>JAQQAC010016209.1:65992230-66135964 GCA_029783875.1 Phataginus tricuspis
TCTTTATATATTAGGTGTTTTATTCTTTGCCTTTAGTTAGTATTTGGGTGGTCTGCTTTCTTTGCTATGATTTTATTTTCTCTGGTTTCATATTTTTAGCCTTAGGGTGCTTCCCTCTGGAGCAGTCCGTTTAATATATCCTGTACTGGTGGTTTATGAGAGGCAAAATCTCTCAACTTTCGTTTGTCTTGAAATTGTTTAATCCCTCCGTCATATTTAAATGATAATCATGCTGGATACAATATTCTTGGTTCGAGGCCCTTCTGTTTCATTACGTTAAATATATCACGCCATTCTCTTCCGTCCTGTAATGTTTCTGTTGAGAAGTCTGATGACAGTCTGATGGGTTTTCCTTTGTAGGTGATCTTTTTTCTCTCTCTAGCTGCCTTTAATACTCTGTCTTTATCTTTGATCTTTGCCATCTTAATTATTATGTGTCTTGGTGTTGTCTTCCTTGGGTCCCTTGTGTTGGGAGATCTGTGGGCTTCTGTGGACTGTGAGACTATTTCCTTCCCCAGCGTGGGAAAGTTTTCAGCAATTATTTCTTCAAAGACACTTTCTATCCCTTTTTCTCTCTCTTCTTCCTCTGGTACTCCTGTAATGCAAATATTGCTCCGTTTGGATTGGTCACACAGTTCTCTTAATATTCTTTCATTCTTAGAGATCCTTTTATCTCTCTCTGCCTCAGCTTCTTTGTATTCTTGTTGTCTGTTTTGTATTTCATTGACAGTCTCTTGTACCTCATCCAGTCTGCTGTTAAGCCCGTCGATGTCTTGTCTCATTTCTGCATAGTCTTTCCTCAATTCCTCCCTCAGCTCTTGCACATTTTTCTGTATATCTGTCAGCATGGCTATGACTTTTATTCTGAATTCTTTTTCAGGAAGACTGTGCATGTCTATTCCTTCAGGTTCTCTATCAGGGGTTGTCTGGGTTTGGAGCTTTGCCTGTACCATATTCCTCTGTCTTTTCATGGCTATAGAATTGGTTGCTGGTAGTTGTCACGTATGTCAGCTGGACTGTTTATGACTTTAAAAAGGAAAGAGAAGAAAGAAGAGAAAAATATACTAATAATAAAGAACAATAGAGAGAGAGAGAGAGAGAGAAAGAAAGAAAGAAAGAAAGAAAGAAAGAAAAGAAAGGAAAGAAAAAGCAGCAACACCTAAAAAAAAAAACGCCCACCGGGAGTGGTTTCTGTGTGAATGCTTTAGGTGGTGCTGTTGCTCCACTATTCCAGAGCTGTGGCCGTGCCACTCCGCAAGGCCCTTTAAAGCTGTGGCCGGGTTGAGAATGAATGGGAAGCTGTTGAGCTCTGTGGGAGTCCTAAATATGGCCACCCTTTCCCAGTAACCCGCTGAAGGGTCCGAAGCTCCCCAGGACTCCCAGCCTGCTCAGCTGAGTGTGCCAGGGCGATGTGGTCCTCTGATGGGCTCCTGTCTCTTTAAGACCACTGAAAAAAAAGCACGTGCATGTCTCCTTTTTTTTTTCTCTCTTTTCTCCATCCCTGAGCCAGCCGTGTGCAACCAGTCACGTTCCTGCTGAGACCCTGCACCCTCTGTCTCTGTCATCTCCGCTACACCGCACTCTGTGTGTCCGTGCTCCCAGTGCATATCGCTGGGGCTGGTTATCTCCCAGGCCTGCTCTTCCACTCCCTCCCAGCTCCGAATTCTCTCATCCCGCCTGTGCGCTGGGTTGAGGGAGTCCTCGGGTCCTGCTGGGTCACAGTTTCATTTCTTACCTGCCTCACCAGCTGCCAAGTCCTCTCAGGTGTAGTTGCCTGCCAGTGTGCTGCCCTGCCAGATGCCGAGTCCTCTCCGGTGTGGCTGCCCACCGGTGCGCCGCCTCACTGGCTGCCGAGCCCTCTCAGGTGTGGCTGCACGATGTGCGCTTTCTTGGGTGTTCTGGTCTCTCTTTTAGGAATAGTTGTATTTGCTCTGTTTTTGTGGATAAATATAATGTTGGGAGGAAAATTCTGCTGCTCCGTTCACACCGCCATCTTCCCGGAAGTCTCTGCTGCTGTTTTCTTCCTTCAGGTTTTGCTTTGTTCTTATACTCCACAGATGAGTGAAATCATTTGATACTTGTATTTTTTTGCCTTGCTTATTTCTCTGAGCATAATACTCTCTAGCTCCATCCAAGAGCAATTTGTTGTTGCAAATGGTAGGATTTGTTTTCTTCTTATGGCTGAATAATATTCCATTGTGTATATATACCACATCTTCTTTATCCATTCATGTATTGATGGACATTTAGGTTGCTTCCATTTCTTGGCTATTGTAAATAGTGGTGGTATAAACATAGGGGTGCATATGTCTTTTTCAAACTTGGCTGCTGCATACTTAGGGTAAATTCCTAGGAGTGGAATTCCTGGGTCAAATGGTATTTCTATTTTGAGTTTTTTGAGGAAATTCCATACTGCTTTCCACAATGGTTCAACTAATTTACATTCCCACAAACAGCGTAGGAGGGTTCCCTTTTCTCCACATCCTCGCCTACATTTGTTGTTGTTTGTCTTTTGGATGGTGGCCATCCTAACTGGTGTGAGGTGATATCTCATTGTGGTTTTAATTTGAATTTCTCTGATGATTAGTGATGTGGAGCATCTATTCATGTACCTGGTGGCCATCTGAATTTCTTCTTTGGAGAAGTGTCTGTTCAGATCCTCTGCCCATTTATTAATTGGATTATTTGTTTTTTGTTTGTTGAGCTGCGTGAGCTCTTTATATATTTTGGATGTCAAGCCCTTATCGGATATGTCATTTATGAATATATTTTCACATACTGTAGAATGTCTTTTTGTTCTACTGATGGTGTCCTTTGCTGTACAGAAGGTTTTTAGTTTGATATAGTTGTACTTGTTCATTTTTTTTTCTTTTGCCCCAGGAGATATATTCATGAAAAGGTTGCTCATGTTTATGTAGATGAAATTTTTGCCTATGTTTTTTCTAAGTGTTTTATGGTTTCATAACTTACATTCAGGTCTTTGATCAACTTGGAGTTTACTTTTGTGTATGGGCTTAGACAATAATCCAGTTTCATTCTCTTACATGTAGCTGTCCAGTTTTGCCAACACAAGTTGTTGAAGAGGCTGTTATTTCCCCATTGTATATCCATGGCTCCTTTATTATATATTAATTGACCATATATGCTTGGGTTAATATCTGGACTCTCTATTCTGTTCCACTGGTCTATGGGTCTATTCTTGTGCCAGTACCAAATTGTCTTGATTACTGTGGCTTTGTAGTACAGCTGGAAGTTGGGAAGCGAGATCCCCCCTGCTTTGTTCTTCTTCCTCAGAATTACTTTGGCTATTCAGGGTCTTTTGTGGTTCCACATGAATTTTAGAACTACTTGTTCCAGTTTATTGAAGAATGCTGTTGATATTTTGATAGGGATTGCATTGAATCTGTAGATTGCTTTAGGTAGTGTAGCCATTTCGACAATATTAATTCTTCCTACCCAAGAGCATGGGATAAATTTCCATTTATTACTGTCCACTTTAATTTCTCTTATGAGAGACTTGTAGTTTTCAGGGTATAGGTCTCTCATTTCCTTGGTTAGATTTATTCCTAGGTATTTTATTCTTTTTGATGCAATTGTGAGTGGAATTGTTTTCCTTATTTCTCTTTCTGCTAGCTCATCATTGGTGTATAGGAATGCAACAGATTTCTGTGAATTAATTTTGTATCCTGCAATGTTGCTGAATTGAGATATTAGTTCTAGTAGTTTTGGAGTGCATTCTTAAGGGTTTATGTATGATATCATGTCATCTGCAAACACTGACAGCTTGACTTCTTCCTTACCAATCTGAATGCCTTTTATTTCTTTGTGTTGTCTGATTACCGCCGATAGGACCTCCAGTACTCTCTTCAATAGAAGTGGGGAGAGTGAGCATCCCTGCCTTGTTCCAGATCTTAAGTGAAAAGCTTTTAGCTTCTCGCTGTTAAGTATGATGTTGGCTGTGTGTTGTCATATATGGCCTTTATTATGTTGAGGTACATGCCCTCTGTTGAGAGTTTTTTTTCATGAGTGGATTTTGTATTATGTCAAGTGCTTTTCTGGCATCTGTGAAGATTATCATGTGATTTTTGACCTTCTTTTTGCTGATGTGGTGGATGATGTTGATGGATTTTTTAATGTTAAACCATCCTTGTGACCCTGAGATAAATCACACTTGACCATGGTGTTTGATCATCTTTATGTATTTTTTAATTTGGTTTGCTAATATTTTGTTGAGTATTTTTTGTATCTGTGTTCATCAGAGTATTGGTCTGCAGTTTTATTTTTGTGGGGTCTTTGTCTTGTTTTGGTATTAGAGTGATCTGGCTTCATAGAATGAGTTTGTGAGTATTCCATCTTCTTCTATTTTTTGGAAAACTTTAAGGAGAATGTGTATTATGTCTTCTCTAAATGTCTGATAAAATTCAGCAGTGAATATATCTCATCTGAGGGTTTTGTTCTTGGTTAGTTTTTTGATTACCAGTATAATTTCATTGCTGGTAATTGGTCTGTTTAGATTTTTGGTTTCTTCTTTCATCAGTCTTGGAAGGTTATATTTTTCTAGAAAGTCATCCATTTCTTCTAGGTTATACAGTTTGTTAGCTTATAGATTTTCATAGTATTCTCTAATAATTCTTTGTATTTCTGTTGTGTCCATCATGATTTTCCCTTTCTCATTTCTGATCCTGTTTACATGTGTAGATTCTCTTTTTCTCTTAATAAGTGTGGCTAGGGGGTTATCTATTTTGTTTATTTTCTGCAAGAACCAGCCCTTGGTATCTTTGATTTTTTTCTATTGTTTTATTCCTCTCATTTTTATTTATTTCTTCTCTGATCTTTATTGTGTCCCTCCTTCTGCTGACTTTGGGCCTCATTTGTTCTTCTTTTTTCAGTTTCAATAACTGTGAATTTAGACTATTCATTTGGGATTGGTCTTCTTTCTTTAAATAGGCCTGGATTGCTCTATACTTTCCTCTTAGAACTGCCTTCGCTGTGTCCCACAGAAGTTGGGGCATTGTGCTGTTGTCATTTGTTGCCATATATTTCTTGATCTCTGTTTTAATTTGGTCATTGATCCATTGATTATTTAGGAGCATGTTGCTAAGCTTCCATGTGTTTGTGAGCCTTTTTGTTTTCTTTATACAATTTATTTCTAGTTTTATACCTTTGTGATCTGAAAACTTGGTTGGTAGAATTTCAATATTTTTGAATTTACAGAGGTACTCTTTGTGTCCTAGTATGTGGTCTATTCTAGAAAATGTTCCAGGTGTACTTGATAAGAATGGGTATCCTGCTGCTTTTGGGTGTAGAGTTTTTAGATGTCTGTTAGGTCCATCTGTTCTAATGCATTGTTCTGTGCCTCTGTGTCCTTACTTATATACTGTCTGGTTGATCTGTCCTTTGGAGTGAGTGGTGTGTTGAAGTCTTCTAAAATGGATACATTGCATCCTATTTCCTCCTTTAATTCTGTTAGTAATTGTTTCGCATATTTAGGTGATCCTGTGTTGGGTGCATAGATGTTTATAATGGTTATATCCTCTTGTTGGACTGATCCCTTTATCATTATGTACTGTTCTTCTTTATCTCTTGTTACTTTCTTTGCTTTGAAGACTGTTTTGTCTGATACAAGTACTGCAACACCTACTTTTTTCTCCTTATTGTTTGCATGAAATATCTTTTTCCATCCCTTCACTTTTAGTATATGTATATCTGGGTTTGAGGTGAGTCTCTTGTAAGCAACATATAGATTGATCTTGCTTTTTTATCTATTCTATTACTCTGTGTCTTTTGATTGTGCATTCAGTCCATTTACATTTATGGTGATTATCAATAGATAGGTACTTATTGCCATTGCAGGCTTTGGATTGGTGGTTACCAAAGGTTCAAAGGTAGCTTCTTTACTATCTAATCATCTGACTTAACTCACTTATTACATTATTATAAAAACAGTCTGATGATTCTTTATTTCCCTTCCATCTTTTCTTCCTCCTCCACTCTTAATATGTTAAGTGTTTTATTCTGAACTCTTTTGTGTTTCCCTTGACTGATTTTCTGGATTGCTGATTTTATTTTGCATTCAGTTATTATTTGGTTGGTCTACTTTCTTTGCTGTGGTTTTATTTTCTCTGGTGACATCTGTTTGGCCTTAGGAGCTTTCCATCTAGAGCAGTCCCTTTAAAACACACTGTAGAGATGGTTTGTGGGAAGTAAATTCCCTCAACTTTTGCTTATCTGTGAATTGTTTAATCCCTCCTTCAAATTTAAATCATAATCTTTCTTGATACAGTATTCTTGGTTTGAGGCCCTTCTGTTTCATTGTGTTGAATATATCATGCCAGTCTCTTCTGCCCTGTAAGGTTTTGGCTGAGAAGTCTGATGATAGCCTAATGGGTTTTCTTTTGTAGGTGATCTTTTTTCTCTCTCTTGCTGCTTTTAATATTCTGTCCTTATATTTTATCTTTGCCATTTTAATTATTCTATGTCTTGGTGTTGTCCTCCTTGAGTCCCTTGTGTTGGTACATCTGTGAGTTTCTATGGTCTGAGAGCCTATTTCCTTTCCCAGCTTAGGGGAAGTTTCCAGCAATTATTTCTTCAAAGACACTTTCTATCCCTTTCTCTCTCTCTTCTTCTCCTGGTACCACTATAATGCAAATATTTTTCCATTTGGATTGGTCACACAGTTCTCTTGATATTCTTTCATTCCCAGACATCCTTTTTTCTCTCTCTGCCTCAGCTTCTCTGTATACCCATTCTTCAATTTCTATTCCATTAACAGTCTTTTCTACCTATCCAGTCTGCTCTTAAATCCTTCCACTGTTTTTTTCATTTCTTTTATCTCCCTCTGTATTTCATCTCTTAGCTCTTGCATATTTCTCTGTAGCTCCATCAGCATGCTTATGACTTTTATTTTGAATTATTTTTCCATAAGATTGGTGATTTCAGTCTCACCAGGCCCTCTCTCTAGTGTTTGAGGGATTTTGGACTGAACAGGTTCTTCTGCCTTTTCATGGCAATGGAAGTCATCTCTGGCAAGTGGCACATGTGTCAGCTGGCAGAACAAAGTCCCTTCCTGCTTTCTGGTCAACTTGCCTGTCTCTGCTCCCTGTGCTGGTCAACTGCACACAGGGACCTGACTCTGAGTTAACCCCCTGAGCTTCTGTGGGCAGGGTGGCCCTTGGGATGGACTTGGGCACTGGCAGGGATCACAGACAGGCAGCGTGTTTTCTTCCACAAGATTGATACCTTTTCATTCTTTCCAGACTCTGCACCAGTCTCCGCTGCCTGTGCTGGGCAACTGCATACAGGGAGCAGCCTCTGTGTTTATCCCCTGAGCTTCTGTGGATGGGGAGCCCTCAGGATGGCCTAGAACACTGGTGGTGGTTGCAGGTGAGCAGCTCATGTTCTTTGTGAGATCAGAGCCCCTACATGCTTTGCTGACTCTGCAGTGGTTTCCTCTCCATTTCCTGGTCAGGAGGGTGCAGCAGCCAGCCTCTTGGTTAATACCCTGTGCAGCCATGGGTGGGGTGGCCCTTGGGATGGTCTAGGGCACTGGAGGTGGTTGCAGGTAATCAGCACATGTTCATGGTGAGAACAGAGATCCTACATGCTTTCCCAACACCAAGCCAGTTGCCAGTTTCCTCTGCCTGTGCCAGTCAGCTGTGCACAGGGGGCAGCCTCTGGGTCTGGCCCTGTTAGCCATACACTGGGAGAAGCCTCTGCATGTTTGCTGTGGGTGGGGTTGCTCCCCAGTGGCTCCGCCACAATGGCAGGTCAGCCGGTTCACTTGCAGTGCCGGCAAGGGGGAATGAATGGCAGGATGCTTATCACTGTGAGGGTCTTCTGTGCTGCATTGCAACCCAAGGGATTAGGGTGCCTGAAGTTCCTAAAAGTTCCCAGCCTACTGGGTTGAGTATGCCAGGACGATTTTGTCCACCTGTTTAAACCCTCATCAGTTTAAAGTTTTTAAAGCTCTTGTTTTCTTTTGTCCCAGGACAGCTGGCTGTGGGAATCTGTTCATAATCTTAGTCTCAGATTTTGCTTTTCCATTTCTCTAATATCCAGTACAACATGCAATGTGTGTCTGTGCTCCTAGTGCAGATTACTAGGGCTGGTTATTTAGCAATCTTGTGCTTCCACTCCCTCCCACTCTGATTCTTTTCCTACTGCCAGTGAGCTGGAGTGGGGAGAATGCTCAGGTCCCACTGGGTCACAGCTTTGTATCTTACTCTTTTCATGAGATGTTGAGTTCTCGCAGATGGAGATGTAGCCTGGCTGGTGTACTGTATCTTCTGGTCACTCCTTTAGGAATAGTTGTATTCACTGTATTTTCAAATTATATATGGTTTTGGAAGGATATTTCCACCACCCTACTCACGCCAACATCTTGAGATTCTCCCATGCCTAATCTTGAAGCAATATTCGCGACCCCACAGAGAATTTGGCCCTTTACATCAGTCCAGAGGGAGCCAAATTGCTCCAGTGGTAGGGAACAGGATGGGGAAGCAGGAGTCCTGGTTTTTTAATTCTATCCCTGCTTCTGACTTGTTCTGTGACCTTGAGAAAGTTTCTTCACCTCTAACACGGCATGTAATGACCTCACAGTGGTGTTAGAAGAACCCAATGAAATCATGGACATGGAAGCACTTTGTGAAGCAAAGAACATTGTACAAGTGTGAGGGATTATTACCCAAATAGATTTCATGCCAAGCCTTCTGGTATCACCCTCAAAGCCTCCTCAGCTTTGGTGCAGGATTCCCAACTCCCTGGTTGCTCCCTCCAAGTCCTACCTGGCTTGGGAACAGGAGCTGTCACCCTTCTTTCTCTTGGCAGCTTCCTCCCAAATGAAGCCAACTGAATGTAGTTATTTTTTATCACCTCCAGAGTCTCTTACAGAGGTCCAGTCTTCCTCAGGAAGAGACTCCACCCTTCTATAAACATCAGCATCTCTTCAAGCACAACCTACCCAAGTGGTAGTTGTAAGGCAGGAGAGCGAGAAACCTGGAGCAATCTACAGCTCTAGGGAAGATATCTGTGATTTGAGTGAAATTTGTTTGAGAACTGTCAGTGTTCAGAATTCTCTCTCTCTCTCCTCCCTCCCCTCTCTCTTTCTGCCTCTGTCTCTGTCTCTCTCTCTCAATAAAAGACATGAAAGATTCAGGCTAGTCCATATACCATAGCAATCAGAAATCTTACCTGATTTCTACTTTCTTCTTCTGAGCCTTCCTGGCCACTCTGAGTGTTTGTCTTCTTTCTACCACCTGTGAGGATTCTAATTCCGTGTTGCTCATTTATATGCATTCCTGGGAGTGGCAGGACTCCAGGAACCTCTGTTCCCCCCAATCATAATTCCCAATTCCCAATATTTTGGCCGTGTCTGATTTAACCCTATCTATGTGGACACTACATTAGTGTTGTAATCTTCCTAACTGAGGGCAGGACTTGGCCTCAAAATCAAGAAGCTTCTGTCTTGTGCCTGCTGTCCAGACTCTGTATCTGGTTTCCCTAATTCCAACAGACAATTCTCTGTGCTAGTAAGGCAGAACTGATCACTATCAGAGGTGTCTATGGATTATATCTGATGTAGACCATGCTTCTCATTCATAAAAACAACTATAAGCATCCCTTGTCACCATGAAAATGGAGAACATATGGAAAGCATTTGACAGAGTAGGACCCAGATGGTAGTAAGATACTGCGCCAAAGGCTGAAGTTGTGAAATGATGAACAGATGTTAAAATACATTGTGTGAAGAGAATCACAGGAAAAGAACTAAACCTCCAAACTCACCCAAAGATTTCCTTGTAGTAACTCATATAGCACCTACTTAGCACAGAGCCTGGAATACAGTAGGTACTCAATAAATAATTTTGTGTCGAAGAATCATAAATTATACACTAAAACAGCAAGGAAAACTTGCCAAGTTCTTTAATTATAGCGATCACAAGGATGTAAAGTTGTAATAAAGTTCCTCATATACTGAATCAACTACTTTGAGAAGTAATTTTACACAGCTGAAGTTTTATATTTTTCCCTCTCACGATTTAAAGGCCTCAGTTATATACAACTATTTCTTTAGGTGTAATGGGCAAAACTAAGACCCACTGAGATTCAAGGGAAATGGAGAAAAGAGGAAGGCAACAAATCAAAGTTAGGAAGGAATCTAAGCTTCTTAAATTGGAAGAAAACTGTCCCTCACCTTGTTAATGTGGTTATAAAAGTGTGTTCTGGCAAAAACCAATGGCTAAGAAAATTTGTTAAAAAAGATATATCCATGGATTTCTAAAGTCAACAACTACTTCTCTAAAGTATTCAATTCCTTTTCAGCTAATTTTACAGTCAACAATATTCTAATTATGAAATATGGCCTGACACATGAAGTAAAACAAGATGCTGGGCAAATGTGCAGACCTCAGTTAAGGCATAGGCTGCTTCTAAAGAAAAGCCGGGTCCAGAGTCTCTCAGGTCTGAAAACTGTCAATAGGATCAAAGATGTGCAGCGTCAATTAGCTTTAATCTGAGGGCAGCATCTTTTTGTTTCTGCTTGATTTTAACCTATTTGCTGGATGCACATAGAAAGGGCTATGCAGAGTTTTAGAACTCAAGTCCAAGCAGCTAGTAAATATCTAAACCAAACTTCAAATTCAGGTGCATCAGACTTTTAACCAGTGTGAGATGCTGCTGCTTTACATTTTGTCAAGCCTTTAGTTTCCAATTCATAAAAATAAGGGGTTGGATTGATCTCTAAATTCCCTTTGAGCTCTAACATGTTAAGAGTCTTATACCAAACGAATACTGAGATCTACAGTGGCAGCTGCAATAGCAACAAGAGCCATAAATCCCACATCAGTTCTTTCCCTTACATCACATGGAAAGGATTATATCTCACCATTGCTTTTCTTGGTGACATTGGGAAGAAGGAACGTGCAGCATCAGTAAGGTTTTAAGTCATAGGTCAGAGGGAGAGAAGAGCTTAGCATTTCCATCAGGAAACTGAAGAAGTGAGAGAAATGTGTGGCTCCTCAGTTCAGATCTAATAAGTTTGCCAGCAGAGAAATGGACATTCTCTTCCAAGAAGAGTGGAGACCAGCCCCACACAAATTGGTACACAATGATGGGGAAGCAGCCTGGCATAAAGGAAAGAGCACTGAATTAGGAGCTGAGATCTGCATTCTAGTCCCAGATGTGTCATTTAATTCCTGTGTAATAACTCTGGGCAGAATACTCTCCTTCCCTAGTAACACAACAACAATAATAATAGTAATACTAATGTGTACTGTACATTTACTATGTGCAAAAAGCCTCTAAATTAACTAAGAATTCAACCAGGCTTGGATTTCAAGGAGGGAACACCTGGAATATTAATTTCAGTGTCATAAACAACAAATTACTACCAGGGAGTAATATCCCAAAAGAGAAATTCATGCCTTTGGTTGACATACCAAAAAGGCATGGAACACTGGTGAGGCCAAGAGTTTTTCCGGGAGTTATTCTGCCTCTACATTCTCTTTCTTTAAGATCTTTCCCACTAACATTGCTTCAACAACACATCTATATGGATGACTCCCAGGTCTATATCTGCAGTCCTCATCTATAACACTAACTTTTTTTTTCCAAAGTCACTCGCAGATTTTTTAACTGTGAAGGAGTTTGATGCCCCAATCCCTTTATTTTTCAAGGGGAACTGTAGATAGAGCTAGAGGCTTGATTAAATTCTGGTTGAATTATGCTGATAAGAATATTTAAGGTGCTTCTGTGAGATTCATATGGCAACACATTCATAAATACAGTATGTGGTTGTACTCATGACCTCAGGTCTGACAGGGTCCTGTCAGATCTGCTATGAAGCTCCACCAATCTTTCATCTATGGTTTCAGTAGTCACTGATGCTTTATTTTATGAGATGACAACTGATATTTCTCTAATTTTCTCTGTATTTTTCCATTTATTTGCTGGAAATCCTCTAATAAAAAAGCCTTTCCTCATTAAAAATGTGTTGGCCTACAGTTTGTACAGGAAAGTCTACCTCCTTTTGACTGTTGTTCTTTGTATTTCCCACTAACTGCCTCTTGGATATTTCCACAACCAGCATTTTGATCCCACTTCTAACCCACCAAATGTAAAACCAGATTCATCATTTTCTGTTACAAGCCAGTTCCCAATAAAGTTCAAAAAATGCTTTGACATCTATGATGACAAGTAAAAATATCAAGTATTATTTTTCTTAGTCAATGTCAGTAACAACCCTGTTTACCCAGGCACCTAGGCCCAGTACTTTGGAGTACTTCTTCAAACCCAGGCATTAGTAGTTTCTTCCTTTGTATGATCTCTTGTATATTTTTCTTCCTTTCCATTCTCAATCTCATCATCTCCAGACTGAAGAATCCTAAATCTTTATCTCTTACTTTATGAAAATGAAAGTAAATACACAAAGCACCTGGCACATAGTGGTGATCAAGCAGCGTTAGATATACTTTCAAGTACTAGACATACTCCACTTAAATGTCCCTGTGGCACCTGAAACTCAGTATATTCTGAACTGAATGAATTTCTTTCCCTAAAGCAGCTTCTCCTGACTTCTCAATAGTAATTATTGGTACCATAGTCTGTTCACTCAAGTAAAAAACCTACAGGGGAATGAAAAAATTTGTTGGTACAGTACTTCTCCAGAGGTACATCTAATACCATATGATAACAGAAAAAAAACATAACATTGTAAAAGGCAGTGTGATCAAAGAATATCAGCCAAGTTTTAGATCAAATAAAAATTTAACATGCATACAATCTAGAGCACGAAAGAACTCAGAGTATACAATGAGCATGAGAACCTTTTTTTGTGGAGAAGCTACTGAATGATGAAGTATTTAATTAAAAACACAGCTGAATGATGTATGGCTAATCAACTGAAAGAAGAATGGAGAAGCTATAGAAAAATGATTAGTAGTGAACATTTATTCCATTTCATCATAGACCTAAGAATAATCTGAAGGGTTATTGTTATAGAATAAAATGTAAATTTCAGATATTCTGATTAAGTTGTAAATGTCATATATTCTGATTATTTACATATATATTAATATGAATATAGCTACACAATTTATACATATATATATAAATTTGAAAAAATCAGGAAGTGGTGGAGGAGGATATAGAAAATATAACAGTGCTACTTTATCTTTCTAGTCAGGAAATCAATAGTTATTGTCTAAAAGTAAAGCATAAAGCTTGATAATTCATGACTCAAAAATCTTACTATTTTTAAGTCTATATGTTCTTTAATGCTGGCTGTTCATCAAACATTCCATGCCTAGTCCAATATTCACAACTGTTGGTTATATATTTGATTAACAGAGTCACCAATCTCAAATCTGCAAAGCAAAGGGAGAAGGTGCATTTGTAGACAGAGGTAAAATATGTTATTCCAAGTCAAGATCAGCTGTTGATTAGGCATCTCCAGTACTATGTGATATTCCCTTGTATTTGACAGGTTCACCAGGGCCTAGAAAACAAGAACAAAAATAAAAAATCTGATTTTAACTAGAGAATTATGGGCACGTAAATAACACATGAAAGGCTTTAAAGCGGCACTGCCTCCTAATCAGGGAGGTAAATTGAGAAGAACTTAACCGCATGCAAAGTAGGAAAGATGATGCCACTCATAAAGAACTGCTGGATGTGGAATGATGAAGGAGCATGTTATATAGGATTATAGTGAGAACTCTGGGGCAGGGGCAAAAATTGGGTCTTGGCATTGTTGACATGAGCAAAAGCTGTAGGTTCTCAGACAATTCACATCTTTATCAGGCAAAGTTCTTCCCAATGGGAGCTTCAAGAGCAGTGAACTATGAGATGTGTCCCAGTTTTGCCACTTTACTAGCTATGTGACCTAGCTCATGTCACTTCCTCTCTGGAGGCCTTATTTTCCTATCTCTGGGGATATTCTTGATGTTTCTGAGTCTCTGATACACATGGGCCCACTTTTCAGAATACCCAGAACCTAGGACAAAGCTTCCTAACTGGCAACTACTAGATATCCATTTCCGGGCACAATCCTTGACAAAAGTATAAGGTTTGCAATGCTTTGGAATGCTCCATTCTTCCTAACTCTGTGGGCAGTCCTCATTTTGTTTCTTGTTCAATTCCTCCCTTACTTTCCCCAACAGCTAATTTAAAGTCTTTCAAATGTTAGTTAATAATGGTTTAAATGCTGAAGGTGGGGCAGAAGGAAGGGATTAGGGAAGCATTTATGAAAAGGCTAGGTTAACATTTGAAGTATGAATATTTTGGGCAAATAGAGTAGTCCATTTTGCTGGATACGCAGGGTGGATTTTTGGGTGAGATGGTTAGAAAGATTATATTCAGATCAGATTATAGGTAGCTTTATACTGCAGGGTTGAGAAGTTTGAAATTAATTTGATTGATAGTGGGGGCCATTTGAAGATTTTGTCCAAGGGCTGATGTAAACAGGATGAATTACAGTTCTAAAAAGCCCCAGTAAAATGCAAATGATGTTCTCTGGGAGGGTAATATATTAGTTCATTAACACATATTAACACCTTAGAGAGATTCATTACCCTGGAGCAAAGCATCCTGAGGGACTGGGTCCCAAGCACAGGATAGAGCAATATTGATTAGGAAGGAAAAGGGAGTAAAAAAGTTTAAGAGAGCAAACAGTACCTGAATGTATATTGTAATGGAGCCCTGAAGAGATGGAGGCATCAGAAAAGAAGCACTGGGCCTCGGGGGAGAAGGGAATGTGGGGGCACAGAGAGTTTGGATGCCATACTAGGGTCTGAGTTCCAGTATAGTGATCTGAAGACAACTTCTGGCCTCCAAGTGGCTCTTTTCTGCTACCTGGAAATCATACCATGAGAGATTAATTCTTAAGGATCTAGAAAAGTATTTATTTAAGAACCCTTGAGACCCCTAAGAAAACTCAAATGTCCCAAGGTGACAAACATCTTATATATATTATTGGGCTCTAGTTTCATCAGTTGTGATAATCTCCTTTTTCACATCCATAAAATGGAGAAAATGAAAAGA
The DNA here is from genome assembly GCA_029783875.1 of Phataginus tricuspis. Lineage (NCBI taxonomy): Eukaryota > Metazoa > Chordata > Mammalia > Pholidota > Manidae > Phataginus > Phataginus tricuspis. The sequence continues at coordinate 66,007,267 of JAQQAC010016209.1, forward strand.
TTGTGAGTAGCATGGTGGAAATATCCTCCCCAAACCACATATAGTTTGAAAATACAGCAAATACAACTGTTCCTAAAAGAGTGACCAGAAGTAATAGTACACCAGTCAGTCTGCATTATGGAGAAGTCAACATCTCATGGAAAAGGGTAAAGTACAAAGCCATGACCCGGCGGGACTCGAGCACTCCCCCGACCCCAACTCGCTGGTGGGAGGAAAAGAATCAGAGCAGGGAGAAAGTGGAAGCACAGGACTGCTAAATAACCAGTCCTAGAAATATGTCCTAGGAGCACAGACTGACATTGCGTGGTGCTCTGGAGATTAAAGAAGCTGAAAAGCAAAATCTGAGACTAAGACTGTGAACAGGTTCCCACAACTGGCCACCCTGGGACAAAATAAAAGCAGGCATTTTAAAAGTATTAAAGGGTCAAAGATTTAACAGGTGGACAAAATTGTCATGGCACACTCAGCCCAGCATGCAGGGAACTTTCAGTAGATTCAGGTGACCTATTCCCTTGGTTGCCAATGGAGCCACAAGGCCCCTCACAGCAATAAGCAGCCTGCTGACCCTTCCTCCATGCCTGCACCAGCATTCAAACCAGCTATCCCTACTATTACTGAAGACTGGCTGGAGGGTAACCCCACCTCCAGTAACTACACAGCTTAATGTAGAGCCTGCTCCCTGCAAATGGTTGACTTGCACAGACAGTGGAGACAGGTGCTTAGACCAGTAGCCAAGAAGGAGCTTTGTTCTCATGGCAGAACACGTACCACTCACCTGAGACCCCTGGCAGTGCCTTAGGACATCCCAAGGCAATGCCTTAGGACATCTCAAGAGCCGCCATTCCAATGGAAAGTTAGGGGATTAAGCGAGAGGCTGCTTCCTGCATGCGGTTAACTGGCACAGACAGCAAAGACAGGCACTGAGACCAGGAGTCATGAAAAGGCTTTGTGATTGTCTGCGATCTCTGCCATCCCCGTGGGCTAGCCTGAGGGCCACTCCACCCACTGCAGTTTAGTGTATAACCTGGAGGCCACTCACTGTGTGTGGTTACCTGGCACAGACAGTGGAGACAGGCACAGCATCTGGCAAGCAGGAAGGACTTTGTCTTCTCAGCTGACACACTGCCACTCACCAGTGACCACTCCAATCGCTCCAGGACCATGAAAAGGCAGAAAAACCTTGTTCATCCAAAATCCCTCAAACACCATTAAGAGGGCTCAGTGAGACAGAAATCACCAATCTTTCTGAAAATGCATTCAAAATAAAAGTCCTAAGCATACTGGTGGAGCTACAGAAAAATATTCAAGAGCTAAGGGACAAATTCAAGATGAAGATAACAGAAATGAAACAAACAATGGAGGGATTTAAAAGCAGATTAGATGAGGTGGAGGAGACACAATAGAATAGAAATTAGAGAACATGAATACAGAGAAGCTGAGGCACAGAGAGAAAAAGGATCTCTAGGAATGAAAGAATATTAAGAGAACTGTGTGACCAATCCAAATGGAACAATATTTGCAATGTAGGGGAACCAGGAGAAGAAGAGAGAGAAAAGGGATAGAAAGTGTCTTTGAAGAAATAATTGCTGAAAATTTCCCCAATATGGGGAAGGAATCAGTTTCTCAGGCCTTATAAGTCCACAGATCTCCCAAAACAAGGGACCCAAGGAGGACAACCCCAAGACAGAATAATTAAAATGGCAAAGATCAAATACAAGGACATAGTATTAAAAGCAGCCAGAGAAAGAGAAAAGATCACCTAGAAGGAAAACCCAACAGGCTATCATCAGACTTCTCAGAAGAAACCTCACAGGCCAGAAGAGAATGGCATGATATATTCAATGCAATGAAACAGAAGGGCCTCGAAGAAAGAATACACTACCCAGCAAGATTATCATTTAAATATCACAGAGGGATGAAACAATTCCCAGATAAGCAAAAGTTGATGGAAATTACTTCCCACAAACCATCTCTACTGTGTATTTTAAAGGGACTGCTCTAGATGGAAGTATGCCTAAGGCTAAAGAGCTGTAACCAGAGAAAATAAAACCACAGAAAAGTAAGTAGACCAACTAAATACTAACCAAAGGCAAAATTAAATCAGCTACCCATAAAGTCAGTCAATGGATACACAAAGAGTACAGAATAAGACACCCAACATATAGAGTGGAAGGGGACAAAAAAGAGTGAGATTAAAAAGAATCATCAGAATGTGTTTATTATAGTGTAATAAGTGAGTTAAGGTAGACTTCTAGATAGTAAAGAAGCTGCCCTTAAACCTTTGGTAATCACCAATCTAAAACCTGCAATGGCAATAAGTACATATCTATTGATAATCACCCTAAATGTAAATGGACTGAATGTACCAATCAAAAGACACAGAGCAATAGAATGGATAAAAAAACAAAACCCATCTATATGCTGCCTACAAGAGACTCACCTCAAACCCACAGCCATACAGAGACTAAAAGTGAAAGATGGAAAAATATATGTCATGCAAACAATAGGGAGAAAAAAGCAGGTATTACAGTACTTGTAGCAGCTAAAATAGACTTCAAAACAAAGAAAGTAAAAAGAGATAAAGAAGGACATTACGTAATGATAAAAGGGTCAGTCCAAAAAGAGGATATAACCATTATAAACATATATGCATCCAACATAGGAGCACCTACGTATGTGAAACAAACATTAACAGAATTAAAGGAGGAAATAGCAATGCATTCATTTTAGGAGACTTCAACACACCACTCACACCAAAGTACAGAACAACCAGACAGAAAATAAATAAGGACACAGAGGCACTGAATGCATTAGAACAGATGGACCTAACAGACATCTATAGAATATTTTACCCAAAAGCAGCAGGATACACATTCTTTTCAAGTGCACATGGAATATTTTCCAGACTAGAACACATACTAGGTACAAAAAGAGCCTCAGTAAATTCAAAAATATTGAAATTCTACAAACCAAGTTCTCAGACGACAAAGATATAAAACTGGAAATAAATTGTACAAAGAAAACAAAAAGACTCACAAACACATTGAGGCTTAACAACCTGCTCCTAAATAATCAGTGGATCAATGACCAAATTAAAACAGAGATCAAGCAATATATGGAGACAAATGCAAACAATAGCACAATGCCCCAACTTCAGTGGGACACAGCGAAGGCAGTTCTAAGAGGAAGGTATATAGCAATCCACACCTATTTAAAGAAGGAAGAACAATCCCAAATGAATAGTCTAAATCCACAATTATTGAAACTGGAAAAGAACAAAGGAGGCCCTAAGTAAGTAGGAGGGACATAATAAAGATAAGAGAAGAAATTAAAAAATTGAGAAGAATAAAACAATAGAAAAAGTTAATGAAACCAACAGTTTGTTCTTTGAGAAAATAAACAAAATAGAAAAACGCCTCCCCAGAATTATCAATAAAAAAAGAGAATCTACACACAGAAACAGAATCAGAAGTGAGAAATAAAAAAGCACTACAGACACCACAGAAATACAAAGGATTATTAGAGAATACTATGAAAAATTATTTGCTAACAAACGATAATAAAGAAATGGAAAACTTTCTAGAAAAATACAATCTTCCAAGACTGACCCATGGAGAAATGAAAAATATGAACAGACCAATTACCAAAAATTAAATTGAATCAATATTCAAAAAACTACCCAAGAACAAAATCCCTGGACCAGATGGCTTCACCACTGAATTTTATCAGACATTTGGAGAAGACATAATACCCATTCTTCATAAACTTTTCCAAAAAATAGAAGAGGAGAAAATACTTCCAAACACATCCTATGAAGCCAGCATCACTCTAATGCCAAAACCAGGCAAAGACACCACAAAAAGAGAAAATTACAGACCAATATGTCTGATGAATAGAGATGCAAAAATACTCAACAAAATATTAGCAAACCAAATTCAAAAATACATCAAGAGGATCATACATCATGATCAAGTGGGATTCATCCCAGGGATGCAAGGACGATACAACATTCAAAGATCCATCAACATGATCCATTACATTAATAAGAAGAAGGACAAAAATCACATGGTCATCTCCATAGATGCTGAGAAGCATTTAATAAAATTTAACACACATTCATGATAAAACTCTCAACAAAAAGGGTATAGAGGGCAAGTACATCAAAATAATAAAGGCCATGTATGACAAACGCACAGCCAACATCATACTTAACAGTGAAAAGTTGAAAACTTTTCCTCTAAGATCTGGAACAAGACAAGGATGCCCACTCTCCCCACTTTTATTCAACATAATTCTGGAGATCGTAGCCACAGCAATCAGACAACATAAAGAAATAAAAGGCATCCATATTGGTAATGAAGAATTCAAACTGTCCCTGTTTGCAGATGACATGATAATGTACATAAAAATCCCTAAAGAATCCACTCCAAAATAACTAGATCTAATATCTGAATTCAGCAAAATTGCAGGATACAAAATTAATTCACAGAAATCTGTTGCATTCCTAAACATTAATGCTGAGCTAGCAGAAAGAGAAATCAGGAAAACAATTCCATTCACAATTGCATCAAAAAGAATAAAGTACCTAAGAATAAACCTAACCAACGAAGTGAAATACGTATAAGCTGAAAATTACAAGACACTCTTGAGAGAAATTAAAGAGGACACTAATAAATGAAAATTCATCCCATGTTCTTTGGTAGGAAGAATTAATATTGTCATAATGGCCATCCTGCCTAAAGCAATCTACAGATTCAATGCAATCCCTATCAAAATATCAACAGCATTCTTTAACAAACTGGAACAAATAGTTAAAAAAATTCATATGGAACCACAAAAGACCCCAAATAGCCAAAGTAATCTTGAGAAGGAAAAATAAAGCAGGGGAGATCTCACTTCCCAACTTCCAGCTGTACTACAAAGCCACAGTAATCAAGACAATTTGGTACTGCCACAAGAACAGACCCATATACCAGTGGAAATGAATAGGGAGCACAGATGTTAACCCAAGCATATATAGTCAATTAATATATGATAAAGGATCCATGGATGTATAATGGGGAATTGACAGCTTCTTCAACAGCTGTTGTTGGCTAACCTGGACAAATACATCTAAGAGAATGAAACTGGATTATTGTCTAAGTCCATATACCAAAGTAAACTCGAAATGGATCAAAGACATGAATGTAAGTCATGAAAGCATTAAACTCTTAGAAGAAAACATAGGCAAAACTCTCTTGAGTATAAACATGAGAAACTTTATCATTACTATATCTCCTCAGGCAAGGGAAACAAAAGCAAAAATGAACAAGTGAGACTATATCAAGCTAAAAAACTTCTGTACAGCAAAGGACACCATCAGTAGAACAAAAAGGCATCCTACACTTTGGGCAAATATAGTCATGAATGACATATATGATAAGGGGTTGACCTCAAAAATATAGAAAGAGTTTATGAACCTCAAAAAACCAAAAACAAATAACCCTATTAAAAAGTGGGCAGAGGATCTTAACAGACAGTTCTCCAAAGACGATATTCAGCTGGCCAACAGGGACATGAAAATATGCTCCACATTGCTAATCATTAGAGAAATGCAAATTAAAACTACAATGAGATTTCACCTCACCTCAGTTAGGATGGCCAACATTCAAATGACAAACAACAATTGCTGGTGATGATGTGGAGAAAAGGGATCCCTCCTACACTGCTGGTGGGAATGTAAATTAGTTCAACCATTGTGGAAAGCAGTATGGAGGTTCCTCAAAAAACTAAAAAGAGAAATACCGTTTGACCCAGAAATTCCACTCCTGGGAATTTACCATAAGATTACTGGATCCCAGATTCAAAAAGACGTATGCACCCCTGTGTTTATTTCAGTACTATTTACAATAGCCTAGAAATAGAAGCAACCTAAGTGTCCATCAGTAGATGAATGGATAAAGAAGAGGTGGTATATATACACAATGGAATATTATTCAGCCATGAGAAGTAAACAAATCCTACCATTTGCAACCACATGGATAGAGCTAGAAGGTATTATGCTTAATGAAATAAGCCAGGCAGAGATAGTAATGTACCAAATTATTTCACTAATCTGTGGCGTATAACAACAAAGCAAAAATTGAAGGAATAAAATAGCAGCAGACTCACAGAACCCAAGAATGGACTAACAGTTACCAAAGGGAAAGGGACTGGGGAAGGTGGGTAAGTATAAGGGGATTAAGGGGCATTATGATTAGCACACATAATATAGGGGGTGCCTGGGGAAGGGAGTGTAGAATAGAGAAGTAATAACTCTTTAGCATCTTACTATGCTGATGGACTGTGTCTTTAATGGGGTATGTGATCGGATTTGATAATGGGGGGAATCTTAGTAACCACAATGTTGCACATGTGATTGTATATTAATGATACCATAATTAAAAAAATAAATATAAATAAATGGGGAAAGTGCATTTTACCTAACTCATGAACATGAGGAGAGGTGATGAGAGGGTAAGATGAGATGGTAGGTGGTATAGAATTTTGTAAATGGTAAAATGCTAGACCAATATAAGGAAGGTTGAAATTTTTATCATTATGTTTTTCTCCATAGTACTAGAGAGAGCTGGGCATTTTGTCATATGTACGTATCAAAACTGAATTAAATGAATTGCTGTGATTTAATATATTTTCACAAGGATTATATTGAGCCAAAAACCTCTTAAAAAGTACAAAGACAAATGGTCTTTCTTAAAGAAAAGTCCATGATCAATATAACTTAGATTCCAGAAGATAAGTGGAAGCTTGAGAGAGAGGAATTACTTACCTTTACTTTTGTTGTAGCTTCTGTAAGATTTATGGCTAAGGCTACTGAAATATAAATTTACTTCAGACTATCACCACTTTCTAATTAAATGCAGATTTAGAGTACCGCTCTATGCTTTTTAACTTTTAAAAAGTGATCTAGTGCATTTTGTTTATTGAAGCAACTTCTTGGGTTTAATTTTAATACAAGAAAGTGATTAATTTTTTGCTATAAATGCTTTATATCAACAGTTACTGATTTAACCTTATCTGGTTGTCTTTACTGAAGTTCTTTGACATTAAGTTCAAAGGATGAAAATATATTTAAGTCGTTCAATGTAAAAATTCATTCTCTTGATCTTCAATTAATGGTCAGTTGTATAGGGCCTAGATCCAAACACTGTAAAGCAGCCTGAGGACTACTTTGGTGCAGTGAATTTGAAATGGTTCTAGCACTTCATATTTCTTCTGGTCTTCTGCTTCCTTACCTGTATACCAACCTGGCTGCACATCCCTAACAGCAAGGAATTCTTCTATATTGACATAGGTCATGAAAAGGGAATAGGTGTAAGGAAGAAAATGATATTTACCTATGTAACTCCAGTTTTCAGGAGAGGAAATGATGAAATTTGAGTTAGCATCTGAGTTCTAATCCTGAGCCAGACATTCACTACAAAGTTATTTTCCCTTTCAGGGCCATAGATTCCTATATGTAAAATGAATTCCTGGACAAGAAGATATGTAAGGCCTCTTTCGTCTCTGCCTACTGAATCTCCATGCCTGAGAAAATATATATATAATTCTGCTCCTTGGCCTACATGAGTGATGTCAAAGAGCATGCACCATGTGGTGGTGCTCTGCCTAATTATTTCATTATGTTGTATGAGTATCTCAGGAAAATATCATGAAAGACCATTTGTCTTAGTAGTCTGCTGGTTGTCACCTTTAGACATTGCAGAAGGCCTTTCAGAGTACTTTTTATTGGATGCATCTTATCACCCAACCAGCAATATGTCAAAAAATATCACTTGGGGTCAACCTCATTAGAATCATCTGGAATGCATGTTCTAGGCCAGATATGAATCTCCTGGATAGGTGAGGACAGGGAATCTGCACATTATTAAGCTCCTCTCCTGATTATAATGTCCATGCAAGTTTGAGGATCATGGAATATAAGGTTAGAGTCATTCAAGCATATGTCAGACACAGGGAGAAGCAGGACAATTGTGCCTTGAACACAGAGCTTGCTGGGTTGGAAAGAATGTGGGTAAGGAGGTAGTCAGGGCATTTAGTATAAGAAAAACAAATCTATGTTTATTTAGCACAACATTAAAAACAATTAAAGAGCATAGTAGGCTTGAAACCAAGTACGAGATTACTTGAGATTATATGAAAATGAATCCTCATAGGGGAAAATTGACAATATGAACATTTGACATTTAGAAAAGATCATTCTTTGTTGTTTTTTTAACTGAAGTATCATTGATAAACAATACTATATTGGTCTCAAGTATACAACACAGTGATTCAACATCTTTATACATTATTAAATCCTCACCCCAACTAGTTTAGTTTAAAAAATCACTCTTAACTTAAAAATATAACACTTGTAGAAATACAGATAGTAACATCTTTAAGGTGTCCTGGTTTTATTAGTAGGACTACTTACTACTTTTCTTCAGAGTGCAGGACTGTGGCCATACCAGATGTGTCAGAATTTTTCCCTTTGGTAAGTGGGATTTCCCTCAAGGCTTTAAAAAGCCAAATTATCAAGCATTTCTCTGCACTCTGGGGTTCCAAGGCTGCCAGGAAAAATAATGGAAAGCAAGCCAGAGGAAAAGGAAAATGGGAGAAAGAATATGGGAAATGACAGATGAGTCAGGGAAAGGAACTAATCAAAGAGAGAGTTAATAGGAAAAAAAGACAAAACTAAGGTTATATCAAATAGAGACTGGGAAATTGAACAATGCTGGAAAGGAGAAAGAAGAAAACTAGGTAAATGGTTTTATGAGTAAAACTAATTTTTCACATGGAAGGAAACATAGCTTGATTTTGAATCTAACCTGGAGTAAAATCCACTGAAGGTCTTTTTGCCCCATACAAATGACTTTCTCCTTGAAGCTGAAAGTTTGTTTCAAGGTTGTTCCTGACTTAAAACATCTTTAAATAGCTTTTTTTAATACAAATAATTCCAATCCCTTTGCACATGGTCACATACTAATTTGCCAGACAAACAATTCCTTAGAGGTGAATAATGTTAGCCTGAGGTGTAGTAATAGGTTCTTCTTGTGACTTGAGGTTAAAGGGTTCCCACTCAGAATCTTCCCCTTTAAGCCTATTCTGAAGTTTCCAGGAAAGTCTCACTCCGGTTCCCTTGCTTGGCCTCAATAGCCTCTGTTAAAATGCAAATATCATTCTCAGAAGAGGTATTACATTAACAAGTTTGCACCATTAACATTCATTAGTTTTTCAGATCAGCTCTAGTAGGTTTGCAGGGATCAAGGCCCTGAGGGAATGGGATAAATTCCCAGAAGTTTAGAGTTTTTTTATGATGAGAAAGTGGTTAAGATGGAAGGATGGTAATAGGAGAAGCCCTGAGAACAGGGGTGCTTCAAGGATTCCATTTAAAATTGATGTGGGAAGGGGTTGTGAGGGTCAAGAAAAACTGGGGGAGGAGGCATGAGATGGGTTCCTTAGAAGCCAGTACTAATGGACCAAACATCTAAGGTAGAGTGAAGTGTTGTAAAAAGGTACAGACCTAAGAAAATATTTTAGTGTGGGAAGCTATGGTGGAGGGAGAAAATTCTCTGAAGTCCAGCTTCTTCAGTAACTCTTGGTGTGATCTCTCTGGAGCTCAGATTTTGCATTTGTTAAGATAAGGGGAATGGGCTACATAATACCAAAACTCCTTTGGGGTTAACATTCTGGGATTTTTGCTCACAGTGTGATCAGTGGCCTTCAGTTCCTGATAAACTTGATTCCCTAGTGTGCCAACTGTTAATAAGAACTCTGATTGGGAGTGTGAGACAAGGGAAAGACAGAAAATAACTTGCTAGCTGGTCTGTCTCCTGGTAAAAGTCCAGTAAATAACACATTGGTTTTGAATTAGTGAAGGAACTGCATTACCACAGAGTCTAAATGTCTATATACAGGGTTTAAAAACTAGAAGAAAAACAAATAGTTTTTTCAGTTTTGACTTTTTTTCAGAGAATGAGATTGACGAGTAATAATGTCTCTCCCTGGGCAGGCAGTCAAGAAAAGAAAAGATTCACAAGTTTTTAGTCTGTTGATGATTCACTAAGATCCAATAAAGATAAAAGAAATGCCTTGGCTATTTTATGAAAAAGTTAGCATAGGAAAGATAACCTAATTCTTAGTAAATCATATTATAATATGTGTATATATATATATATATATATATATATATACACACATATGTATGGATGTATACATATTTACAATATATAATATGCAATAAAAGCTTCCCTGCCCTTAGAGTAACTCATCTGAAAAAAGCACGTTTTAAACATTTATTGGTAACTAAACATAATGTCCTTCACTGAGTTCATAAGAAGTAAGCAGAAGCTTAGTAACTTTCAAGTCTGTTTCAAAATAGGGGAAAAAGACCTATTGCCTACAAAGATGAGTTAATTACTTTCAGAGACTGTCAAAGTTGGAAGGTTACCAGAGATCATTCAGCTCAACCCTCTTTCATTTAAAGGGGATAAGGTGGCTAGGCCAGGTACATCAGTGATTTAGAGGCAAATTCCAGAGTCTCCTGAATGCTCACAGAGGAAATATGGCATCATGGAAAGAGTGTGGACCTCAGAACTGCAGTGTAAATCCAGGGAGAAGATCCCAGGTCCAAATACCTTTTAAACCAAATCAGTCAAAGGGAGAAACAAAGTGGGAGAAACCCATTTATTTCTTACAAGCAGTGTTCCCGTGTCTCTCTTGACCTGGCTGCAAAAGTAGAGACTCCGATCCAACTGCTCTGGTCCAGAAAAGCCCCTACTCACCCTTTTAATCACCTACTGATATAGAGATGGACTAAATCTCTCCACCCCTTGAAAACACATATTGATATGCAGATGCATTAAAGCCAGGTGAAAGATTCTGGAAATAGTGCAATTTTACCCACAGCTCACCCCTCCAGAAATCTCGCCTTACAATCAGTCTATTCATTCTCATTCGTCCACAATGGCCCCTGGGCGAGAAAAATGGAACATTGTAACCAGACTAATGACATACAATAGAAACAACAATAAAATCATGATAATCCTCAAGTCAGATGATTCAGATAGGTTCAAAGTCCTATGCAGATTACGTCCATTGCTTGTCCATTCCACAGGCAGCCAGTAGGTGAACAGGTAGAGAGTTCAGAGCAATCATAACATGGGATCTGCAACCAACGAATGCATCCAGGCCACAAGGACTGTAGAAGAAAATAATCCTAAGGGCAATAAGATACATGTTTTCATGATACCAGCATAGGCAAATCTTGTCCCTCAAGTAGGATACATGAAAGATAGTGGTCCTGTGATAGGACAGTGACAGGAACGGGTTCTTGTCCTGGTCTAGTGTACCAGACTTTCAACCACCTCCCTGTGAGAGTTACAGATGGATCAATATATATAACTATGGAGGTACATGCACTGGCCATAAAGATAAAACAAAACTTCTCCACAAGATGTCTTACCTCCTAGACGTTTTGGGCACACTACTGTGATCTTTGGAGGCCACTCTGCTGTTACTCCAGAAAGACACATGAGGCCAGGTTCCAGGCCTTTTTCCCAAGGTAACACAGGGGCCAGCCATTGCTAGTCCATGTGATGAAATGTCCAGGGTCACATCCACTCAACAGAGTCTCCAGGACTTAATACAGTTGGGGTTGGCAAAAGGATGTTTCTCTGCTGGCCATATACTGACTTCAATAACTCCTCTTGGTTTGCACAGACAGTTCTAAAGGAGAGACAGCAATGTATGTTAGCATATCCACAAGGTTTAAGCCTCCTTTGCATGACTTTTCATTCAAATGCTGTAACAATGTCCATAAATGAACTGGCCAGCCCCATAGACTATTGGTGTGTGACTTAAGGCCAGATTTCAACAAAACATTGTACCTTTCTATCATGCCTGCCACAGTATGGTTATATGGCACAAGAAACTTCCAATTTTTTCCTAATTGCTGCACCCATTCTTGTGATACAGGTCCAGTAATGTGTGTGCCTTGATTGCTGTCAAGCACCTGTGGCTGAGCATATACTGTAAAGGGATGCTCTAGGGCACTTTTGTTCATTAGCTAATCTGTATGACATGCAGGAAAAGCAACCAACAGTCCAGTAACTGTGTCCACACAAGTCATGGCATACTGATACCCTTATGATATGGGAAGAGACCCAATATAGTCTATCTGCCACCTGACAAGGTGCATTAACCCCTTTACTATTGTCCCACATTGTTGTGGGACTCAGTGTAAGTCCCTCTTAGAGCACAGAAGGCACTTCCTCGAGGCTCTGCTGACTTCTTCAAAGGTCAGTGACAAGCCCCACTTATGAGCTACATCTCACATTGTCTTTTATTCCCATGGGACACGAATGCTGATAAAACCATTGGGTTTCATCAGAGGCAGGCTTTCCTTCTAGCTGAAACACCTGGGCCAATGTCTCTCCTTCATCACTTCCTGGGGACACCAAAGGCAAATGGCCAGTCACATGATATATGATAATGGCCTTAGTCTGACCAGAGGCCCATAGGTCTTGCCATGACTCTTGCCCCAAAGGGACCAGTGACCAACTATCCAAGTGGCATGGTACCATGTCGGTAGCCACAGGGTCAAGGCCTGATAGACGGCACAACTGTCACTGTGACAAGAATAGGGGAGGGCTCCTGGGTGATCACAGGCCATACTGCCCACAGCTCAGGCAATTGGCTGTTCTTCCCCTCTCCATCCTCCTTCCATATTGTCTCATTCTTATAATGGAAAGCCACAGCCCTCCACACGGAGGGCTGCCCATGACTTGAGCCATCTTTATATCAAGGATCTTCATGTATAGGGGCTTTTCCATCTTGATAAGGACTCTCAGTTACCAAAGGCTCAAAAGCAAATTCTTTCTGCTTTCCACTGGTATAGGTCACTGGCCCCAGTAAGCGTTGGGGTTCTCCACTTAAGGGGCTTGTAGAGAGGGTGCTATGCTGCTGTAAATATGCACCCCATTTGGCCAATGTAGGTGTCTGTGCCATGTCACTCTGTGGCCTTTCATTCCAGTATCACACCCACCCCGCAGTGGGATAAGTGATTATTACCCTGGTCAGAGCTGTTCCAGTAAAGGGCTCTGTAGCCAGCAAGGCTTGGTACACTGCAGCCAGTTGCTTCTCTGTCAAGATGTACTGGACATCTGCTCATTTCCATAGCTGTGACCAGAATCCAACGGGTTGGTGTGTCCATTCGAGCCACTGCCAAAGACCCCATCCATAACCGTCCTTGGTTACATGAACATCTATCTCACAGGGCCTTGATGAGTACATTAAACTCAAGGCCTGTATTGCCTTGACTGCTTGCTTAGCAGCAGTAAAAGCAGCTGCACATGTCTCTTCCCAGTCCCACCTGATACCCTTTCATAACAACCAGTATAAGGCCTTCATAATTTGTGCCAAGTGCAGGATAAACTGTCTTCAGTTCCCCCCAAAACCCCAAAAACTCTTGCAAGACTGCCACAGTGATAGGGATAAGGAAAGCCTGGACCTTGCCTATGACTACTTGAGGAATAACTTTAGTATTACCTGACAAGAGAACGTCCATGAATTTTACAGAAACCAGGTCCGGAACCTTGGTGCTGCTCACAGCCCTACCTTTCTCCTGTAGATGATGCAACATTCTAGGAACTGCCCCTTCTAAATCCACAAGAGAATCATATGTGAACATAATATCATCAATGTAGTGATACAGCCGTGTTATTTGTGCTTTCTTCCATGTGGCCAAGTTCTGGGCTAAAACTCCATCACAAACAGTGGGACTGTGGAAGCATCCCTGTGGAAGGACAGTGAATGTCCAATGCCAGCCTTCCCACATTAAGGCAACCTGTTCTTGACTTTCCTGTGCTATGTCAATAGAGAAGAAAGCATTAGCAAGTCCACAACATAATGATACATCCCTAGTTCATGACTGAGTGTGTCCCTAAAGGCTGCTCTAGAGGGGATAGCAGCATGCAAAGGTTGTGTGACTTTATTCAATTCCCTTTAGTCCCCACGGTCAAACTCCAGAGCTATCTGGCTTTTTCACTGGCCACACTGGGGAATTAAAAGGACTATGAGTGGGCTTTATGATGCGCACCTTCTCCAACTCCTGTAGAGTTTCACCAGTTTCCTTGGGACCCCCAGATAATTTATACTGCTTAGCATTTGTCACTTGCCTAGGTACAGGCAGAGGTATAGGTGGATGCCTAGTATGTCCCCTCAACACTGCCTTTACCACATGTACCCTCAATCTGAACTCAACTTCAGTGATCTTTAACCACAGGCCCTGCAGGATATCTACCCCCAAAATATATTCTGAATAGGAGAGATGTACACACTGTACTCCTTTGGGGATAAATGTCCTATCCCCAAAGGGTTTGACCTTTTTCACTCTAATTGCCTTACCCCCATAGCCATCGATCACAGCAGGGGTCTCAGGAAAACACACGGGTTTGCCATAAATCAGAGAACATTTGACTCCTGTGTCCAACAGTGCAAAGACATGTTGTACATTCATGGGGGACCAATGAATTGCTAATTCTGCATGTGGCCTCTGGTACCCACCACGTCCTCCAAGGTGAGGGCATTGACCCTCCACTCAGTTGAACTGTGATGTCCAATCATATCCTCTGGGAGTGAGGGCCTAAGAGGAGCCTGATTACTGTTGTGGAGGAAGTCTTGCAGGGATACAGGCTGGACATGGGCCTTTGGCTCCAGCTTTCGTGTCGTGGACCTCAGCGACTGGAACTGCTGCTATGACTTTAATTGGTGCCACAGTTCTAACAAGATCCTATTGGGTTTCCCAGCAAGCTTTTCTTTCACTACCCCAACCTTTATCAAATCAACCCATATCTGGGTTCTTGAGACCTTCACAGGGCCTGTTGCACCTCTTCTTTCAGTCATAGCCCATACTCCCTTCTGGGTTCTTATTGTTTCAACCTCCTCCAGATCTGCTAAAGAATGAGTAGCCCCACTTATGCATTGCCCTATGTGGGGGGACAAGAATAGTCACTAGGGACCCAAAGAGAGATGGGGAAGCTGTATGGAGCACCAGATTTCTTATTCATACAATGAACAACTTCTCATCAGGGCCCTGGGGGTCCATATTATAGATACTTTTCATGCCCAGATACCACAACACCTGCTGAAGCTCTGAATAGGTTTTCTAGCTAGTGGGAAAGTATGATAAATCATCCTGATGAGGACAAACTGCCATCATGGCTGCAGACAGCCAATCCAGAAGCACCTGATTCCCTGAGGTGTGATGAGCACTTTGCAACTGCTGCTGGAGGGAAGGATGTGTCATCAGGGAAGCCAGTCTACCCATTTCAGAACCTATTTCCAACCCCCATATCCAAGAGCCTAGGTATAGGAGCAAGGCATGGAGTGCTTTACAACCTGGGGAGGGGACGTCTTCTCCCCCTCAAGAGCCCACTAACTATTGCGTTTTTATGTTCTTAATTACAACTGGGCAGGACTTTAATAATACAAGAGAGGCTGGTGCCTCAGGCAGTGGCCTTAGCAAAAGATCAACCCTTGCCTACATGCCCTCATCCTCTCCCAGCATATTCTCTACCATCACTGGGGCTTAAGGTAACACTCTTTTCTCCCTCTCCCCCATGACCTCCTGCAATGCTGCCTTCTTACTCACTGCTGCTGATGTATATTCCATGAGCACGACCCATGGGTTCTCAGTACCTGTCTCTTTTTCTTAAGGGCATCCCATAGGTCATCACCCAGCTCCTCCAAGTCATGCTGAAGTGTGTCTATCTCCTGCTGAAGTCTCTCTCTCTCCTTGTTAACACTTTCCACTATCTTGAGGAAAAGAGATCCTACAATGCCAGCTGCTACATGGCCACTCAGGGCCTCTAGGTTGTCTTCTATCTCACAGAAGACTAATTCTGCAGCTTCTGGTGTTTCCACACTTTCCCAATTCTGGGGAATGCTCTGCCCCTCTAGGAGGTGCTTTACCCTAGACCAATTCCCCATTAGGAGCTCCCCAATTGGGAGCCTCACCTATATGGGGCTCCTGAGTGAAGCTGCACCCTCTACTGCTGCAGCCACTGGGACCTCTCCACCATCCAATGGGGGGTGTTCTGGGCATCTCCCTACCATCTCTAGAGGCAGCCCACCCAAGCATTGCACCCACATAGAGAGATTTCTGGTTCAGAGGTCCTGCTGACGACTTCCAGATATAACTCTGGGGGTAAATCCTGGGGCAAAATACCTTTGAAACCGAAATCAGTCAAAGGGAGAGATAAAGTGAGAGAAACCCAATTTTTTCTTACAAGCAGTGTTCCTATGTCTTTCTTAACCCAACTGCAGAAGAAGAGACCCTCACTCAACCACCCTCCTCCAAATAAGCCCTCACTTGCCCTTTTAATTACCTACTGATATGGAGATGGACTACTTCCCTCCTCCTCTTGGAAACACCTATTGTATGGAGATGCAGTAAAGCCAGGTGAGAGATTCTGGAAATATTGCAATTTTACCCACATGAAGACATGTGTTCAAATACCAAAAACACCACTTCCTAGCTACGTGACATCAAATTATTTACTAAACTTCTCAAAACCTTGGTTTTATGATCTTAAAATGGAGGTTAAAATATTTGCCTTGTAGAGCTATTGTAAGGAGAATAAATATATAATTCCAATTCACATGTTAAGAAACAGTATAGCATAGTGCTTAAGGGCATGTATTCTGCACCCAGATTGGGTTGGTTTGAATTATGACCACACAACTTAACCTCTCCATGCACTGTTTCCTCATTTGTAAAAGGTAGTGAAACTCTGAGGGGGAAATATGTTCCCAGCTTGAGGCAAATAACCTTTGAAGCTGAAATCAGTCAGCAGGAGAAATAAAGTGGGAGAAGCCATTTACTGCTTACAAGCTGTAGTCTATTTCTGCACAACTGTGTCTCTAATGACCCAGCTGCAAAAGGACCCCACTAAACCTCTCCAGTCCAGGTGTGCCCTCACTTCCCACCCTCCTTGTAATCATCTATAAATATGGAGGTAGACTACTTCTCTCCACCCCTTGGAAACACCTATTGATTTGGAGATGCACTAAGGCTAGGTGAGATATTCTGGAAATATTGCAATTTTACCAAGAGTAGATTATAATAGTATTTACTTCATGGATTTGCATATAAAAGCATGTGATACATAGCAACTTAGCATAGATGGTAGCTCTTATTCCCATCATGACCTTTACCTGCTCACCATCTCTTCCACCCTATTTACTGCTTCTTTTGTGGTTGTTAAAGTAAACTACCAAGGGTGGGTTGCCAATAATATCTACTTCCCCCCATGGGCATGAAGAATAGCCTGGGCTCCATATTGTAGTGTTCTAGGTTTCAATAAAGTCACAGAAGTCATTCATTAGCATACAAATTCTCTATCCAGGAGGGAGTACACTTAAACCATTATCACTTTAGTCAGAATGATCAGATTAGCACCCACTATTTATGAAGGACTTCATTGTCTGGAACTGGGATGTTTGATGAGAGTCTAAGAAGCCTACAAGGCTTGAGAACTGCTGAGGAAACCCAGGTACAAATCCATATGAAGTATGTTGGAAACATCCATGGGGTGGGGTGTCGGGGGGTAGTAAAACAAGGGTAGGGAATTAAGAAGGGTAGAGGGGTGGAAAGCAAATCCAGCCCTAGACAAAAGTGGTTTGTCTAGAGTAAGTGCCACATGTACCACTTCCCCAAGCCAACTATTGCTGCTTTTAACACCATCTCCCCTCTGAGCATTTATAAAACCACTACTCCTAAATTGTAAGTGGCTTACTATGTTGCCCTTCCCAGGAGTACAACCATGCACTATTTAACAAATCCTCTTCTTAAAGATTCTTTTTTAAATCAAATTTACCTTGGTACTATCTAGAAATGAATCGGAATATATAAAACTGGAATTTTCTGAAAAATCTAAGCAGGAATAGCAGTACTAGTAAGGAGTTCTAGTCTCAAGCTTGTCTAATTCTCAGGCAGAGATGGGTGCTACATAGAAGCATCACCAGCAGGGAGTTGAGTACAGGGAAAGCTATACGTGGGAGAGAGGGATGCTCCCTGTGGGCCTCAAGCCAGTTACTTGGATAGGGACCCTTATTTGGAATCACATTCCCTCTTAGATTCACATGTTCTTTAAGACATCCCTCTATTTCTTTTGCATGAAATTTCTGATTCCTAGGTAGAGCATTAAAATTAATTTTCTTCATTTTTAGATGTATTAATTGTTAGGAAGAAAGATAGAAAATAGTGGCATAAAAAAGAGAATTCCCCATAAATGACTCAGGGAGTGAATCAGATAAATCCAGAGAGCCAGAAACGACTCAGAGAGTTAATCAGATGAAGCCACAGGGTCTAAGAATGACTCAGGAAATGTCCAGGGTCTCCCTAGGTAAGAAACATCAGAAGCACAGGCACAATCCATGTTCTTATTTCCCCAATCAGAACAAGCCTAGAGGGATAAGAGCTGTGAATCAAAGACTTCTCTGCCCTGCCAAAACCACATAAAATAAGCCTCACAATGAGCAGCTGTGCCAGTCTAACTTTAGGCAGGCCCGCTCCATTATTCTATACAGAGTGCTTAAAATTTTGCTTTCTTGTCTTTACTTTCACATTTCACTCTGACTACCCTGCAACACCAAACTGAATTCCTTCCTTCCCAACATTAATGATTTTCATTAAAGAGGATGGACCTTCCCAGAATCTGTCAAATGATATATTTCAGGTATCTGCCTACTGATAGGCTTTACCTGGAGTCAGTATGGTTTGTATACAAAAGTGCAAGAGCTCTGAGTTTTACATTTCCTCATCTTATACTTTTGCCAGAGGTCATCCAAATATTTAACTCAAAGTACCAAAATGGAAAGGTTCTTCCTTCCACCTACTCTAAAGGAGAGCATCAGACATTTTGAGAAGTGTTTGTGTATTGAGATCAAAGGTGTCTCAAATTCAACTGTTTCATTTGTTTTCAAATGGCTTGCCTTGAAATGGAGCTCTGATGAGAAGAAAATTTATCATTGATATTCACATCTTCCCCTCTGTATTATTATGTGTGAGTCACTGACCTCACATTGTCATTTCCCCAGTCATCCGAAGTCTTACTACCTCTTTCTTATTGCTTTAGTTATTATACCACGGTATGACTTCCCATGAGATTTGAAAATTAACGTTCCTGCTATAAATGACGGACTTATCAGATGGATTTGTATAAGCAAGCCTTTTGCTGTTCTGAGTTTGGCCAGAAAAACAATAAACTAGGCCACTGAAATGGATATACTGTTATAGTAGGTAGATAGTCAGACATGGGCAGGAAAGGGAGAGGGGGACTTTTGCTTCTGTTTACACTTGGTAAGATTGTTTCTTATTGTGAGTAAAATTGCAATATTTCCAGAATCTTTCACCTACCCTTAGTGATTCTTCATATAAGTAGATGTTTCCAAGGGGTGGAGAGAAGTAGTCCATCTCCATATCAATAGGTGATTACAAAGGGGGTGGAGAGCAAGCATGCACCTGGACCAGAGAGGTTTTCTGGGGCCTAGGGAGCTGGGTTTCAAAAGACACAGGTGAGCAGGTGTAGGCGACTGCTTATAAGCAATAAATGGGCTTCTACCACTCTATTTCTCCCTTTGACTAATTTCAGTTTCAAAGGTTATTTGCCCCAAGCTAGGAACATATTTTCCCTCCCAGAGTTACATTTATATTCTACAAATTCCATGTTTACTGTTCTGACAGGATGTGGAGTGAGAGTACAGATAATAGACTTTCCAAAACTAGTTAGTTCCAACATGGAGGAGTTGACCCTGACTTCTCCTCCAAATACATTATTCACTCACTAACATAGGAAAAATCACAACTGCATTATATCCTGGAGACACTGTTGAATGGACATGGCCCTGGACATTTTAACACATGGACCAGTGATGACTGGCCCTTCTGGTGCCTTGAATTAGTCTGGAAGCTGCAGAATTAGTTCTCTGTGAGGTAGAAGACTGCCTAGAGGCCCTCAGTGGCCATGTAGTAGCTAGCATTGTAGGATCTCTTTTCGTCGAGATAGGGAAAAGTGTTATTGAGGAGAGAGAGAGGGTTATTGAGGAGAGAGAGGGCTATTGAGAAGAGAGAGAGACTTCAACACACTTCAGCATCACATAGACGAGCTGGGTGATGACCTATGGGATGCCTTTAAGGAAGTGAGACAATTATTTAGAGGACGGGTCACGCTTCTGGAAATTCCTTAGCAGCAGCAAAGGGGGAGGCAGTAGGAGAGTACATATTTCAGAATGTCATGGGAAAGGGGGAGGTAAAAGTGGTGCCTTCAGCTCTGGAGATGGAAAATGAGGTTTCATGAGAGGATGAGGGAGTGGGCCCTCTCTGCTCTGTTGCTGAGGCCACCACCTGAGGAGCCAGCATCTCCCATTTAAAGGCCCACCTGGTTGTAATTTAAAGAGTAAAAACAAAAACCACAGGCTCCTAAGGGGCAGTAGCTGCTGCCTCCCTAGGTTGTGGAGCAAGCACTCCATGTTCCACCCCTATACTCAGGATAAGCTGGTGGACATGTATCAGCAAGAGCCATCAGAACCTCTGCTTACATGGCTTTTGCATCTCTGGGATATTGGGATGGAAAACATTGTGATGTTGGGCTCTTAAATGAGTAGACTGGCTTTCCTAAAGATTCACCCTTCTCTCCAGCAGCAGTTGCAAAGTGCCCATCACACATCAGGGAATGGGGTGCTTCTGAATTAGCTAACAGCAACCATCAGGGCCGTTTGGCCTAATCAGGGTGATTTACCATACTTACCCACTAGCTGCAAAACCTATGCAGAGCTCCAGCAGGTGTTATGGGAGCTGGGCATGAAAAAATATCATCTATAATATGGACCCCCAGGGCTCCAAAAGGAGGTGCTCACCGTAGGAATGAGAAATATGGTGCTCCATACAGCTCCCCCATCTCTTTGGGCCTAGTGACTATTCTTGCTCCCCATATAGGGCAACCCATAGGTGAGGTTACTTGTACTTTAGCAAATCTGAGGGAGGTTGAAACAATAAGAACCCGGAAGGAAATATGGGCTAAGATTGAAAGAAGAGATGCAAAAGACCCTGTGAAGGTCTCAAGGACCTAGATGTGGGTTGATTTGATAAAAGCTGGGGTAGTGAAAAAAAGCTTGATGGGAAACCCAACAGGATATTCTTAGAACTGTGGCAAAAATTAAAACCAGAGCAGCAGTTCCAGCCTCTGAAGTCCAGGACATGGAAATCAGAGTCAAAGCCCCAGGTCTGGCCTGGGTCCTTGCAATATTTACTGGGCAACAGTACTCAGGCTCTGTCTGGGCCCACTCACCCACAGGATGATGTTGGGGTGTCATGGCTTGACTTAAGGAAAAGTCAAAGCTCCCACCTTGGGGGAGATGGTGGGAACCAGAGGCCACATATAAAATTAGCAATTCATTGGTCCCTGTGAATGTGCAATGTGTCCTAGTGCTGGTGAACACTGGATCTGAACGTTCTTTGATTTATGGCAACCCTGAGCATGTTCCCAGGATCCCTGCTGTGATAGGTGGCTATGGGGGTAAGGCAATTAGAGTGAAGAAACCCAAATCCCACTGGTGATAGGGCGTTTACCCCCAATGGAGTATACTGTATACATTACTCCCATCCCTAAATATATTTTGGGGTAGATATCCTGCAGGGCCTGTGGTTATAGACCACTGTAGGTGAGTTCAGACTGAGGGTACGTCTGATAAAGGAAGTGCTGATGGCACATGCTAGGCACCCACCTGTACCTCTGCTTGTACCTAGGCGAGTGACAAATACTAAGCAGTATAAATTGCCTGGGGGTCACAAGGAAATTGGAGAAACTCTACAGGAGTTGGAGAAGGTGGGCATCATAAAGCTCACTAATAGTCATTTTAATTCCCCAGTGTGGCCAGTGAAAAGTCCAGATGGATCCTGGCATATGACTGTCAACTATAGGGAATTGAATAACATAACACAACATTTGCATGCTGTTGTCCCCTCTAGAGCAGCCCTTATGTACATACTAAACCATGAATTGGGGACATAACATTATGTTGTGGACCTTGCTAATACTTTCTTCTCTATTAACATAGTACAGGAAAGTGAGGTACAGTTTGGCTTAATGTATGAAGACCAGAACAGGACACTTATTGTCCTTCCAACACGGATACCTCCACAGCCCCACTGTTTGTCACAGACTTGTAGCACAGGACTTGGCCAAATGGAAAAAACTGCGAGTGGTGTGGCTGTATCACTACATTGATGATAAGCTCATGTCTAATTCCCTTGCATATTTAGAAGGGGCAGCTCCTAGACAGCTGCATCATCTACAGGAGAAATGATGGGCTGTGAACAACACCAAGGTTCAGGGACCTGGTTTGTCTGTAAAATTCTTGGGAGTTGTCTGATCAGGTAAAACAAAAGTTATTCCTAAAGAAGTCATAGGCAAGGTCCAGGGTTTCTGTACCCCAACCACTGTGGCAGTCTTACAAGAGCTTTTGAGTCTTTTGGGGGTACTGAGGAGTTTTTATCCAACACTTGGCACATATTCTGAAGCCCTTATACAGGTTAGTGTGAAAGGGCATCAGGTGGCATTGTGATGAGACATGTGCAGCTGCTTTTAATGCTGTTAATCAAGGAGTCAAGGCAGTACAGACCTTGAGTGTAATTGACTCATCAAGGCCCTATGAGCTAGATGTTCATGAAACCAAGGATGGTTTTGAATGGGGTCTTTGGCAGTGGCTTGAACAGGCATGCCAACCCATTGGATTCTGGTCACTACTTTGGAACACAGCAGAGGTCATGTACACCTTGATAGAGAAGCAATGGGCTGCTGTGTACTATGCCTTGCTGGCTATGGAGCCCATTACTGGAACAGCTCTGACCAATGTAATAACCACCTGTCCCATTGCAGGGTGGGTGCAAGTCTGAACTCAAAGGCTATGGAGTGGCATGGCACAGACACTTACACTGGCCAAATGGGGTGCATATTTACAACAGCATAGCATCCTCTCTACTAGCCTTTTAAATGTAGAACTGCAACATTTACTAGGTCTAGTGAAGTATACCATTGAAAATCAGGAAGAACTTGTTTTGAGCAATTGGTAGGTGAGAGTTCTTATCAAGATGGAAAATCCCCTATATCTGAAGATGCTTGGCATACAGACAGCTCCAGCTGTGGTAAGCCCCCTACGTGGAGGGCTGTGGCTTTACATCCTAAGTCTGAGATATTATGGATGGAGGATGGAGAGGGTAAAAGCAGCCAATGGGCTAAATTGTGGGCAGTATGGCTTGTGATCACCCAGGAGCCCTCCCCTATAGTTGTCTGCACTGACAGCTGGGCCATCTATCAGACCCTGAGGCTACTGATATGGTACCATGGCACCTGGATAGTTTGTCACCAGCCCCTTTGGTGGCAACAGTTCTGGCAAGACCTATAGGACTCTGGTCAGACTAAGACTGTTACCATATATCATGTGACTGGCTATTTGTCTTTGGCATCCCGAGGGAATGATGACGCAGACACATTGGCCCAAGTGTTCTGGCTAGAAGAAAAGCCTGCCTCTGAGGTAGCCCAGTGGCTACATCAGCATTTGTTTCATGTGGGGCAAAAGACAATGTGAGCTGGAGCCCATCAGTGGGGCTTGCCGTTGACCTTTGAAGAAGTCATCAGAGCCGGGAGGGAATGCTTGTGTAGTCTAAGAAACACTTACATCAAGTCCCACAGCAACATGGGACAATATTAAAGGTGCCGGACACCTTGACAGGTGACAGAGAGTCTATATTGGGCCTCTGCCCACATCAGAATGATGTCAGTATGCCATGACTTGTTTGGATATAGCTACTGGACTACCGGTTGTTTTTCCTGAACATCGTGCAGATCAGCAAACCACTAAGACAGTCCTAGAGTGTCTCTTTACAGCCTCTGGCTGGTCGCAGGTGATTGAGAGTGATCAAGGCACCCACTTTACTGGACATGCATTACAAGAATGGGTTCAGCAATAAGGATAAAGTAGAAGTTTCAACTACCATATAACCTTACTGGGGCAGGCATGATAGAGAGGTACAGTGGTTTATTTAAATCTGGCCTGAAGTCAGACACCAATAGTCTATGGAGCTTGTCAGTTCACTTATGGACGTTATTTTTAAATGAGAAGCCCTGAAAAGGAGCCTTGAGCCCTGTGGATATGCTAACACACATTGTTTCCTCTCCTATACAAGTTTATGTGCAAACAAAAGAGGAGTTATTGAAGTCAGGATATGGCCAGCAGAGCAACATCCTGCTGCCAGCTGAACTGCATTATATCCTGGATACAGCGTTGAATGGACATGGCCCTGGACATTTTGACACATGGACCAATGATGGCTGACCTTGATGGAATCTTTGGAAAAAGGCCTGGAAGATGGCCTCAAGTGTATTCGTGGTGTAACATGCTGAATGGCCAATAAAGGTCACAGTATTGTACCCAAAATATCTAGGAGGTAAGATTATCTTGTGGAGAACTTTTGTTTTATCACTTTTTATTTGTTTATTTATATTTTTTACTGTCCTATGACTGAAGGCTAGTGAGCACTGTTTTTTTTTAATTTATATTTTATTTTTTATTTTGGTGTCATTAATCTGCAATTACATGAGCAACATTATGGTTACTAGACTCCCCCCCATTATCAAGTCCCCACCACATATCCCATTAGAGTCACTGTCCATCAGTGTAGTAAAATCCTATAGAATCACTACTTGTCTTCTCTGTGTTGTACAGCCTTCCCCGTGCCCCCACCCAACATTATTTCTGATAATTATAATGCCCTTTTTACCCCATCCCTCCCTTCCCACACATCCTCTCAAATCCCTTACCCCTTGGTCACTGATAGTCCATTCTTGTGTTCTGTGAGTCTGCTGCTGTTTTGGTCCTTCAGTTTTTCCTTTGTTATTATACTCCATATATGAGTGAAATCATTTGATACATGTCTTTTTACACCTGGCTTATTTCACTAAGCATAATACCATCTAGCTCCATCCAACTTGTTGAAAATGGTAGGATTTGTTTTCTTCTAATTGCTGAATAATATTCCATTGTGTATATGTACCACATCTTTATCCATTCATCTACTGATGGACACTTAGGTTGCTTCCATTTCTTGGCTATTGTAAATAGTGCTGCGATAAACATAGGGGTACATATGTCTTTTTCAAACTGGGCTCCTGCATTCTTAGGGTAAATTCCTAGAAGTGGAATTCCTGGGTCAAATGGTATTTCTGTTTTTAGTTTTATGAGGAACCTCCATACTGATTTCCACAATGGTTGAACTAATTTACATTCCCACCAGCAGTGTAGGAGGGTTCCCCTTTCTCCACACCCTCACCAACATTTGTTGTTGTCTTGTGGATGGTGCCCATCCTGAATGGTGTGAGTTGATATCTCATTGTGGTTTTAATTTGCATTTCTCTGAGGATTAACGAGGTGGAGCATCTTTTCATGTGCCTGTTGGCCATCTGAATTTCTTCTTTGGAGAAGTGTCTGTTAAGATCCTCTGCCCATTTTTTAATTGGATTATTTGATTTTTCTTTTTTGAGGTATGTGAGCTCATTACATATTTTGGATGTCAACCCTTTATCATATATGTTATTTATGAATATATTCTCCCATACTGTAGGATGCCTTTTTGTTCTATTGATGGTGTCCTTTGTTGTACAGAAGCTTTTCAGCTTGATATAGTCCCACTTGTTCATTTTTGCTTTTGTTTCCCTTTCCTGGGGAGACATGTTTGTGAAGAAGTTGCTCATGTTTATGTCCAAGAGATTTTTGCCTATGTTTTTTCTAAGAGTTTTATAGTTTCATGACTTTCATTCAGGTCTTTGATCCATTTTGAATTTACTTTTGTGTATGGGGTTAGACAATAATCCAGTTTCATTCTTTTACATATAGCTGCCCACTTTTGCCAATACCAGCTATGAAGAGGCTGTGATTTCTCCATTGTATATTCATGTCTCCTTTATCATATATTAATTGACCATATATGTTTGGGTTAATATCTTGACTCTCTATTCTTTTCCACTGGTCTTTGGGTCTGTCTTGTGCCAGTACCAAATTGTCTTGATTCCTGTGGCTTTGTAGTAGAGCTTGAAGTTGGGAAGAAAGATCCCCCTGCTTCATTCTTCCTTCTGAGGATTTCTTTGGCTTTTATGGGTCTTTTGTGGTTGCATATGAATTTTAGATATATTTGTTCCAGTTTGTTGAAGAATGATGTTGGTATTTTGATAGGGATTTCAATGAATCTGTAGATTGCTTTAGGCAGGATAGCCATTTTGACAACATTAATTCTTCCTACACAAGAGCATGGGATGAGTTTCCATTTGTTACTGTCCTCTTAGTTTTTCTTAAGAGGGTCTTGTGAACTGCAGCGTATAGGTCTTTTACTTCCTGGTTAATTTTCTTGCTAAGTATTTTATTCTTTTTGATGCAATTGTGAATGGAATTGTTTTCCTAATTTCTCTTTCTGCTAGTTCATTGTTATTGTATAGGAAAGCAACTGATTTCTGTGTATTAATATTGTAACCTGCAACTTCGCTGAATTTAGATATTAGTTCTAGTAGTTTTGGAGTGGATTCTTTAGGGTTTTTATGTACAATATCATGTCTTGTGCAAATAGTGACAGTTTGACCTCTTCTTTACCAATCTGGATGCCTTGTATTTCTTTGTTTTGTCTGGTTGCCATGGTTGGACCTCCAGTACTCTTTTGGATAAAAGTGGGGAGATTGGTCATCTCTATCTTGTTCGCGATCTTAGAAGAAAAGCTTTCAGCTTCTCACTGTTAAGTATGATGTTGGCTGTGGGTTTGTCTTATATGGCCTTTATTATGTTGAGGTGCTTGCTCTATATACCCATTTTTTTGAGAGTTTTTATCATGAATGGATGTTGGATTTTGTGCAATGCTTTTTCAGCATCTATGGAGATGATCATGTGGATTTTGTACTTCTTTTTGTTGATGTGGTGGATGATGTTGATGGGTTTTTGAATGTTGTACCATCGTTGCATCCCTGAGATGAATCCCACTTGATCATGATGTATGATCCTCTTGGGGTATTTTTGAATTTGTTTTGCTAATGTTTTGTTGAATATTTCTGTATCTATGTTCATCAGGGGTATTGGTCTGTAATTTTCTTTTTTGTGGTGTCTTTGCCTGGTTTGGGTATTGGAGTGATGCTGGCTTCATAGAATTAATTTGGGAGTATTCCTCCTCTTCTATTTTCTTGAAAACTTTAAGGAGAAAGGGTATTATGTCTTCTCTACATGTCTGAAAATATTCAGTGTTGAATCCATCTGGCCTGGGGGATTTGTTCTTGGGTAATTTTTTGATTACTGATTCAATTTCATTGTTGGTAATTGGTCTGTTTAGGTTTTCTGTTTCTTCCTTGGTCAGTCTTGGAAGGTTGTATTTTTCTAAAAAGTTGTCAACTTCTTCTATATTATCGAGATTTTTTAGCATATAGATTTTCTTTTCATAGTGTTCTCTAATAACTCTTTGTTTTTCTGTGGTGTCCGTCATGATTTTTCCTTTCTCGTTTCTGATTCTGTTTATGTATGTAGATTCTCTTTTTCTCTTAATAACTGTGGCTAGGGGTTTATCTATTTTGTTTATTTTCTCTAAGAACCAGTTCTTGGTTTCTTTGATTTTTTCTGTTTTATTCCTCTCATTTTTATTTATTTGTTCTCTGATCTTTATTGTGTCCCTCCTTCTGCTGACTTTGGGCCTCATTTATTCTTCTTTATCCACTTTAAGTACTTGTGAATTTAGACTATTCATTTGGGATTGTTCTTCCTTCTTTAAATAGGCCTGGATTGCTCTATACTTTCCTCTTAGAACTGCCTTTACTGTGTCCCACAGAAGTTGGGGCATTGTGCTATTGTTATCATTTGTTTCCATATATTGCTTGATCTCGGTTTTATTTGGTCATTGATGCATTGATTATTTAGGAGCATGTTGTTAATCTTTCATGTGTTTGTAAGCCTTTTTGTTTTCTTTGTACAATTTATTTTTAGTTTATACCATTGTGAACTGAGATGTTGTTTGGTAGAATTTCAATCTTTTTTAATTTACTGAGGCTCTTTTTGTGGCGTAGTGTGTGTTCTATTCTGGAAAATGCTCCATGTGCACTTGAGAAGAATGTGCATTCTAATGCTTTTGGGTGTAGAATTCTGTAGATGTCTATTAGGTCTATCTGATCTGGTGTGTTGTTCAGTGCCTCTGTGTCCTGAATTATTTTCTGTATGCTTTATCTGTCCTTTGGATGAGTGGTGTGTTGAAGTTTTCTAAAATGAATGCATTGCATTCTATTTCCTCATTTAATTCTGTTAGTATTTGTTTACCATATGTCAGTATGTGTTTGGTGCATGTATATTTATAATGGTTATATCCTATTGTTATGTAATGTCCTTCTTTATCTCTTGTTACTTTCTTCATTTTAAAGTCTGTTTTGTCTGCTACAAGTACTGCAACACCTGCTTTTTTCTCCCTATTGTTTGCATGAAATATCATTTTCCATCCCTTCACTTTTAGTCTGTGTATGTCTTTGGGTTTGAGGTGATTCTCTTGTAGGCAGCATATAGATTGGTCTTGCTTTTTTATCCATTCTATTACTCTGTGTCGTTTGATTGCTGTATTCAGTCTATTTATGTTTAGGGTGATTGATAGATATGTACTTATTGTCATTGCAGGCTTTGGATTCGTGGTTACCAAATGTTCAAGGGTAGCTTCTTTACTATCTAACCATCTAACTTTAGCTCTCTTATTATCCTATTATAAACACAGTCTGATGATTCTTTATTTCTTGCCCTCCTTATTCTTCCTCCTCCATTCTTTATGTTAGTTGTTTTATTCTGTACTCTTTTGAGTTTCCTTTGACTGCTTTTGTGGATAGTTGGTTTTATATTTTGCCTTTAGTTAGTATTTGGTTGATCTGCTTTCATTGCTGTGATTTTATTTTCTCTGGTGACACCTTTTAGCCTTAGGAGTACTTCCATCTATAGCAGTCTCTTTAAAATATCCTGTAGAGGTGGTTTGTAGGAGGAAAACTCCCTCAACTTTTGCTTATCTGGAAATTGTTTATTCCCTCCTTCAAATTTAAACGATAATCTTTCTGGATATAGTATTCATGGTTCAAAGCCCTCTGTTTCATTACATTAAATATTTCATGCCATTCTCTTCTGGTAAGGTTTCTATTGAGGAGTCTGATGATAGCCTGATGTGTTTTCCTTTGTTGGTGATCTTTCTTTTCTCTCTGGCTGCTTTTAATACTCTGTCCTTGTCTTTGATCTTTGCCATTTTAATTTTTATATGTCTTGATGTTGTCCTCCTTGGGTCCCTTGTGTTGGGATATCTGTGGTCTTCCATGGTCTGAGAGACTATTTCCTTCCCCAGCTTGGGGAACTTTTCATCAATTATTTCTTCAAAAACACTTTCTATCCCTTTTTCTCTCTCTTCTTTTTCTGGTATCCCTATAGTGCAAATATTGTTCCATTTGGATTGGTTACACAGTTCTCTTAATATACTTTTATTCCTAGAGATCCTTTTATTTCTCTCTGCCTCAACTTCCCTGTATTCCTGTTCTCTGATTTCTATTCCATTAAGAGTCTCTTGCACCTCATCCAGTCTGCTCTTAAGTCCTTCTAGTGATTTCTTCATTTCTGTTATCTCCCTCTGTATCTCATCCCTTATCTCTTGCATATTTCTCTGCAGGTTCATCAGGTTGGTTATGACTTTTATTTTGAATTCTTTTTCAGGAAGATTTATTATATCTATCTCACCAGGTCCTCCCTCTGGGGATGTCTGAGTGTTCTTTGACTGGACCAGATTCTTCTGCCTTTTCGTGGTGATATAAGTGATCGCTGGAAGGTGGCATGTGTGTCATCTGGGAGAACAAAGTCCCTTCCTGCTTCCTGGTTGCCTTGCCCTTCTCTGCTGCCTGTGCTGGTTACCTGCACACCAGGAGCACTCTCTGGGGTAATCTGCTGAGATTCTGTAGGCAGGGTGGCCCTAGGGATAGCCTAGGGCACTGCAGGTGTTTGCAGACGTTCTCAGTGTGTTCTCCTGCAATAACGGCACCCCTTCTTGCCTTCCGGACCTTGCTCCATCTTCCCCTGTCTGTGCTGGGAAGCTGCGCACTGGTGGCAACATCTGGGTCTGTCCGGTTAGCTGTGTACTGGGAGAAGACTCTGTGTGGTTGCTGTGGGCAGGGCTTCTCCCAAGCTGCTCAACAGCTGTGGTGGGTCAGCAGGTTTGCTTGCAGCACTGGTGGGGCAGAATGAATGGCAGGCTGCTTATCACCATGAGGGACTTTGGAGCTTCATTGCCACCCAGGGGTTAGGGTGCCTGAAGTCCCTTAAGATTCCCAGCATCCTGAGCTGAGTGTGCCTGGACAATTTTGTCCAGCTGTTAAAGCCTTGTCCCTTTAAGACTTTTTAAAGCACCCGCTTTTCTTTTGTCCTAGGGGAACCAGCTGTGGGGACCCACTTGCAGTCTCCATCTCAGATTTTACTTTCCTATTTCTCTAATATCCAGTACAACATAAAATGTGTATCTGTGCTCCCTGTGCAGATTACTAGGGCTGGTCATTTAGTAGTCCTGTGCTTCCACTCCCTCCCCACTCTGATTCTTTTCCTCTCACCAGTGAGCTGTGGTGGGGGATGTGCTTGGGTCCCACTGGGTTATGGCTATGTATCTTACCCTTTCCATAAGATGCTGTTTTCTTGCAGATGTGGATGTATCCTGGCTGTTGTACTGCATCTTCTGGTCTCTCTTTTAAGAATAGTTGTATTTGTTGCATTTTCTAAAATATATATGGTTTTAGGAAGAGATTTCTGCTGCCCTACACATGCCACCATCTTGCGGTCTCCCCAAGTATTATTTTATCTTCATGGTCAGTTCATGTACCTCCCATAGCCTGATATATTGACCCATTTGTAACTCCCACAGAGGGGGGGAGGTAATTCTTGTATACAAGGCCAGGGTAAGGTACCATTCCTGCCACTGTCCTATCACAGGACCACTTCTTGTATGTATTCTACATGAGGGAAAAGATTTGCCTATGCTGGTGTCATTAAAACATGTATCTTATCACCCTTAAGGTTATTTTCTTCTACAGTCCTTGTGACTTGGATGTGCTGCCTGGCTGCAGCTGCCACATGATTATTGCTCCCACCTGTTCACCTGTTGACTACCCGTGGAATGGGCAAGTTATGGACTTAATCTGCCTAGGACTTTGAACCTAGTTGAAGCCTCTGGCTTGAGGATTATCATGATTTTATTACTGTTTCTACTTTACGTTATTAGCCTGGTTACAATGCTCCAGTTTTTTCACTGAGGGGCTATCACAGAAGATGGGGAACCTATAGATTGTGAGGCAAGATTTCTGGAGGTGTGGGGTGTGGGTAAAAGTGCACTATTTCCAGAATCTTTTGCCTGGCTTTAATGAATCTGCATATCAACATGTGTTTCCAAGGGGTGGAGGGAATTAGTCTATCTACATATCAATAGGTAATTAGGAGGGCCTGTGAGGGTTTATCTGGACTAGAGAGGTAGGTTTGAGCTCTCTTTCTCTTCTGTTGTATCTGGGTCAAGAGAGAAACAGGGACAACTGCTTGTAAGGAATAAAACGGTTTCTTAACTTTATTTCTCCCTTTGACTGATTTTAGTTTTAGAGGTATTTTGCCCCAGGATTTTCCCTTTATAGTTACATTAACCTAGGGAAGAAAGAGAAGTTCCAAATGATTTCATTCATTTGTGGAGTATAACAACAAAGCAAAACTGAAGGAATAAACAGAATCAGACTCCAAAAAGGGACTAGGGATTAACAAAGGGGAGGGGTTGGGGTAGTTTGGTGGGGAGGAAGGAAGAAGGGGATTAAGGGGCATTATAGTTAGCCTTCACAATATAGGTAGGTCACAGAGAACGCACTATAGCACGGAGAAGACAAATAATGACTCTATAGCATTTCACTATGCTGATAGATCATGATTGCAATGGGGTGTGTGTGTGGGACTTGATAATATGGGTGAATGTTGAAACCACAATGTTGCTCATGTGAAACCTTCATAAGATTGTACATAAATGATACCTTAATAAAAAAAACAACTAAAAATAGAAGTAAGGGGTAACTAAGTTACCACCATATGACACAGTAACTCCACTTCTAGAAATTTACCTGAAGAAAATAAAATCTTTGATTTGTAAAGCTAGATGCAGCCCTGTGTTTATTGTCACATTATTTACAACAGCCAAGATATGGAAGCAACCAGTGTCTGACAAGAGTTGAAAGGATAAAGAAGGGGTACATATAAACAATGGAGTATTGTTCAGCCATAAAAAGAAAGAATTCCTGCCATTTTGACAACATGAATGGACCTAGAAGGTTTAATTCTAAGTGAAATAAACCAGATGGAGAAAAAAAAATACCATATGGTTTCACTTATTTGTGGAATGTAAAACCATACAAAACAAAATGGACAAAATAGCAGCACATTCACAGACACTAAGAAATGACTACATTTTTCTCATGGGGGTGCTGTTGGGGTGAGTGGATGAAAGAGATAAAGGGAATAAAGAGGCAAAAAATCTCAATCCTAATATAAATTAGGTAAGGGGATGAAAGTACAGCATAGAAAGAATAGTCAATAGTTCTATAACATTTTTTCATGCTGACAGAGAATAACTACCCCAGTTGTGGTGAGGATTTAATAAGGTAGATAGCTGCAGAATCACTATGGTGTATAATTGAAAACAATAGAATATTGTATATCAACTATACTACAATAAAATATCTGAAAGAAAAGAAAATAAACAAAACACTTCCTCTGCTAGACAGGAGGATGGAGCAGCCTGAATTCCGTAAAGACTCCACCTGTTCCCTTTAAAACCTAACACTATTAACAAATATTCATCTCCCTTCATTTAAAAAGGTTCCCTATTTTTCTTTCAGGTACCACCTCCTCTGAGTATGCCCATGCCTCAATTGTCAGGCATGCACTCTTGTCTTTCCCTGAATTATAATATCCAAATAAACTCTGTATGTTCAGCAGCTTTTCTGCCTCTGCTTTTTTATCAAGTTATTATTGACATACACTCTTATGAAGGTTTCACATGAAACAACAATGTGGTTACTATATTTACCCATATTATCATGTCCCCATCCATACCCCAATTCAGTTACTGTTCTTCAGTGTAGTAAAATGCCACAGATTCACTGCTTGCCTTCTCTGTGCTACACTGTTTTCCCCCGTGATCCCCCACACCATGTGTACTAAACATAATACACCTCAATCCCCTTCTGCCTCCATCCCCACCCTCCCTCCCACATCCCTCAACTTTGATAACCACTAGTTCCTTCTTGGAGTCTCTGAGTCTGGTGCTGTTTTGTTCCTTCAGTTTTGCTGTATTGTTATACTCCACAGATGAGGGAAATCATTTGGCACTTGGTCTTTCTCCACCTGGCTTATTTCACTGAGCATAATATCCTCCAGCTCCATCCATGTTCTTGAAAATGGTGGGATTTGTTCCTTTCTTATGGCTGAGTAGTATTCCATTGTGTATATGTACCAGTTATTCTTTATCCATCCATCTACTGATGGACACTTAGGTTGCTTCAATATTTGGTTATTGTAAAAAGTGCTGCGATAAACATAGGGGTGCATATATATATTTGAATCTGAGAAGTTGTATTCTTTGTTTAAATTCCAAGGAGTGGGACTCCAGGGTCAAATGTTGTTTCTATTTTTAGTTTTTTGAGGAACCTCCATATTGCTTTCCACAATGGTTGAACTAGCTTACATTCCGACCAGCAGGGTAGGAGTGTTCTCCTTTCTCCACATCCTTGCGAGCATTTGTTGTTCTTAGTCTTTTCTATCCTTGCCATCCTTGCTGGTGTAAGGTGATATCTCATTCTGGTTTTAATTTTCATTTCCCTGATGAGTAGTGATGTGGAGCATCTTTTCATGTGTCTGTTGGCCATCTGAATTTCTTCTTTTGAGAACTGTCTCCATATCCTCTGCCCATTTTTTAATCGGGTTATTTGCTTTTTGGGTTTTGAGGCATGTAAGTTCTTTATATATTTTGTGTGTTAATGGTTTGTCAGATATGTCATTTACAAATATATTCTCCTATACTGTAGGATGCCTTTTTGTTCTGTTGATGGTGTCCTTTGCTGTACAGAAACGTTTTAGTTTGATGTAGTCCCATGAGTTCATTTTTGCTTCTGTTTCCCATGCTCGAGGAGATGCATTCAGAGAGAAGTTTCTCATGCTTATATTCAGGAGATTTTTGCCGATGTTGTCTTGTAAGAGTTTTATGGTTTCATGACTTACATTCAGGTCTTTGATCCATTTTGAGTTTACTTTTGTGTATGGGGTTGAATAATCTAGTTTCATTCTCTTGCATGTAGCTGTCCAGTTTTGCCAACACCAGCTGTTGAAGAGGCTGTCATTTCCCCATTGTATGTCCATGGCTCCCTTACCATATATTAATTGACCATATATGGTTGGGTTTCTATCAGGGCTCTATAATTTGTTTCATTGGTCTATGGGACTGTTCTTCTACCAGTATCAAATTTTCTTGATTACTGTGGCTTTGTAGTAGAGCTTGAAATTGTGGACTGTAATCCCCCCAGCTTTATTCTTCCTTCTCAGGATTTCTTTGGCTATTTTGGGTTTTTGTGGTTCCATATGAATTTTGGAATGATTTTCTCTAGTTCGTTGAAGAATTCTGTTGGTATTTTGATAGGAATTGCATTGAATGTTTAGATTGATTTAGGCAGGATGGCCATTTTCCCAATATTAATTTGTCCCATCCATAAACATGGGATGTGTTTCATTATATTGATATTTTCTTTAATTTATCTCATGAGTCTCTTAAAGTTTTCAGAGTATAAGTCTTTCACTTCCTTGGTTAGGTTTATTCCTAGGTATTTTATTCTTTTTGATGCAACTGTGAATGAAACCGTTTTCCTGATTTCTCTTTCTGCTAGTTCATAGTGTATAGGAATGCAACAGATTTCTGTGTATTAATTTTGTATCTGGCAACTTTGCTGAATTCAGATATTAGATCTAGTAGTTTGGCAATTAATTCTATAGGGTTTTTTTATGTACAATATCATGTCATCTGCAAACAGGGGCAGTTTAACTTCTACGTTGCCGAACTGCATGGCTTTTATTTCTTTGTGTTGTCTCATTGCCATGGCTATGACCTCCAGTACTATGTTGAATAGAAGTGTGGAGAGTGGGCATCCTTGTCTTGATCCCAATCTTAAAGAAAAACTTTCAGCTTTTCTCTTAATTATAATGTCGGTTGTGGTTTTGTCATATATGGCCTTTATTATGGTGAGGTATGTGCCCTCTATACCTATTAGTTGAGAGTGTTTATCATGAATGGATGTTGGATTTTGTGGAATGCTTCTTCAGCATCTAGGGAGATGATCATGTGGTTTATTTCCTTCTTTTTGTTGATGTGGTGGATGATATTGACGGATTTCGAATGTTGTACCATCCTTGCGTCACTGGAATAAATCCGACTAGATCATGATGATGATTTTTTGATGTGTTTTTTAATTTGGTTTACTAATATTGTGTTGAGTATTTTTGCATCTATGTTCATCAGGGATATTTGTCTGTAATTTTCTTTTTTTGTGGTGTCTTTGCCTGGTTTTATTATTAGAGTGATGCTGGCCTCATAGAATGAGTTTGGAAGTATTCCCTCTTCTTCTACTCTTTGGAAAACTAAGGAGGATGGGTCTTAGGTCTTGAGTAAACGTTTGATAAAATTCAGCGGTGAAGCCATCTGGTCCAGGTATTTTGTTCTTAGGTAGGTTTTGGATTACCAGTTTAATTTTGTTGCTTGTAATTGGTCTGTTTAGATTTTAAGTTCCTTACTGGGTCAGCCTTGGAAGGTTATATTTTTCTAGAAATTGTCCATTTCTTCTAGCTTATCCAGTTTGTTAGCGTATAATTTTTCATAGTATTCTCTAATAATTCTTTGTATTTCTGTGGTATATGTAGTGATTTTTCCTTTCTAATTTCTGATTCTGTTTATGTGAGTAAAATCTCTTTTTTTCTTGATAATTATGGCTACAGGTTTATCTATTTTGCTAATTTTCTCAAAGAACCAGCTCTTGCTTTCATTGATTGTTTCCATTGTTTTAGTCTTCTCTATTTTATTTATTTCCGCTCTAATTTTTATTATGTCCTCCTTGTACTGACTTTGGGCCTCATTTGTTTTTCTTTTTCTAGTTTCATTAATTTTGAATTTAGATGCTCATATGGAATTGTTCTTCCTGAGCTAGGCCTATATTGCAATATACTTTCCTCGCAGCCTTTGCTGTGTCCCACAGATTTTGTGGTGTTGAATTACTGTTTACATTTGTCTCTGTATATTACTTGATCTCTGTTTTTATTTGCTAATTGATCCATTGGCTATTTAGGAGGATGTTGTGAAGCCTCCATATGTTTGTTGGCTTTTTATTTTCTTTGCATAATTTATTTCTAGTTTCACACCTTTTGATCTGAGAAACTGATATGTGCAATTTCTATCTTTTTGAATTTACCAAGGCTCTTATGGTGGCCTAGGATATGATCTATTCTTGAAAATGTTCCATGTACAATTGAAAAGAATGTGTATTCTGCTGCTTTTGGGTGTAGAGTTCTGTAGATGTCTGTTATATCCATCTGTTGTGTTGTTTAGTGCCTCTTTCTCCTTACTTATTTTCTATCTGGTTGATCTGTCCTTCAGAGGGAGTGGAGTGGTGAAGTCTCCTAGATTTAATGCATTGCATTCTATTTCCCCTTTTAATTCTGTTAGTATTTGTTTCACATATGTAGGTCCTCTGGTGTTGGGTGCATAGATATTTATAATGGTTATATCTTCTTGTTGGATTGACCCTTTGATCATTATGTAATTTCCTTCTTTGTCTCTTGTGACTTTGTTTTTAAGTCTATTTTGTCTGATACTAGTACTGCAACTCTTGCTTTTATTCTCTCTTTGTTGCACAAAATATCTTTTTCCATCCCCACACTTTTATTCTGTGTATGTCATTGGGTTTAAAGTGAGCTTCTTGTAGGCAGCGTATAGATGTTTTTTTATCCATTCAATGACTCTATGTCTTTTGACTGGTGCACTCAGTTCATTTACTTTTAGGCTGATTATCGATAGGTATGTACTTATTGGCATTGCAGGCTTTAGATTCGTGGTAACCAAAGGTTCAAGGTTAACTTCCTTACTATCTAAGAGTATAACTTAACTCACTTAATATGCCAGTAGAAACACAATCTAAAGGTTCTTTTTTTTTCTCTTCCTTTTTCTTCCACCTCCATTCTTTATATATTAGGTATCATATTCTGTATTCTGCCTATTACTTGATTGACTTTGGGGATAGTTTATTTTATTTTGCATATGCTTAGTAAATAGCTGTTCTACTTTCTTTACTGTGGTTTTATTACCTCCGGTGACAGGTATTAAACCTTAGGAACACTTCCATCTATAGCAACCCCTCCAAAATAAACTGTAGAGATGGTTTGTGGGAGGTAAATTCTCTCATCTTTTGCTTATTTGGAAATTGTTTAATCCCTCCTTCTAGTGTAAATGATAATTGTGCCAGATAATCTTGGTTTGAGGCCCTTCTGCTTCATTGCATTAAGTACATCATGCCTCTCCCTTCTGGCATGTAAGGTTTCTGCTGAGAGGTCTGATGATAGCCTGATGGACTTTCCTTTGCATGTGATCTCATTTCTCTCTCTGGATGCCTTTAACAGTCTGTTCTTATCTTTGATCATTGCCATTTTAATTAATATATGTCTTGGTGTTGTTTTCCTTAGTCCCTTGTTTTGAGAGATCTGTGTACCTCCATGGCCTGAGAGACTCTCTCCTTCCCCAGTTTGAGGATGTTATCAGCAATCACCTCCTCGAAGACAGTTTCTATCCCTTTTTCTCTCTCTTCTTCTTCTGGTACACCTATAATGAGAATATTGTTCTGTTTGGATTAGTCACAGAGTTCTCTCAATATTCTTTCATTCTTTGAGATCCTTTTTTCTCTCAGTGCCTCAGGTTCTTTGTAGTCCTCTTCTCTAGTATCTTTTACATTTAACATCTTCTTCACCATATCTAATCTGCTTTTAATACCCTCCATTGTGCTCCTCAATGATTGGATCTCTGACCAGAATTCATTCCTGAGTTCTTGAATTCTTTCTGTACCTCCATGAACATGTTTATGATTTTTATTTTGATCTCCTTTTCAGGAAGATTCATGTGGTCAGTGTCATTTAAATCTTTCTCAGAAGTTGTATTTATAATTTTCTTTGAACAAGGTTCCTTTGGTGTTTCATATTTGTATATGGTGCCCTCTAGTGGCCAGAAGCTCTACTCTCTGGAACTGCTCAGCCCTGAAGCAATGTTGGGGTTGCAGGGGAGTGATCTTGATGCCTGGGGGGAGGAAAGAGCTGTTTCCGGCTTTCTGGCTGTGAAGACTGACTTCACTGCCTGAACCAGTGTACTGAGCACACAGGTATAAGCCTCTATGCCTTGTGTTTATAGTTGCTGTAGACAGATCGTCCCTCTGACTGGCCTAACACCAGGGAAGGTTTTGCTGGTTTGCAGGCCAGGTGGGGTTGGCCATGAGAAAGGTGCACTAGGCTGTGTATCACAGAGGGGGTCCTTGGAACAGTGTTGCCAGCCAGGGAGCTGGAGTACCTGAAACGCAGAAACTCCCAACCTTCTGGGGAGAGTGCACCTGGACAATTTTGTCTACCTGCCCTTCCTCCTGAGTAGTAAATTCTGTGCAATCCTTGCACCTTTAGCAGCCCTCTTGCTGTTAGGAATTCTCTCAGACTGCCCAAATTTCTTTTGTCCCAGAGCAGCCAGATATGGATCCCTGCTTTCCACAAGTGGCTGGAATCTCAGTCTCTCCAGGTATTCTGCCTGTCTTAGCTTTCTTACAACTTAATCACAAGAGTACCAATGAAACACCACAAAATGTAGGTTTGTGCTCCCAGAGCAGATCTCCAGAGTTAGGTATTCAGCAGTCCCAGGCCTCCACTCCCTCCCTGCTCTGTTTCTCTTCCGCCCGCAGGTGAGCTGTGGTTATACAATGGAGAGATGACAACCTTTTCAGCAGCTGGTGTTTGCAAAACTGGACAGCTACATGTAAGAGAATGAAACTGGACTGCTGTCTAACCCCATACACAAAATTAAAATCAAAATGGATCAAAGACCTGAATGTAAGTCATGATACCATAAAACTCTTAGAAAAAACATAGGCAAAAATCTCTTGGACATAAACATGAGCGACTTTTTCATGAACATATCTCCCCGGGCAAGGGAAACAAAAGCAAAAATGAACAAGTGGGACTATATCAAGCTGAAAAGCTTCTGTACAGCAAAGGACACCACCAGTAGAACAAAAAGATATCCTCCAGTATGGGAGAATATATTCATAGATGACATCTCCGATAAGGGTTGATATCCAAATTATATAAAGATAATAATAATAACAAACAAAATGCAAATAAGCCAATTAAAAAATGTACAGAGGAGCTGAGCAGACACTTTTCAAAGAAGAAATTCAGATGGCCAACAGGCACATGAAAAGATGCTCCACCTCACTAATCCTCAGAGAAATGCAAATTAAAACCACAATGACATATCACCTCACACCAGTTAGGATGGCCAACATCCAAAACACAAACAACAACAAATGTTGGAGAGGATGTGGAGAGAGGGGAACCCTCCTACATTGCTGGTGGGAATGCAAATTAGTTCAACCATTGTGGAAAGCAGTATGGAGGTTCCTCAAAAAACTCAAAATAGAAATACCATTTGACACAGGAATCCCACTCCTAGGAATTTACCCTAAGAATGCAGCAGACCAGTTTCAAAAAGACAGACGCACCCCTATGTTTATTGCAGCACTATTTACAATAGCCAAGAAATGGAAGCAACCTAAGTGTCCATCAGTAGATGTATGGATTAAGAAGATGTGGTACATATACACAATGGAATATTATTCAGCCATAAGAAGAAAACAAATCCTACCATTTGCAACAACATGGATAGAGCTAGAGGGTATGATGCTCAGTGAAATTAGCCAGGTGGAGAAAGACAAGTATCAAATGATTTCACTCATCTGTGGAGTATAAGAACAAAGCAAAAACTGAAGGAACAAAACAGCAGCAGACTCACAGAAACAAAGAATTGAATAACAGTTACCAAAGGGAAAGGGACTGGGGAGGATATGTGAGAAAGGAGGGATAATGGGGAAAAAGGGGTATTATGGCTAGCATGCATAATGTAGGGGGATGGGCACAGTGAAGGCAGTGTAACACAGAGAAGACAAGCATTGATTCTATAGCATCTTAGTATTCTGAAGGACAGTGACTATAATGGGTTATGTGGTGGGGACTTAATAATGGGTGGAGTCTATTAACCATAATGTTCCTCATTCAATTGTACATTAATTATACCAAAAAAAGAATATTCCTGGGCCACACTGGTAAATAAGACCTACCCCGCATCAGAAATCTAACAGCCAGAGATGGCTCAAATCTGAAAATTAGTAATTTATTTTCTAAATCTTCTTTATTCTTTAATTAAGTAGATAATCAAGCAGTTTCTTCCCCTGAAACATAAACAACTCATTCCTTAGCAGACATGGTACCATAAAAATACCTAAATAAATAAATAAATAAAAGTATTATCACAGTAAAACATTTCCTTAGATTGTGAAATATTACTTTGGTTTATGTGTAATGTACTGTTGCTGTTTAACATAAGACCAAAACCCTGGTGGTAATACATTTTATGTTATAAATTTTTAGTGATATGAAAATTGTTGATTTCTCTTACACTCTTCAAGAAAAATACTATTAAGACCACATAAGTTTATTAAATTTTTACCTACTTGAGAGTTTTTAATCAGCATTTTTTCTAGAAATTCCCTGTCGAATTAATGTGTTTGGAAAATGGTTACACCTGGTGAGGTGAGACATCTGTTTAATAACTGAAATTTGAATGGAAAATACTCACATAAGAAACCAAGCAAATAGTTCTGATTTCAATTTAATGGAAGCCATTTGTTTAGAGAAACTAAGAAATTAACACTGACACAATATTATTAACTAATCTATGGACCTAATTTGAATTTTACTAGTTTTTATAGGAATATATATATATTTTTTTCTCTAGGTGCTCATATTCCATTTAGTTTTCATGGTTTCTATTATTCCTATGATCTGTGGAAGTTCCTCAATCTTTCCTTGTTTTTCCTGACCTGGTCATGGTTGGATTGAGATCATGCATTTTTGTATGAACACCAGAGAGGTGATATATTCTCCTCAGTTCATTATATATATGTGTTATCATTGGTCATGTTAACTTTGATCTTTTGGTTAGGGTGGTACCTGACATTTTTATACTGTACAGTTACTATCACCCCCTCACTTTGTAATTAATCCATGTCTTGTGGAAGAGATACTTTGAGTTTACACAAATGTCCTGTTTCTGATCATATTTTCGTCTACTGATTTTAACATCGATTTATGATTCTTGCTTGCTGTGATTATGATTATTACTGTGATGTTTGCCTAGTGGTGATTTTCCGTTTCCCTCATTCATTCTACATGTATTCATTGACATTTTTTGAGAAGGAAGACTTGTTTCTTTCTGACTTATTTCTCTATCCAGTAGTTTAGTTATATAAGTATGGACAGAGGGATATTTATTTTATTCTATGAGTTATAATTTAACATTATCATTATTTACTTTCTTGCTCAAACTGTTTTAGTTTTGGCCATTGGTATGTCCTTCAGGTTAGCTCCATTTGTCACTTTGACATGCCCTCTTCCTTTTTTGACCACTTCATTACTTTCTGGGACAACAAAATGCTCCAGGCTCATCTTTTATATTCCCTGCCCCAGCCCTAGAATAAGGCATTTTCCCAAAGGAGCTTGGATTCTATTATTTAACAATGGTGATTAGAAACCAAGAACTGGAACTTAAGTAAACTCTTTGCTGCTGGAGTTCATGCTTTCAGGCTTTCTTTGTGGACTGAGTTAAGAGGTATAAGTATATACGCTATTCCACATATATACATTCACAGATCCATAATTATTTCTGTATCTGTCCCTCTGTATATATATTATACAAAACACAAGTTCATACTGATGTCTGCAACTTTAATCTCCAATTTCAGTCCAACACAGTATAGTTTATTCTAGCCCTCCCCCATTTCTCTTTGTAATTTCCTTCTTTGACAGTGAGAAGTCTGGCTCTCATTACAATCCTAATATACATAACGTTTCAGTCTATTTCTGGACTTTTAATTTTACTGTACAGATTATTTTTTAAAGTTCAGTTGATAATATAAGAAAAGGAATGGTTTACTTACAATAGAATTAGTATAGGGAAACAAGATCAGGAGTCAAGCCTCCATCATGACTATGTGAATCACACAAATATTCCATGTGTTGTGGATTTTATTCTCTCCTTTATGTGTTGTGGGGACATTTTAAGTCCCTTTCTGTGTCACAAGAAGACAATAGGAGGGGTTTCCTTCCTGTCCAACTCATGTACATGGTAATCAGCCTACCAGCAAGATTGATGTTAAATAATTATAATAATAATAACCAACAGACTAACACATAATTACCTGTGCAAGGCACTATGCTAATTGCACTACATGTATTAGCTCATTTAATCCTCACAGCATCCCCTAGTAATGGAAGATTATGTTTTCTTACCAATTTGCTGATGA
This sequence comes from Phataginus tricuspis, assembly GCA_029783875.1. Classification (NCBI taxonomy): domain Eukaryota; kingdom Metazoa; phylum Chordata; class Mammalia; order Pholidota; family Manidae; genus Phataginus; species Phataginus tricuspis. The sequence continues at coordinate 66,050,097 of JAQQAC010016209.1, forward strand.
GGAAAGTAAGACTCAGAGAGTTAACATGCTTAAGGTCACACAGCAACAATGGTCACACAGTTCTTTATTATCCCAGTGTCAGCACTAAACCACTATTTTATATTGCCTCATTACAGTAAAGCATACTGAGAAGAAAAAGTTCAGCATCCATAGAAAAGATGCTACCTACGGCAACAAATTTTCCACAAACCAATTCTAGTGTTGCCAATAACCCAAGTCATCGTTTCTCATACAACTGTCTAAGGACCACTTGTATGAGAATCACTCAAGATGTTTGTAAAGAGCGAAAATTCCTGGGCCTGCTCTAGACCTCCCACACAAGAATCTCAGCAGTGGTTCCTATAAATCAATAGTTTACACAAGTGTTCCAAGCACTTCCTCAGTTTGATAACCATTGGTATAAACTATGTGTTCCTTGGTAGCCTGAGTGTATTTGGACATAGTCTGGTCACACATCTCATGCCAGGTTTCCCAGTGTGTAACACTGTACCCTTTAGTTTTTCAAGTATATGAAAATATCTGGTATAGCATGTTTATCAGCCCACATACCCCAACTGGGGAGAATCTGATTCTATAAGAAATACTCATTCTTCTACTGAAAGTTTTTGAAAGTCTAGTTATTTCTTTTTCCCAAAGTTTTTAGCAGCCTTGAAATTAAGTAAAATAGAGTACTCTTGTCTTGTCTCATATTACTTTCTAAGGATCGTGAGTAACTGCAAGATGCTAACAATCAGTTAAAACTATTGGAGGTGTTAGGAAGGAAAGGAATTGGCTCAGTGTCACAGGGATGTCACATATTGTGAGACAAGAAACCAAGTCAAGAAAGCAAAGTAAGTTTTCCTACACTCTGCATAGAGTAACAGAGCGGGCCTGCCTAAGATAAGACAGGCCCAGATGCTCATTCTGAGGCTTCTTTTATGTGGTTTTGGCAGAGCAGGGAGGTCCTTGATTGACAGCTGTCAGCCCTCTAGGCTTCTTCTTATTGGTGAAATGAGAACAGGGGCTGTGCTGTGGCTGCGCTTCTGATATTTCTTATCTGTGGAGACCCTGTACATTTCCTGAGTCACTCTTGGACCCTGTGGCTTCATCTGATTAACTCTCTGAGTCAATTCTGGTTTTCTGTCTCTATCTGGTCAACTCCCTGAGTCATCTTTGGGGGGCCCTTCCTCCTTTTCATTCCATTAATTTCTGTCTTTCTGCCTAACAGAACTGTTCATACCCTAACTTCTGACACTTTTTTTTTCTAAAAGCTATAATGGATTTGCAATGGCAGGTGTTCCAGAATATAAAACCTGAGGATTATGAAGACAGAGATGATTTAGGGTTAAGTTTCAAAAATTGTGAAATGCAACTCTTTTTGTTAAGTCTTCACTTAGCTAATACCATAAACTCACAAACTACAAAGAATTTGTTAGTGTACTTTCAAATATAATCCATCCATATCATTGTCTTATCTGCTTTTTTCTCCTCCATCCCTTCTTGCCACAGGAAACCTGCCATATCATTTGCTTCATGGAAAGAGCTTCCACAGGGGAGCAGCTTCTACAGGGTACTCAGCTTTTACAAGAGCCATCCAGTGCTTCTGCAATCCCAACAGAAACAGTTCAGCTTCATAGCAGCTCTTCTAGATCTGGTTATAACTATGACAATCAAGCCTATAGGCTTGCATCAGGCTAGGAAAGTTATTGGAACCTCCTATCAGGTTGCTCTTGTAGTCTATGCTGGATCCACCCAGAGTCAGATTTACTGCAAAGCTAATCAAGTTGAAGCTTCAGGGCTCCTCACCTGGATAGGTGCCTTCCAAATCTCTGAGAGACACCCAAGTGATGTGTTCACATGGTCACATGCTTGTGTAAAACTTGAAAAAGTCAACTATATTACTTTCATGAAGTAGGACATGTCATATTATACACACTTCAAGCCATACAAAACCTGAATACAGTTCTGGATCTATCATATCACAAACATTTTCTAGTTCCTAAATTGGACCCTGTGGACCGGGTTCCAAATAGACAGCTTTTATTATATCCTGCTTAGAGTAAATAACCTTCTTTACCTGAAGAGTGACTCTACAGCCTGTAGCTTTGAGGTCAGCCAGAAATACAGGAAAAAATATCTTCTTTATTTTTTCATGTAATTAATTATTTTACTCACTTTTCCATTTTGGAGGCAGCTGTGGTTGTTCCTGTCATTTGGAATCACAGGGAGAGAGCAGGCTCATGGAAATCGCTATCTCCCCATTCTTCCTATTTCTAAGCTCTCTTCCTACCAACAAAAAGAGCCATAACCCTGGTCCAAGTTCTGTTTTCTCTTCTGTCTTAGTTATCAGTACTGAATCAGGATCTGTGGCGCGCGGTGCATGCGCACTTCTCTTTGCAAAAACGCCATTACAAGATGGCGCTGACATCCGCCCACTGCGAGCCGTAAACAACCGCGGGGCGCATGCCCAAACTGCCAAATACCACCTAGAGGTTGCATGACCTGAGACGTCAGATCGCCTGAGTCGTATCAGCCAGTAAAAAACAGACACGCCAGTGCTAGTGATATAAAAGAGGGGTTTTGCCTCTCTTCCTGGTCTTCCTCTTTCCTCTTTCCTCCGGCTTCAATAAAGCTTGCTGCAGAAGGATCCTGGCGTCCGCATGCGTTCTTGCTGGCGAGACGATTGCGCGGGCCGCAACTGGTGCCGAAACCCGGGAAGGCCGAACCATCGCCAGGCACCGAGGGAGACCCCCTTTTTCGGGGAGGGTCCAGAACTGCAGCCTTCGGGTGAGTATCAGAAAGGTATGTTTGGACTTCCTCCCGTTATTTCCTGATAAGTAAACTCTTCATTGGTGTTATCAGTCGGACGTAGATAAGCTGCAGCACCAGCTATGGGAAATTCACACTCCCTAGTTAAGGCTCTAAACGCCGTTCTGAAAAAACATGAGGTCGGCTTGCCCCATGGGGTAACTGAGAATTTCATCAAGGAGGTAGACAAACTAGCTCCTTGGTTTGCCGTCTCAGGCTCGTTAACTCTCCCCTGCTGGGATAAATTGAAAGGGGACCTCGAGCGAGCACAAACAGAAGGTAGACTCAGATCAGGAACCTTAGCAGTATGGAGTTTTGTGCGGTCCTGTCTACAAGATGAGAACTGTCAAGCAGTTCTAGCGTCAGGACGAGAGATACTCCAGGAAGTACAGTCCAGCATGTCAGAATCTGATCAAGAGAGACGAAGTGGCGCGCGCAAAAAGAAAAGGCACGATAAGAAATTAGGCCCCTCACAGGCTTTAAAGCCCATCGAGGCGTTAGAGAAGAGAAAGGATGCTCTGGGAGAGACTAGTAAGGAGTCAGTGAGAAAACCCCTTTACCCCCTTGCAGAATTAGAAGCGTTGAACTTAGACACTTCCGACACAGAAGATCTTGATCCTGGGGAAACAGAAACCTTAGAAGAAGAAGCTGCACACTATGAAAGGGAGAGATATCACCCTGATTGGCCAACACCAAAATTAAAAACGAAAGTAAGGGAGACAGGCGGACCACCCTCCGTTAAACCATCTGTGCAGATACCAACTGCGCCCCCGCCTTATGTGAGTCAGCGCAATGATTCCTTCTTTTCTCCTGAAGTGTCCCAAAAGATTAGAATGGCCTTCCCTGTATTTGAAGGGGCTGGAGGAGGTAGAGTACATGCTCCTGTAGAATTTGCAGTTTTAGAAAAGCTTGCAGAATCAGTCCGCAAATATGGAGTAGATGCTAGCTTTACTATCATGCAAATAGAGCGTCTTGCTAACATGGCGCTGACACCCAGCGACTGGCAAACTACCGCCAAGGCCACACTTAACAGCTCAGGCCAATATATGGAGTGGAAGGCCCTGTGGCAAGAAGCCTTGCAAATACAAGCCAAAACGAATGCCCTGTTAGCCGGCGATCAGGCCCTTTGGACATATGATCTCCTAACAGGACAGGGCCCTTATGCTAATAATCAGACAGAGTATAACTGGGGAGCTTATGCTCAGATTGCGGCCGCCGCAGTGCAAGCATGGAAAGGACTTTCTAAAAAGGGGGAACAGGAAGGACAGTTAACTAGAGTCATCCAGGAGCCACAAGAGTCTTTTTCAGATTTTGCGGCACGAATGACAGAAACAGCAACCAAAATTTTTGGCGACTCTGATAGAGTAAGAATCCTTGTAGAGCAGCTAGTTTTTGAAAATGCTACCCCTGAATGCAAAACCATTATAAGACCTAGGAGAAACAAAGGCGTAGCAGACTGGATAAAATCTTGTCGCGGTATAGGAGGCCCACTTACCAATGCAGGACTAGCCGCAGCGATCTTGCAGACAAAAGGAGGAGCCGCTGCAGGCTCGAAAACATGCTTTAACTGTGGGAAACCCGGCCATATGAAAAAGGACGGTCGTAGCCAACAGTCTAGTCCTAAGAGGCCGCCTAATCTCTGTCCTAGATGCAAAAAAGGCTATCATTGGGCCGGGGAATGTCGCTCTACGAGAGATCTTCAGGGTAACTTACTTCCTCCTCCGGAGGAGGTTAACACCTTAGAGTCTGAGCAGCCAAAAAATGGCCTACAGGGCCCCCGGCGCCAGGGCTCTCACAAATATGGAGCCAAGAGCCACCCACAAAAGGGTTGGGTAGCTGCCGAGCATACTCCGGCTCGGCAGGATTGGACCTCTGCGCCACCACCGGAATCTTATTGATGCCTCAGTTAGGGACACAGCCCGTCCCTGTCGCCTTCGATGGCCATCTCCCTGACCAAAGTGTGGGACTGATACTTGGCCGTGCTTCCTTGACTATCAAAGGACTCATTGTCCATCCCGGTGTTGTGAGCACAGACTCGCCACCTAACCTCCAGGTCCTCTGCTCCAGCCCTGAGGGCGTCTTTTCCATCTCACCAGGAGATCGCATAGCCCAGCTCATCCTATTGCCCAGTTTACAGAGTAGCCTCCCAGCTAAAACAGAAAAGAGGGAAAGTGGAATAGGATCATCTGGATCAGACCATGCTCATTTAGTAATAGACCTAAAAACTCGACCAACCATGATGTTGGTCGTGGAAGGAAAGTCATTTACAGGCATCTTAGACACAGGAGCTGATAAGAGTATAATTTCTGCCCTCTGGTGGCCGAAAAATTGGCCACTAACACAATCATCTCAGTCACTCCAGGGACTAGGCTATAAGGCCAACCCCTCGCTCAGTTCTCGATCCCTGCAGTGGGTAGCCCCAGAAGGCCAGCAGGGCGCATTTATTCCTTATGTTCTCCCCCTTCCAGTTAACTTATGGGGAAGAGATGTACTAAGTCAACTAAATTTAAGATTGACCGATGTTTACTCACCACAAGCAGTATCTATAATGTCTCAAATGGGATATAGAGAAGGTAAAGGGTTAGGGATTCATGAACAAGGAAGGCTGGAGCCTATACAATCAAAGACTAACCCAGGTAAGCAAGGCCTGGGTTTTCCCTAGTGGCCATTGAGGATGTTGTGCCCATAACCTGGCTCACAGAGGAGGCCGTATGGGTTCCTCAATGGCCTCTTTCCTCCCAAAAGTTAGAGGCTGCCACAAAATTAGTAGAGGAACAAATACTACTTGGACATTTAGAACCCTCTACCTCCCCTTGGAATACCCCAATATTTGTGATTAGAAAGAAATCCAAGAGATGGAGACTCTTGCATGATTTAAGAGCTATCAACACTCAAATGCAGCTCTTAGGTGCAGTTCAGTGAGGCCTGCCTCTTCTCTCAGCCCTTCCAAAATTCTGGAATTTAATCATTATAGATATCAAAGATTGTTTTTTCTCTATCCCATTGCATGCGCAGGACAGGCCTCGCTTTGCCTTTACCTTGCCAGCTATTAATCACTCTATGCCAGATAAGAGATACCAATGGAAAGTCCTGCCACAAGGCATGGCTAATAGCCCCACCATATGTCAGTTATATGTTCAAAAAGCCCTTGAACCCATTCGGGCTCGATTTCCATCACTCATGATAGTTCACTATATGGATGACATTCTGCTATGTCATAGGGAACAGTCAGTTTTGCGCGCTTCTTACCCATTATTAACAAAAGTTTTAGAAAGATGGGGTCTCCATATTGCCTCAGAAAAGGTCCAAATGTCAGCAATCGGATCCTTCCTGGGCACGACTATACACCCCGAAACAATCAGCCCTCAAAAGGTAACGATCCGCAGAGACCACCTCCATACTTTAAATGATTTCCAAAAATTGTTAGGAGACATTAATTGGTTGAGACCTTTTTTAAAAATCCCTTCGGCTGAGTTAAAGCCATTGTTTGACATTTTGGAAGGAGATACTCATATTACCTCACCCAGAACCCTGACGCCCTAAGCAGACTTAGCACTACAATTAGTAGAGAAAGCACTGCAGACTGCTCAACTGCAAAGGATTGTGAAGAACGCGCCCTTTCTCTTGTGTGTGTTCAAGACTTTCCAATTGCCCACTGCTGTGCTATGGCAGGATGGACCTTTATTATGGGTCCATCCCCACGCTTCTCCAGCAAAAATAATTGATTGGTATCCCGATGCAGTCGCTTGCTTAGCCCTGCGTGGAACAAAGGCAGCCCTCACTCATTTTGGAGAGAAGCCACAAAGCTTAATTGTTCCTTATACTGCGCATCAAGTTCAAGTCCTGACCGCCACCTCAGATACCTGGGCAGTTTTAGTCACTTCCTTTAATGGCAAGATAGATAATCATTATCCTAAACATCCAATTTTGCAATTCGCATTAACCCAAGCTTTAGTGTTCCCCAAAGTGACAGCATCAAAGCCACTCCCCAATGGTGTGGTAGTCTATACCGATGGATCTAAGACAGGCAGAGGAGCTTATGTAGTTGATGAAAAAATAACAACCAGACAGTATCAAGAATCCTCCCCCCAGGTGGTAGAATGCTTAATAGTTTTAGAAGTCCTACAGACCTTTTTACAACCCCTAAATGTTGTTTCTGACTCCATCTATGTAGTTAATGCTGTAAAAATTCTAGAAGTTGCTGGGTTAATTAAATCCTCTAGTAAAGTCGCCTCTATTTTTCGCGACATCCAGGCTGCTTTGTTGAATAGAAAGTCCCCAATATTTATTACACACATAAGGGCCCATTCCGGCCTCCCAGGGCCCATGTCTTGGGGCAACATGCAAGCAGATCAGGCCACACGCCTCGTGGCCACAGTGCTTGTCAACACAGCCCTTGATCAAGCCAAAGAATTCCATTCTCAGTTCCATGTCACTGCCGAGACGCTACGACATCGTTTTAATATTTCTAGAAAGGAAGCTAGGCAGATAGTAACTCAGTGTAAACAGTGTTGTCAATTTTTACCAGTACCTCATACTGGAATTAATCCTAGAGGAATCCGACCTTTACAGATTTGGCAAATGGATGTTACCCATGTCTCCTCCTTTGGAAAATCCCAGTATTTACATGTTTCTATTGATACCTGTTCTGGCGTTATATTCGCCACCCCCTTGACTGGAGAGAAAGCTTCTCATGTAATACAACATTGTCTAGAGGCGTGGAGTGCATGGGGCAAACCTCAAGTCCTAAAGACAGATAACGGCCCCGCTTATACCTCTCAAAAATTTCTACAATTTTGCGGCCAGATGGATGTAGCCCATCGTACAGGCATTCCTTATAATCCCCAAGGCCAAGGGATTGTTGAACGTGCCCACCGCACACTAAAATCCTACTTCATTAAACAAAAAGGGGGAATTAGAGACATTTTGTCTCCAGGCCCCCGGGCAGCGGTTTCTCTGGCTCTTTTTACATTAAATTTTTTAAATCTGGATGACCATGGCGCATCTGCGGCTGATCGCCATTGCACACCAACAGATTCACCCAAAGAATTAGTGAAATGGAAAGATGTTATCTCTGGTCAATGGAAAGGCCCGGATCCTATTTTAATGTGATCCAGGGGAGCTGTCTGTGTTTTCCCACAGGAAGAAAATACTCCGTTCTGGGTGCCTGAAAGACTGACCAGAAGAATCTTAGAAAATGAAGAGGCACGAGACCACAAGGAGACCCCTAGTCGGCTTGGGGATGCTGCTCCTGAGCCTGATGGTGGTAACGGGGGAACCCCGGTGGGGAATCATGACGACATTTCCAATACCCATGCCAGTGATGCATAATGCTCAAGTTTTCCCACGCTTTTTTACCACCAACAGAAGCCTGGGGCTTGCTTTTATCCCCTATGATGACCAAAGTCAGAGGATGGCTACTAATAATAGTTACCTCTTAAAAGGGAGCCTGTGCTTTACGATCATCAAAAGCCCTAACGAGACTAGTCATTGTGTTCAAATTTATAATCAATTGCGGGGATGGTGGCCTAGTGCCACAAACAACCGTGAAAAACCACCCCCTCAACCTAAATTAGCCCCGTTTTGCAAGGGAACTATGGCAGATGACCTCTTCCTGCCATGGACAGGTTGTCAGGCCAGGCATTCATCTTGGACCATACAAAATTATTTTACCTTTTCCCCTAATATTAATACTTATTATAATAGTACATTTCTTGGTTATAATTTTACTTATATGATCCTTGAAAGAGCCAATGCTAACCCTTTTGATCAATGGCTCCTTTGCGGTATTAATGGAAGTTGCACTGATTTGTCACCATTTGTTATGATCAATGGAGGAGCCACTGCTAAAGGAAAAATAACATTTGATTTTAAAGGAACCGCTAAAGCCTCTGGCTCTGGAGGATCCTCGAATAAATTTCAGTGGACTACCGACTTTAAGTCCTATGAAGAATATCAAAACTTGACTTTTGAGCCCACACCTGTGTGTGTTTGGCCTCCATTCATATGGATTGTGAGCAATGTTAGTTCTGTTTGGAATGACACCTTAAGGTGCACCTCAGAGACCTGCTTCTATGTGCTTTGCTGGGATGCCAGCACTTTTCCTTTTGCTATGGTGACTCGGTTACCTAGATTTGTACCTGTACCAGTCGAAGCACCCAGTAGTCTAAGCAAATTTAGAGTAAAAAGAGATTTTGGTATTTCTGCCATTATTGTTGGGATTGTTGCCACCGCTGCCGTGACAGGGTCGGTCACGGCATCTGCCCTCGCCCTATCTACTTCTATACAGACAGCAGATACTATTAATCAGTTGTCTGCCGCAGTTACCTCAGCCTTAGATGTTCAGGCCTCTGCCAATTCACAAATTATGGGAGGCCTAATGCTAGTGAACCAACGTATAGATTTGGTTCAAGAACAGATTGATATTTTATGGCAGATGGCTCAATTAGGCTGTGAACAGAAAATGCCAGGCTTATGTGTTACCTCCATTCAATATGAGAATTTCACTCGAGCAGCAAATCTTTCTAAAACTTTGTCTCAGTTTTTACTACAGAATTGGACATCTGAATTTGAAGAAACGCTACGAAAATTGCGCTTTGCCATTATTGAAGTGAATTCGACCCGGCTTGATCTGTCTTTGACCGAGGGGCTGTCTTCTTGGATCTCCTCGGCCGTTTCCTATTTTAAGGAGTGGGTGGGAGTTGGACTTTTTGGTACTTTTGTGTGTATTGGCCTGGCGTTTGCCTTTTTTATACTGTGCAAGCTGCGGGCTCAAAGGCAACGGGATAAAGCAGTGATGGCTCAAGCCTTTGCAGCCTTAGAACAAGGTGAAGCAATAGGTATGTGGGTGTCCATGCTTAAGAACCAATGACCCCTTTTTATTTCTCTTCCTGCCCATGAGGTCCCTCGCTCCCCCATCAAGACCTGGTAAGTCAGTGACGGAGTGTTAGATAAGACTCTAACCGCCTAAGACAGGGCGACCTCGGGTGTGGAGGCCGACCCAGAGACGGGTAAGGAAAGAGCACTGCTCTCCAACAGGCTCAGGTCTTGTGGGAGGCCTTCCCTGGCTGCGAGACCTCCCCAGGATTTGCTTATGGACCCAGCTCTTGCACCTGGAGGGTTTTACCCATTGCACCCAGAGAGTGAGTCCCAGAGTCCCAAAAGAAATAAAAAAGGGGGAGATGTGGCGCGCGGCGCATGCGCACTTCTCTTTGCAAAAACGCCATTACAAGATGGCGCTGACATCCGCCCACTGCGAGCCGTAAACAACCGCGGGGCGCATTCCCAAACAGCCAAATACCACCTAGAGGTTGCATGACCTGAGACATCAGATCGCCTGAGTCGTATCAGCCAGTAAAAAACAGACACGCCAGTGCTAGTGCTATAAAAGAGGGGTTTTGCCTCTCTTCCTGGTCTTCCTCTTTCCTCTTTCCTCCGGCTTCAATAAAGCTTGCTGCAGAAGGATCCTGGCGTCCGCGTGCATTCTTGCTGGCGAGACGATTGCACGGGCCGCAAGGATCCACATTGCGATAAATGCATTTAGTAGCCTTCATGCAAGGCTGGATTTATCACAGGAATACAAACCAGTGTTTCAATCTCATCTTGTGGCAATGCACACATTTTATCTCCTAGGTCTGTGAGCAGTTTCTCTAGACAATTTTCACATGCAAAGAACTTGACTGAGTACTCAATATCTATAATCTACAATGACAGACAGAATGGTGCTTGAACATATGCCCCAAAGGAAAATTACTTGTAATAAACAGAAGTTTGGGCTTTCATTCTATCAAGGCTTCAGAGCTACCTGCTTAAGTAACAAAAGCCACATCTTGAATATTCACTGGGTACATGATATTGGGCTATTGTTCACATGATTTGATGCTGTTTAGGGAAAATAGGTCTCCTGTTCTTTGACTAGTTCTAATTAAGAATGGGAGCTTCATATGGCTACATCTAGGCTAGAAAAAAGATCAGAATAAAATCAGAATTGAAAAATCTCTCTGAAAGTTGTCTCAAACAAAATAAACAATGGTACTCTTGTATTATAACCAATTGTATATATAAAATAAGAACTGATATAAAGAAATTATTAAATAAGCAAACAAATTTGATAGAAGGGAAACTGAATATTAACTATTACAATTTCAACTAGTAAATGCAAAATAAATGATGAAATAGAAAACTTCTATTTGGCAAACACTACAATAATAAATTAGTCTCAGAGTATACCCCTCAAGATAATTATTAATAATCAATAGAAAATATAATGAATTTAGAGTGGAGAAACTATTAACCGAATGGTCAAAGTTAATGGCTTTACCAATAATGGGGTAAACGGACATCATATGATTCCTGATTAAATGCAATGAGAAGCACACATTATTTCTATGGTATTTCTACCAAAATGCAAAATCTGATCACAAACATAAATTGGGGAACATTCTACAAAATAACTACCAGTACTGTTAAAGGTGTCAAGGCTCTGAAAAACAAAGAAAGGCTAAGACACTGTTCCAGTTTAAAGGAGGCTAAGGTGACATGACAGCTGTAAATGTGATCCTGAATTAGATGCTGCATCACAAAAAGCGCATAAGTGGGGTTGGGGCTTAAATTTGAATAAAGTCATAGATTAGATTCTACCATTGGAGCATTGTTAACATCCCGGTTTTGATAGTTGTGCTATGGTTCTGTATGATGAATCTGATAGAAGGTATTTGGGAATTCTTTTTAAAAATTTTGCAACTTTTTATAAGCCTGAAATTGTTGCAAAATGCTCATATTTCTGAATACAACAGAAAATCATGTGCCTTCATTAGCTTGCTATCACATCTGAGAGAGATAGGATGCTTCCTAATATTGGCTTAAAGATTTTTAATATGTCATACATTGAACACATCCCACATGGTACGTACAGGAAAGTGTGAGAGACACTAAAAGGAATAAGACATAGACCCAGGTCTCAGTGTAATAAAGACAAAAGACATACTCAACCAAGGTGAAGAGCTGTAATTGGTGCTGTAAGAGAGGCTGATAGGGTGTTAACAGTCACTCAGAAGAAGGAGAGCTTATTTCCTGCTTTAGAGTTTCAAGGAAAATGCAATTGTGAAATTAATGTTTAGCTAGGATCAATGGATGGTGGGATTTCAACATGTACAATTTGGGGGTGTAGTGGTAAAGGATCTGCAGGTAAGAGAATAAACCTCAAAGGAGGAAAGAAAATTCAAAGACCACTCTCCCTTTAGGCCCTGACAGCATATTTGCAAATTTTGTTTTGGGTCATATTATTGGGATGTTATTTGATTATTATAATTTTTGATTGCTCATAAAAATTGCAGGCCCATCCCCAGAAAACACTAGATTTGAGAGGTGCCTTAGAGGTCTCCTTACTCAGCCACCTCATTGTGGTGCTGGGGAAAATGAGGAGGCTCTTCTAAGGCTTCACACAGTAAGTGGCAGCAGTAGGACTAGGACTCAGAACTGCCGTCTCACAATTAGCACTCTATCTACTCTAACATTGTGAAACTATTATAGTAGGAAGATAGACACAAGCATGGAAGTGGAAGAGGGACTTCAGACAGTGTTTACATTTGGCAAGATGCTTGCTTATATTCTATAAACTCCATGTAAGCTGTTCTCATGGGATGTGGAGTGAAAATATAGATAACAGGCTGGCACAAACAGGCTAGTTCCAACATGAGGGCGAAATGGACCAAAACTGCAACCCAAAATTCAGTAACAGCAAAAGTCACATTTCCCTGTGCCAGAACAGTTCCAAGGGGAACCAGATATAGTAAAAAAATGCCTCCACCCTTTGGGAGGGTGGAGCAGCCTGGACTCCAAAAAAAAAAACTCAACCTGTTCCCTTTGAAACCTAACCCCACTTAGTGAATATTTATCTCCATTCATATAAATAAGTCCTTATTTTTCGTTCGGATGCCACCTCCTCTGAACCTGCCAGCACCCCAACACTTTAGCGTGCACTCATCTTTTCTCTGAACTTCATTCTGCCAACTCTTAATGCTTAATGGCTTTTATGTCTCTGTTCTTGAATTCTTTCTTGCAATAATACCAAGGACCTGTCTCAGGTAACAAAACTTTTAAATAAGCATTGTGATGTCAGCCAGAGTCATTACCATGAAGATAACAGGAATACTGTTATACTGGCTTCTTTAGATCACTATCAACCCCAGAATCTAGTGGTACTGCAATTCTCTTCTTTTCTTTTGCTTCTTCTACCTTCATTGTTAAGTGAAAGAAGAGGGGGAGGGGTGCTCAGAGGGAGCAGACACTGGGGAGGGATTTGGATTTTGCTGAGGCTGTTGGGGAGGAGGAGGAGAATAAGGCAGAAGGTTATCAAGCGGGTCAAGCTCATCAATAAAGGAGGGAAGAGGGGAGTATAGATGCAATGTTGTCAGGGTATGGGTAGGGGGATTTTGTTCAGTGAGAAGGATTTGAAGAGAGGAAAGAGAAGAACAAAGGGTGGGTTGCTTGTGGAGGGTGAAGAAGGCTTGTTGTATATAGGGGACCTCTCAACATTTGCCATTCCTCTGGGGAAAGTTATTAAGATCTTGGAGAATTTGGAAAAGTGCCCTCAACTGGCCAGACCATTTTCGAGTTTATATTGAGGCCACATGGAAGTAGAGTAAAAGACCAAATTTTTTGGTTTAATGTCTCCTTTTAATCCCAATTGAGAAAGATTACATGGGAGACAGCTGAGAGTGGTGTCTCCTGATGTCTTTGAGGGAGAATTTACCATTGTGGGAGGGTGAGAAAGGGTGGCTGGGTTTTGGAAGCACTCCCCTGAGATGTCTCCCTGCGATCAGTTTCCCAACCAGAGGCTCCTGGAACCGGATTGTCCTGCACACCGAAAGGAAGCATACCCGTAGTCAGAGTCCAGGAGGTCCCCTAATGGTGTTCTCAACTGGTGAACAGAGAGGAAGGGAAAGGATAAAGGAAAGGGGACCCAGACCAAATTTCTCTTGGTGCTAAGAGAAAGCTGATGAGAGGCCAAAATCTTGCCCTCCTGGGAATTGTGATGGATTAATAGCCAGTGGTGGATGTGTAGACTGAGGTCTGGCAAAATGGTCCCTGGACTGGAATTCATGAATGGGTGTTGGGTGAGGGAGAGAAGGGAAATGGGGCGAGACACAGGAAGCTCTCAGGATCTAAGTGTTAGCCCAGAATGAGCTGTTTCTTAGGCTGCAAAAGAGTCCCTGCTCTCGTCTTCCCACTCCTGGTTTTCAGCACCATATGAAAGAAGAGAGGGGATGCAAAATCAACAGTCTAAGCAGGTTTATTGCTGAATTGAGAGGGACTCCTCTGTCCTGGCCAGCAGAACAAAGGAAAAAAGAGAGGATCTCTAACAGGTCAAGAGGCTTTTTATGGCAAGGGCTTTTTGAGGGAAGGGGCAGGGGAAAAGTGGGCTTCTGGCTTGCTGACGTGTCCTCTGGAGGATGCTTGTATCCTAAGTAAGATTAAACCTAGATCTCTCTGAGATGGTGGGTGGGCTTATTCAAGAGACGATATTCAGGCCCAGATTCTATCATTATGCTTTACATTGAATATGGGCATAAAGGTACAGATTCAAGGCAGTCTGTGACAGCCAGCACGTATCTAGGTATTAGCCAACTTTGATGAGGCTGAAGTTCTATTCTCATTTAAACCCACTCATGTGTTCATTTCTTCTAGCTGAATCATGACTTAATCTGAAACAGAACAATCAACAGAAAGTCAAATTATCCTGTCATTTGTATCTCCTTAGGTAAAACCTTTGTCCTACACACCCTTCCTTCAGGATCTGTGCTTTCCATTTTGAAGAGATGACTTATGAATTTGAAAAATGCATTCTCTGAAATAATAATGCCCCTGTGTTAAGCAGGAAAATAGATAAGAGTGAGGATGGAGAGAGGATTAAGGCCAGTAAAGCCCACTACAAGCAACTCAAAATGTTAACCAGTTAAAACTAGAAACCCAGAAAAGACTCAGTTAATGAATTCATCAGGTAAAGCTCAAAAGGCCAGGAGAAACATGGCCTAGAATGTTTGAATATACCCCAGATAAGGAAAAGTATATGAGCACAGTTCATGTCTTCCTTTCTGTCAACTAGATCATGTCATTGTAAGATTTACTTTGGCCTGCTAAAAGGCCCAGCTATAAACAGCATAATAAAGACAGGAAAAATTCCACCTTGAAACTAAAACTACATTTTAAAACACAAGAAGTTAAGAAGTAATGTTTTTAACAGACTCTTTAGCAAACAGATAATAAATCAGCCCAACTTGGAGGAAGGGCAGGCAGTCTTGATTGATATGCTCCCAGACCAGGAGGCTACTACCCTGGGAGGGAACCAGAGCAGTAAATTTCTTATGTTAATTTTGCAGAACTACCTGGAAGATAAGAAGAACTTAATGTCTCATCAAGGATGAACATTCTAGGACCACTTAACATGTCCACACCCCTAGCCCTCTGTCACATTCATGAAAATCCTCAACTGTCTATAAAAACCCAGACACTAAACCTGTCAGGGTGCAAATGTCTGTAAGGTCACCTGTACTTTTTAAGTGCATAGACTTTCTCTCCAAACTTTCAGGGTGCTCCTCTCTTTGAGGTCGCCTATACTTTCTGAGTGTGTAGCCTTAAACTCTCTCTCCAAACTTTCAGGGTGCCTCTCCTACCTGAGGTCACCTGTATTTTTTCTTTCTTTAAGTAACTTTAAATAAAACTTTTACTCTGCTTCACTACTGTGTCTCTGCCCTTCAATTCTTTGTTGCAGCAGGGGCAAGCACTGAGGAAAATACACAATGCCCCCCTAATACTTGCAAGGCATGAAGCTAGGCTAGGGCACCATAGAGGGAAGGTGAGAGAATTACGTGAGGCTGGGAATTAATATTTTCTACTCATTACCCATGCAACTGACAGTGTCTGTTCTGGAGGCCTATCGAACAATTTGTTCCTCACTGTAAAAACAACACCCCTATTGCCCTCAATATTTCACTCTGTTATCTGTGTGGATGTAGGCAATATTTATGCACATATCATGGGCAATTGTGAGAGAGAGGTAATGGGATCTAGAAATATCACCTCACTGTTCACCAGACCTGCAGGGCCAAAAGGAGGCTTAGAGGCCCCTTTGGAATTCTAAGCAGTTTTCCCAGTAAATCTTAAGACTCAGAATTGAGCGGAACTAGCCCCTGTCATGACTAATGCCAAGATTAAATATATTTAAATTTAAACACAAGTAACTAGGCTGACCATGAAGAATAATTAGAAAGGCACAAATCTCAAAGAGAACATGAGGATGGAAGCAGACCTTGTGGTTGGCGTCAGAAGAAGCACTGAGGTTTCCATTGTTAATGATTTATTAAAGGAGAAGAAAAAGGCACTAGCTCTGTAATTCTCCCATTCAGGAGCAGTTGTCCTTATGATCAGGATAACAGCCAGAGCACCAGCATATGATCTGGACTTCTAGGGCGATATGCTTGTATACCTCAAATCAGTATGTCCAACCAGGAAACTGGAGGCAGATACAGTAAAGGAGGTTGAGATTAAAGTCTAGTACTACCTTTCTTGTCTTTGGCAGATGGTCTCCACATTATCTTTGCCCCCTTTCTCAGTTCTTCTCCATTGGCAGAAATATCTGGGGAAAAATACTCTTGTTTTCCATTTCCTCTTTCTACTTATTTTTACTGGGTATTCCTTTCCCTCCCACCATCAATATTTGTCTGTCTTCTGCCCCATTTTGTCTGGATGTTGCTCAAGGAATAACTAGTTGAGATAGTTTATATTCTAACAAGAGCCTTTAATCCTTTATATTAAAAAGTGGAAAGCTAAGGAAAGGGCAACATTTGGGGTATGGGACTCTTCTTGGTGCTCTTCATATCACTGCATAGAGCTGGTCATCTGTTTCTGAAAGGAAAAAGAGGGGATGTGAACTCAACAGTCCAAGTAGGTATATTGCTAAACCTGAGAGGGACCCCTCTGTTCTGGCCAGCAGAACAGAGAAAAAGGGGACTCTAAAAGGTCAAAATACTTTTTATGGCTAGGGTTTTCGTTGGGACTTTTGAGGGGGGTTTCAGGGCAAAGGTGGGCTTGTGGCTTGCTGACGTGTCCTCTGGAGAATGCTTGTCACCAAGGTAAGATGACAACTAGGTCTCTCTGAGATGGCGGGTGGGCTTATTCAAAAGGTGGTACTCAGGTCCGGATTCTATCATTCCTGGCTGTAAAAGAGTAGAGGAAGATGGGTCGCCATTCTTCTCTTGGCTACTTCCTGCTGAGAGGGAGCACTGAAGGGGTTTTCTGATATTTTGAAGCTGGAAGGCCATTTGATGGTGTTCTTGAGAAGTTGCCTGGGAGATGGCTGCCATTTGATCCTGTAAAAATATTTGGAATAGATTACTTAAGCAGGAAAGGAAAAGAAGGAGGGGCGTGATAAAGGAAAATGGGGCCAGGAGAGGTAGAAGGTAACTGAGGGTTGTACTTGGGCTGGGGAAAGAAAGGTTAGAGCCTGTGGCTGAGAAGGTCAGAGAGCTTGTGTGAGGAGTGTACTTATAGGAGCTGGTGGAGGGCAATTTTTTGGCTTCATGGATAAGGAGTGCAGCTGATGATAGGACCGGTAAGCAGAGAGGCCAGCCTTTTATCACAAGGTCAAGTTGTTTGGACAGATAGGCAACAGGCTGGAGGGAGTAGCCCTAATGCTTGTACTTTTTTATGGTTAAGAAAAGAAAGGTTTGTTAGGGTTATATAGAGTTAAAGCAGGTCCCTTGAGGAGTGCTCACTTAATGACCCAGAAAGAAGCAGCAATTAAGCCTGTCTCTGGCACCCTTTCTTAGGGATCCCCGTGGGAGGCTTTGTAAAGGGGTTTTGCAATGAATGAAAAATTTTGGATCCAGAGTTTAAAATAGCTAAGAAACCTTAGAAAGAAAAGAAGATCTCACTTTTTGGTGGAGAAAGGGAGATTATTAATACCTTGGTTTTGGAAGGTGGGTATGCAGCGAGTGGTAGGGATGAGGTCAAGACCAAGGTAAGTGACCTTTTGCTGTACTAGTTGAGCTTTGTTTTCTGAGACACAGTATCCCTTTTCCCCAGGAATTTAAGGTGGGAGATAGTGTGGAATTTAGACTCATTTTTTGAGGGGCTGCAAAGCAAGAGGTCATCGACCTACTGGAGCAGGCAGCTAGGGGCACAGTTGAGAGATTGGAGGTCCTTTTGTAGTGCTTGGCCGTAGAAGTGGGGACACATAAGTTAAGACCGCCTGCCATGCCCTAAGATAGGCTGTTGGGCTATTGTCTGATTACCAGAGAATATGTTTGGAATTTTACTTCCGAACTCTGCTTTTTTAAACGGAATCTTAGCCTTAAGATGGAGTCCCTCCTGTTCTTATTACACTGTTTATATCTCAGCATTTTTCATCAAAGGCAGGAAAAATTAATCATGATGCTTCTCCCATGTCTTTTCTTCACCTCATTCACCCCTCAAGGAATGTGGACCCTTGAAATCTTTCAAGGAAAAGTGGGCATCAGTCACTCTTCTGTAACTGCTTCCTGCTGAAAATGGGCATTGTCCCTTCCTGTGGGTCCAGCAGTTCCTTGCTGCTTGTCAAGGAAAGGAGGGGTCATGAGCAACTTTAGCAGAAGCAAACATGGGCAAGGGCACATAAAAGGAGGATGCAACCAAGTTGTGGTGTTGCTGATGTTTGTCTTCATCAGTGTTAGGGGGGATTGAAATCCTCTTCTGAGCAACATCTGGAGTTGGACTTTTTTGTTCTGGAGGAAACAAACTTGACAAAGAGATTAAGAATGAATGGTTGAATATGAAGACTAGAAATAGTAAAACTGTAATTGAAATGATGGGAGAAAGCTGAAAAATTTGGAGTCATAGCCAGAAACTCTGAGGAAACTAGAATCCAGGATCTAGTCTATTTTACAATGAACAATATTAGAATCTAATAGTGATAAGGCTGTACTATTGAAACACAATTCTTTCTCTCTAAAATTACCCTAATTTTTATTAATATAAAATAAGTTTAGCTTTAAAACAGTTGGCCTCATTATTTATATAAGTGCAGCAAGAACAGCCATTGATGGCAGAGGCTCCTTTAAATGTGCTTTATTGGAACTGTTTATAAGGAATTTCAGATTGAGCTTCTAAAGGCCTCTCGAGGCCAGGAAAACCAAGCCACACTTGCCATTAGATTTTGCCTGCAGTACCTGTAGATTTGGGTGAATTCCTCTCTTCTCAAGGTCTCCAAGATATTTTGAAGTTCCTGCACCTTCCAGGAAGTGACTGTCCTTACTCACCTGGCAAGGCTGCTGGGAACCCTGTAAGCAAGGTACCAGGCCAGTTTTTCCAAGAGGCTTTGTTGGCTCCATAAATTCAATCTTAGTTCCTTAAAGCTGTCTGTTTATATCTGAGTTTATGCACGTCTCAAATATTCCAGTCAAAGCCTTGGTAATATAACCAGTGTTTTCAGTTGGTCCTGTCACAAGGACAGCAGATTCCTACTGAACTTATGCAAATAAAAACATTGCCATAAAATATGAAAATAGCCACTGAGAGTCACTAAATTCTGGAGGGATTAGGTAGAGAAAGATAAATGTTTCAGTTCTGACCAAACTGTTGTAAGCTAGCTTAAGAGAAAAAGGTTAAAACAGGCACTTGTTTTTCTGTTTAAGAGATTAGTGATATTTGCATAAAAATTTAAATAATCTTCCACAGTTTACTTAATTTCATGTAACTAATTTTTCCTCTGCTTTAATGTAGTTCTTTACTCATACAGGAGTAAAACAGTAACTATAGATGACAAAATACTTAGAAATGGGAATGGTTAAAGATCTGATGAGAGCTTATAAGACAGTTGACATAAGGATGTTTGGGTATTTATGTAACATATAAACTTAGTTTTTAGCTATTTTAATATTAAGATTTCATTTTCTTAAGTACATAGACAACTCACTGAACTCTTAAACATGAGAAATCATTTTGATACAATTAGGAAAACACAATTTTTCACAATTTCTCAATATTCAGAGCAGACTAATAGTTCAAGAAAAATTTGTCCTTTTAACAAACAGAAAACAAAATTTTAATTTTGCTGTGTACTTCATATCAAGACTTATTTGCTTTAATCTCACAGAACATGACCATACCAAATTCTTCCAAAAACTGTCTACAACTTTCTTTTTACATTCAGAATTCTCCGTTTAAATAAGTAGCTGTACTTTAGAACAGTTACATTCTTTTACCCTCAATAAAATGAATTTCCATTCCTTATACTTCCCTTATCAAAACACACATCTTTTCTATCATACAGAGATGTTTTCTTTATTACTTTAAGTAGTATTAATTAGAACTTAAGACCATTAGGAGCTTAAATTTTTAGTGAACACTGAGAAGTAAGCTATTGTAAACTGTTATACTAGCACTCTTTATATTGGCAATCACTAATTAATGTTTCATTATTTTATCTTATTTGGGAGTGGCTTAATTGATTAATTTGACTTATTACTTAATTTAGCAAAACTTTAAGGTTTCAGGTTACCACAAATATTCATAAGCTTTTTTATAGGTATACATACTGTAACATACAATTATTATTAAGAAGTTTACTTACTACACATGTTTAGTTCACTCATTCCTAACAACCATGCTAGACTACAAGCAAAACCTTCATCAAACATTAGATAAAGACAAGCCTCTCTTTAAGCATTATTTGAAAGATTTAACAGATAACATCAACTTAAATGACTTTAGGTAAACCAAGGCAGCTAATAACCATAAGAACATGTCTGTTTTAATTAAACATAAATTAGCATTAATGCTGAGTATCTTCTTTCATAATTTCTGGAAGTTTTGGAATTCCAAATTTTTCCTAGCACTCGTCTTTAAATCAATTAATTTTTAGCAGTACCATCCAGTGGTAGAAAAAGTATCTTATCAGTTCTTTGGGTAATTCTGCAAAATTAACATAAGAAATTAATTGCTCTGATCCCCTTCCAGGATAGCAGCTTCTCTTTGGGAGCATATCAGTCAAGACCACCTGCCCTGCTCCCAAGGTGGAGGATTACCTTTTAAAGGGGGGATTGGGGCTGGTGTTTCTATTAAGGTTTTCATTTAAACAACCAAGAGAGAGGAAGGGAGCAATGGTCCAGAGTATTCAGTAAGCACAAAGAGGCTGGCCTCTGTGTCAACTGAAAAGGAACCTGACATCCAGCCACCACCATTGTTACCCATGGATCCACTGGTGTCATCATGGAGGGGGTCTTGGAATCCAGGCCCTGTAATTTGGTCGCTAAAGACAAGGCCATGGCCACAAGGTCCTCTCTAAATGTATCTGGTTGCCTGGAGGGGAGATAACTCAAGGGAGGGGCTGGCTTCCCTAGACTGCAATTCATTTCCCAGTGACCTTACCGTCTGCAGTTTGGACACAGCTTTGTAGGATGCCTGAGTGTAAGTCCAGGGAGCGGAAATCCCAGAGCAAAATACCTGTAACAACCGAAATCAGTCAAAGAGAGAAATAAAGTTTAAACCCGTTTATTGCTTACGAACTGCAGTCCAGGGCCATCTCTCTCATCTTCTCTTAAAGAAGCAAGCAAACAAGCAAGCCAGCCCCTCATTTAAACTCTCCAGTTCAGACACGCCCTCGGTTGCCCAGGTAATTACCCATTGACATGGAGATGAACTTCTCTCCACCACTGAGGATATGCAAATGCACCAAAGCCAGCAAGATACTCTGGAAATGTTACAATTTTACACATAGGCCACCCCTCCAGTTATCTCAGCATACAATTTACTCATTCCCCCTCTTCAGCAATGGTCCCTGGGTAAGCAAACTGGAGCATTGTGACCAGACTAATGACATAACAATAGCAACAGCAATAAAATCATTACAATCCTCAATCCAGAGGATTGAACTAGGTTCAAAGTCTCATGCAGATTAAGTCCATACCTCTTCATTCCATAGGCAGGCAGTAGCAGAGGGTTCAGAGAAATCATCATGTGACAGCTGCAGCCAGGAGGTGCATTTAGGTCACAAGGACTGTAGGAGAAAATAAACTTAAGGGCAATAAGATAAATGTTTTAATGACACCAGCATAGGCAAATCTTGTTCATCAAGTAGGATACAGGCAAAAGAGTGGCCTTGTGATAAAACAGTGGCAGGAATGGGATCTTGTCCTGGACTAGTATACCAGACTTTCACCCCCTCCCTGTGGGAGTTACAGATGGCTCACTATATAGGGATATAGGAGGTACATGCACTGGCCATAAAGATAAAACAAAACTTCTCCGCAAGATGCTCTTACCTCCTGGACATTTTGGGTACACTACCATGACATTTGGGGGCCATTCAGCTTTGTTCCAGGAATACACACGAGGCCAGCTTCCAGGCCTTTCTCCTAAGGTGCCAGAAGGGCCAGCCATCTCTGCTCCATGTTTTGAAATGTCCAGGGTCAGGTCTATTCAACAGTGTCTCCAGTGCTTAATGCAGCAGGATGTTGCTCTGCTGACCATATCCTGGCTTCAATAGCACTTCTTTGGTTTGGACATACAATTGTATAGGAGAGGCAGCAAGGTATGTGAGCGTATCCACAGGGCTCAAAATTCCTTTACATGGCTTCTCATTAAACGCTACAGCACTGTCTGTAGGTGAACCGAACAACCACTTAGACTACTGGTGTCTGACTTTAGGCCAGATTTCAACAAATGGTTGTACCTCTCTATCATGCCTGCCCTGGTAGGACTATATGGTACATGAAATTTCCACTGTATTCCTAATTGCTGCACCCATTCTTGCAATGCATGTCCAGTAAAGTGGGTGCCTTGATGGCTCTCAATCACCTTCTACTGGCCAAAGGCTGCAAAGAGACACTCCAGGCCCCTCTTCATGGTTTGCTGATCTGCATGACACGCAGGAAAAGCAACCAACAGTCCAGTAGCTGTGTCCACACAAGTCATGGCATACCGATATTCTTCTGATATGGGCAAAGGCCAAATATAGTCTATTTGCCACCTGACAAGGGGTATTGGTCCCCTTACTAATGTCCCATGTTGCTGTGGGACTCGGTGTAAGTCCTTCTTAGAGCACACAAGGCACTCCTTCTGGGCTCTGCTGACTTCTTCAAAGGTCAATGGCAAGCCCCACTGACAGGCTACAGTCCACAATCTCTTTTTCCCTGCGTGCAACACACTGGTGTAGCCACTGGGCCACTCAGAGGCAGGCTTTCCTTTTAGCCAGTGCACCTGGGCCAATTTGTCTGCTTCATCATTTCCTGGGATGCCAAAGACAAATATCCACATGATATACAGTACCAGTCTTAGTCTGTCCAGAGGACCATAGGTCTTGCCAAAACTCTTGCCCCCAAAGGGGCCAGTAACCAATCATCCAGTTGGCATGATACCATGTCGGTAGCAACAGGGAAAGCCCCAACAGACAGCCCAGCAGTCAGTGCATACAACTATGGGGGAAGGCTCCTGGGTGATCATGAGCCATACTGCCCACAACTGAGCCCACTGACGGCTTTTCTCCTCTCCATCCTCCATCCATATTGTCTCAGTCTTAAGATGGAAAGCTACATCCCTTCACTTTGGGGGCTATCCACGACTAGAGCCATCTGTGCACCAAGCATCTTCACATATAGGAGCTTTTCCCTCCTGACAAGGAGTCTTGGCTACCAAGGGCTGAAAATCAAGTTCTTCCTGCTTTAATCTGGTACTGGTCACTGGCACCAATAAACATCGGAGTTCTACCCTTAAGAGGCTAGTAGAGAGGGTGCTGCACTGCTGTAAATATGTGCCCCATTTGGACATTGTAGATGTCTGTGCCATGCCACTCCATTGCATTTGGGTCCAGTCTCACACCCACCCTGTGATGGAATAGGTGGTTATTACCATGGTCAGAGCTGTTCCCGCAATGGGCTCCATAGCCAGCAAGGCATGGTACACAGCAGCCAGTTGATTCTCTATCAAGGTGTACTGGACCCCTGCTCCTTTCCATAGTTTTGACCAGAATCCAATAGGTTGGTTTGTCCGTTGAAGCCACTTCCAAAGCCCCATCCATAACCATCTTCGGTTACATGAACGTCTAGTTCACAGGGCCTTGATTAGTTCATTACATTCAAGGCCTGTATAGCCTTGACTGCCCACTTGGCAGCAGTAAAAGCAGCTGCACATGTCTCATCCCAGTCCCACCTGATGCCTTTTGTACCAACCAGTATAAGGGCTTCAGAATTTGTGCCAAGTGTGGGATAAACACTCTCCAGTAGCCCAAAAGACCCAAAAACTCTTGTAATACTGCCACAGTGGTAGGGGTGAGGAAAGCCTGTACCTTGTCTATCATTGCTTCAGGAACAACTTTAGTTTTACCCAACCAGACAACCCCCAAGAATTTCACAGACAAAACAGGTCCCTGAACCTTGGTGCTGTTCACAGCCCATCCTTTTTCCTGTAGATGTTGCAAGAGTCTAGGAACTGCCCCTTCATATCTGAAAGAGAATCAGATGTGAGCATAATATAATCAATGTACTGATACAACCACACTGTTTGTGGTTTCCTCCGTGTGGCCATGTCCTGGACTACAAGTCCATGACAGATGGTGGCACGGTGGAGATATCCCTATGGAAGGACAGTGAATGTCCATTTCTGGCCTTCCCACGTGAAAGGAAACTGTTCCTGGATTTCCTGTGCTATGTCAATAGAGAAGAAAGCATTAGCAAGGTCTACTACATAATGATACGTTCCCAGTCATGGTGGAGGTTGTCCAGAATGTCTGCTATAGAGGGGACAGCAGCATGCATCGGGGGTGTGACTTTATTCAATTCCCTGTACTCTACAATCATACACCAGGAGCTGTCTAGCTTTCTCACTGGCCACACTGGGGAATTAAAAGGACTGTGAGTGAGCCTTATGAATCCTACCCTCTCCAACTCCTGTAGAATTTCTCCATTTCCTTGTGCCCCCCCATGCAATTTATACTGCTTAATATTTGTCACCTGCCAGGGTAAAGGCAGAGCTACAGATGGGTACTTAGCATTTCCCCTAAGATCTGCCTTTTACACACATACCATCAGTGTGAACTCACCTGCAGTGGTCTGTAATCACAGGTCCTCCAGAATATATACCTCCAAAATATATTCAGGGATGGGAGAAATGTACACGGTATAATCCTTTGGGGGTAAATGCTCTATCCCAATGAGATTTTGGCTTTCTTCACTCTAATTGCCTTACCCCCTATGCCATCTATCACAGCTGGGGTCCCGGGAAAATGCTCAGTGTTGCCATGAATCAAAGAACACCCAGATCCTGTGTCCACAAGTGCCAGGGCACATTGTACATTCACAGGGAACCAATGAATTGCTAATTCTACATGTGACCTCTGGTCCCCACCATGTGCTCCAGGTTGGGGACTTTGAACACCCTCAGTCAAACAGTGATGCCCAGTCATCCTCCTGCGGGGGTTAAGGCTGAGGTGAATCCTGAGTACTGTCACCCATGAAGTTTTGCAGGGACACAGGCTGGGCAGGAGGCCTTGACTCTGGTCTCCGTGCCCTGGACCTCAGTGGCTAGAACTGTTGCTCTGGCTTTTATTGTTGCCACAGTTCTAACAATATTCTATTGGGTTGCCCACCGAATTTTTCTTTCACTACCCCGGCCTTTATCAAATCAACCCACATCTGGGTCCTCAAGACCTTCACGGGGCCTTTTGCACTTCTTTCAGTCATGGCCCATACTTCCCTCCATGCACTTACTGTTTCAACCTCCCCAGATCTGCTAAAATACGAGTAGCCTCACTTATGGGTTGCCCTCTGTGGGGAGCAAGAGTATTCACTAGGGACCCAAAGAGAGATGTGGGAGCTGTATGCAGCAGCAGGTTTCTCATTCCTATAGTGAGCACCTCCTCATCAGGGCCCTGCGGATCCATATTATAGATGATGCTTTTCATACCCAATTCTCACAACACCTGTTGGAGCTCTGCAAACGTTTTCCAACTACAGGGAAAATATGGTAAAACACCCTCATTAGGCAAAACTATCCTGATGGCAGCTGTCAGCCATTCCAGGAGTGTCCGATTCCCTGAGGGGTGATGGGAATTTTGCAACCACTGATGGAGGGTAGGGTGAGTCATCAGGGAAGCCATTCTACTCATCTCAGTACATGACACAATGTTTTCCACCCCCATATCCCAGAGATGTAAAAGTCATGTAGGCAGAGGTTCCGATTGCCTCTGCCTATAGCAGATGCTCATGTCCACATAGGGGCAGAGCATGGAGTGCTGCACAACCTGGGGAGGGGCTGCTCCTCTCCCTGAGGAGCTTGCAGTTGTTTCACTTTTATTTTCTTAATTACAGCTGGGTGGCCCTTTAAAACAGGAGACGATGGCCTGGGTAGCAGATCCACCAGTGGCCCTGCCTCCTCCTCTTCTCCCTTGGGATTCTCCACCAACTGCTCCTCCTCCACCATATCCAGGGCAGAAGGCACTACTCTTTCTCCCCCACCCCCACGGCCTACTGAAACATGGCTTTTCCTGTAATCTTCCCCCTTGCCACTGCTAAGGAATGTTCTAGGAGCGTGACCTGCCTTTTCAGTAACTGTTTCTCTTCAACAGCAGCCCATACGTTATGGTCCAGCTCCTCCAAGCAATGCTGAAGTGTGTCTCTCTCCCACCTAAGTCCCTTGATAATCCTCCCTTTCTCCTATATGACATTTTCCTCTATCTCAATGAAAAGAAACCCTATGATGACAGATGCTACATGGCCCCCTAAGGACTCCAAGCAGTCTTCCAACTCATGGAGAGCTAATTCTGCAGCTTCTGGTGTTTCCACCCTTCCCTATTTCTGGGGAAAGCCCCACCCCCTGAGAGGTATTTTACCCTAGACCAATACCTCACTAGGGTTTCCCACCTTAGAAGCCCCACAGCTGGGAGGATAATAACAGGTGAAGCAGCACCATCTACTGCTGCATCCACTGGGGCCTCCCCACCATTCACAGGAGTGGTCCTCCCAAAGGTCATACCCATTATGACAGATTTTGTTTTCAGATGTAACCTGCTGAATGCCGCCAGATGTAAGTCTGGGGAGAGGAAATCCCTGGGCAAAATACCTCTAAAAACTGAAATCAGTCAAAGGGATAAATAAAGCTTAAAACCCATTTATTGCTTACAAACTGCAGTCCACGGCTGTCTTTCAAATCTGTTCCTGAAGAGGGAAGCAAAAAAGCAAGCAAGCCCCTCCCTTTAAACTCTCTGGTTCACACATGCCCTCAGTTTCCCAGGTAATTACCCACTGTGGGGAAGTTGGGGTTCCTATGGCCAGGATCCTCACTGAACGTAACCAACCTGATCATGTAATTGGCCTGTTCCTAGGCTACTGCTTCCACACCTTTAGGCAATAAGCTATTATTGTGCTATATAGAGAGCTCGGCCCAGTGCTCTGGGTGGAGGCAGAGACGCTAATGCTCGACCTACTGCCGGGAGAAGAAGCCGGGTAATAAACCCTTTCACCCCAAAGAGCATTCTGCTGTCAATTTCTTTGGTCGCATTGAATCCATAGGGAACTTGCCCGGGGCTGAAACCCATTGGCAAGACACCCCCGAGGATATGCAAATGCACCAAAGCCAGGCGAGATATTCTGGTAATGTTACAATTTTACCCAAACAGTGATTAGGGGAAGCTTTTTCCCAGTGGCCCTGATTGCCACAGTGGAAACAGCTGCTAGGTAGGTGTAGGGTGAAGCCTTTTGCAGGCTTATTAGTGGAGGTCAAACTACAGAGGCCAGACTCTGATATTTGGCTTTAGCCTGATTTTCTTTCTGAGTTTTTTGTTCCTTATCCCAGTTGTTGGAAACATTAAAGGGAAGGTCTACAAGCTACTCTGGGCGTATTTGATGTCCATTTTCTAATTTTTGGAGCTTTTTACAAATATCTATGTAAGACTGGGAAATGAAATGGAGGTGTGGAAGAATAAGGCCCTCGGGGAGTTAGGGCTGGTGTTTGTGTATTTGATCATGGCCTTTGAAAGGCAGTTCATAAAGAGGGCTGGGTTTTTATCTGCCCCCTGGGTAATTTCCTTGAGGTAGTAATAGTTGACCTGTTTGGTACAACTCATCAGCATGATTTTTGGCTGTATGCAAATGTATTCCCTCTCCTCATCCATGAGAGTGGATGAGAGGATGAGGTAAATATCCCCCCAAGGGACGTCATACATTTGAGTAACACAGATGAACTCTTTCCTGATCTTTTGTTCAATACACTCCATATCATTAGTTGAAAAACAGACATGAACACAAATGGGCCTTTCAATGCCTGCTACCTCACAGAGGGGTAGGGTAAGGTGAGAAGTGGTTTGGGGAGGTATTGTGTGGGAAGCGAGAGTGCAAGAGCATGTTTGAGACTGGGGTGTGGTTTGGAGATGGGTTGGTTTAGAAGAGGCACATGTGCTGGTGGATATAGGAAAGGAGGAAGGGGAAGGGTGTTTTGTGGAAGCCAACAGTGGGGAGGGATTTGGATTTTGCTGAGGCTGTTGGGAGGAGGAGGACAATAAGGTGGATGGTATCAGAGAAGGGAAGAGGGGGTTAAAGATGCAGTGTTGTCAGGATTAGGGGTAGGGAATTTTTGTTTGGCAAGAACTTTAGAGTTTTTGTTCAGCTCTCACATGAGCTCTTAGAGTCAGCAAAAGTCATAGAGTATGCAAAAGGCATAAAGGAGTGCTTTGGCCAGGCAAGCCTCCCATTCATCTGGGAGGCTTGTCTGGGGACAATAGGAAGTTAAGGTACCTGGGGAGACTACCAAATTAGTTAGGAAAGTTCATTTCTGGTTGCCTGGGTTGAGGCAGGCAGCTGTGAGAAAAAAGGATAGAAGAAAACCTTCAGTGTTGAGAAACAGGATTTGACCCTAGGCTATGTTTCTCCTGCAGGCTAGGTGGAGAGGTGGGTTCTCAGCGGGAGGTCAGAGTTAAGTGGAGTAAAAAAGGGAGGTTTCTCAGGGAGGGTGAAGGTGTGTGATTATGGAACCTCTGACTATTTGCCAGTCCTCTGGAGAAAGATATGGAGATTTCAGAGAATTTGGAAATAGAAATTGCCCTCAGCTGGCCAGTGTGACCCATTGTGGAGTTTATATAGAGGCTACCTGGAAGTAGAGTAAAAGAACAAATTTTTTTGGTTTAATGTCTTCTTTTAATCCCAATTTGAAAGATTACACAGAAGAAAGCTGAGGGGGTGTCTTCTGATGTCTTTGAGGGAGAATTGCCCATTGTGGGAGGGTGAGAAAGAGTTGCGGAGTTTGGGAAGCATGCAGCTGGGAGGTCCCCCTGCAATCAGTTTCCCAACCGGAGTCCATAGGCTCCTGGAGCTGGATGAGATTTTCCTGCACACCTAAAGGAAGCATACCCCCAGTCAGCATTCAGGAGGTCCCCTAATTATGTTCTCAACTGGAGAACAGAGAGGAAAGGAAAGGATAAAGGAAAAGGGACTGGACCAACTTTCTCTCAGTGCCAAGAGAAAGCTGATGAAAGGCCAAAATTTCACCCTCCTGGGAATTGCAGCCAGTGGTGGATGTGTAGATTGAGGTCTTGGAAGATGGTCCTTGGACTGCAGTTCATGAGGGGGTGTTGGGTGAGGGAGGGAAAGGAAATGGGGTAAGACGCAGGAGGTTCTCAAGATCTAGGCTTTAGCCCATGATGAGCTGTCACTGCACACTGCTTCCTAGGCTGCAAAAGGACCCCAGCTCTCAGCTCCCATTCCTGGGTTTTGATACTAAATGAAATAAAAAAGAGGGGATAAATGAAAGAAAATGAGGGGATGAGAACTCAACAGTCCATGCAGGTTTATTGCTAAACCTGAGAGGTACCCCTCTGTCTGGCCAGCAGAACAAAGGAAAAGGGGCCTCCAAAAGGTCAAAAGCCTTTCTATGGCCAAGGTTTTCAGTGGGCTTTTTGAGGGGAGGGATCAAGGGAAATGTGGACTTGTGGCTTGCTGATGTGTCTTCTGGAGAATGCTTGTAGCCTAGGTAAGATGACACCTAGGTCTCTCTGAGATGATGGGTGGGCTTATTCAAAAGGTGGTACTCAGGTATGGATTCTATCAGTTTCACTCTATGAGTAAGGCTTGCCCAGTACAGTAGAGAGCCATAAAGACAGCATTAACAGCAAAGACACTATAGCCAGTTTCCTATTCTACATTCCCTGGGTAGAGCCCTAATGAGTGAATAATGCAGAGTACAAACATAACAAGCTGAATTTCTAATATATGGCTAGAATCAATGAGGAGAGTTTGAGTTTTCCTTGAATTATCCACGTTCTTTTCATGCACATATATTGCTTCGCTATCTCCCCTAGGACTGCTAAAGTAACTTCTAATATACTATTCATCGTTTAGCTTGTACAAACCCATCCCACTCTGGATGCAGCTAATGTGCTGCTTTTACGGATAGGCACCATCTGAGAATTTTATAATGAAAACAACCACCAATGAGGGTAAAATTGCAATATTTCCACAATTTCTTGCCTGGTCTTAGTACATCTCCATATCAATAGGTGTTTCAAAGGGGTGGAGAGTAGTCCATCTCCATATAAATAGGTGATTACATGGGGGTTTTGAGGGTGTATCTGGACCAGGAGAGGTTGGGTGCTGTCCCTTTTTGCAGCTGGGTCATGAGAGACATGGGAGAACTGAAGTGGATAAATGCTTGTAAGCAATACAGGAGTTTCTCCCACTTTATTTCTCCCTTTGACTGATTTTGGTTCCAAATGTAATTTCCCCAGGTGGGGAAAATATTTTCCCCCTAGAGTTACAATGAGGTATGTAGCTTTTAATATCTTTCTTACTTAGCTGCTTTGTACATGGTTATAACCACTCTGAGCCAGGGAAAGTTTTCTTAATTCATATGCTATCGTAAGAATAGGATGTCTGCTTTGTATATTGGCTACAAAACAGTTAAAAGAAATTTATTTTGGATTCATTAATCTACAGTTACATGTGCAACATTATGGTTATTAATCTACCCACTATATCAGGGTCCCCCCACCAACTCCATTACATTCACTGTCCATAAGTGTAGTGAGATGCTATAGAATCACTACTTGTCTTCTCTGAGTTGTACCACCCTCCCCGTGCCCCCCCAACATTACGTCTGCTAATCGTAATGCCCCTTTTCCCTCTTGTCCCTCCCTTCCCACCCATCCTCCCCAGTCCCTTTCCCTTTGGTAACTGTTAGTCCATTCTTGGGTTATGTGAGTCTGCGGCTGTTTTTTTCTTTCAGTTTTTTTTCTTTGCTCTTATGCTCCACATATGAGTGAAATCATTTGATACTTGTCTTTTTCCACTTGGTTTATTTCACTGAGCATAGTACACTCTAGCTCCATCCGTGTTGCTGCAAATGGTAGGATTTGTTTTCTTCATATGGCTGAAAAATATTCCATTGTGTATAGGTACCACATCTTCTTCATCCATTCATCTACTGATGGACACTTAGGTTGCTTCCATTTCTTGACTATTGTAAATAGTGCTGCAATAAATATAGGGGTACATCTATCTTTTTGAAACTGGTCTGCTGCATTCTTAGGGTAAATTCCTAGGAGTGGAATTCCTGGGTCAAATGGTACTTCTATTTTGAATTTTTTGAGGAACCTCCATACTGCTTTCCACAATGGTTGAAGTAATTTGCATTCCCACCAGCAGTGTAGGAGGGTTCCCTTTTCTCCACATCCTCGCCAACATTTGTTGTTGTTTGTGTGTTGGATGTTGGCCATCCTTACTGGTGTGAGGTGATATTTCATTGTGGTTTTAATTTGCATTTCTCTGATGATTATCGACGTGGAGCATGTTTTCAAGTGCCTGTTGGCCATCTGAACTTCTTTGGAGAAGTTTCTATTCATATCCTCTGCCCATTTATTAATTGGATTATTTGCTTTTTGTTTGTTGAGGTGCATGAGATCTTTATATATTTTGGATGTCAACCCCTTATCAGATATATCATTTATGAATATATTCTCCCATACTTTAGGATGACTTTTTGTTCTACTGATCGTGTCCTTTGCTGTACAGAAGCTTTTTAGCTTGATATAGTCCCACTTGTTCATTTTTGCTTTTGTTTCCCTTGGCCGGGGAGATATGTTCATGAAGAAGTCGCTCATGTTTATGTCCAAGAGATTTTTGCCTATGTTTTTTTCTAATAGTTTTATGGTTTCATGACTTACATTCAGGTCTTTGATCCATTTTGAGTTGACTTTTGTGTATGGGGTTAGACAGTAGTCCAGTTTCATTCTCTTACGTGTAGCTGTCAAGTTTTGCCAACACCAGCTGCTGAAGAGGCTGTCATCTCCCAATTGTATATCAAAGGCTCCTTTATCAAATATTAATTGGCTGTAAATGTTTGGATTTTGTATTCTGTTCCACAAGTCTGTGGGTCTGTTCTTGTGCCAATACCAAATTGTGTTGATTACTGAAGCTTTGTAGTAGAGCTTGAAGACTGGGAGAGTAATTCCTCCTGTTTTATTCTTCCTTCTCAAGATTGCTTTGTCTATTTGGGTTTTTTTGTGGTTCCATATGAATTTTAGAACTATTTGTTCCACTTCATCGAAGAATGCTGTTGGTGTTTTGATAGGGATTGCATTGAATCTGTAGATTGCTTTAGGTAGTGTAGCCATTTCGAGAATATGTATTCTTTCTAGCCAAGAGCATGGGATGCATTTCCATTTGTTAGTGTCCTTTAATTTCTCTTAGGAGTGTCTTGTAGTTTTCAGCGTATAGGTCTTTCACTTCCTTTGTTAGGTTTATTCCTAGGTATTTTATTCTTTTTGATGCAATTGTGAATGGAATTGTTTTCCTGATTTCTCTTTCTGTTAGCTCATCATTATTGTACAGGAAAGCAACAGATTTCTGTGTGTTAATTTTGTATCCTGCAACTTTGCTGAATTCAGATATTAGTTCTAGTAGTTTTGGAGTGGAGTCTTTAGGGTTTTTTTATGTATAATATCATGAAACTGAAAATAGTGACAATTTGATTTCTTCTTTAACAATCAGGATGCCTTGTATTTCTTTGTTTTGTCTGATTGCCGTGGCTAGGACCTCCAGTACTATGTTAAATAATAGAGGAGAAAGTGGGCATCCCTGTCTTGTTCCTGATCTTAGATGAAATGCTTTCAGCTTCTCGCTGTTAAGTATGATGTTAGCTGTGGGTTTGTTGTATATGCCCTTTAAGATGTTGAGGTATTTGCCCTCTATACCCATTTTGTTGAGAGTTTTAATCATGAATGGATGCTGAATTTTGTTAAATGCTTTTTCAGCATCTATGGAGATGATCATGTGGTTTTTGTTCTTTTTGTTGATGTGGTGGATGATGTTGATGGATTTTCGAGTGTTCTACGATCCTTGCATACCTGAGATGAATCCCACTTGATCATGGTGTATAATCCTCTTGATGTATTTTTTAATTCAGTTTGCGAATATTTTGTTGAGTATATTTTTGCATCTATGTTCATCATGGATATTGGTCTGTAATTTTCTTTTTTGGTGAGGTCTTTGCCAGGTTTTGGTATTAGAATGATGCTGGCTTCATAGAATGAGTGTGGAAGTATTCCCTCCTCTTCTATTTTTTGGAAAACTTTAAGGAGAATGGGTATTATTTCTTCCCTATATGTCTGGTAGAATTCAGAGGTTAATCCATCTGTCTGGGGGTTTTGTTCTTGGGTAGTTTTTTGATTACTGAATCAATTTTGTTGCTGGTGATTGGTCTGTTTAGGTTTTCTGTTTCTTGCTTGGTTAGTCTTGGAAGGTTGTATTTTTCTAAGAAGTTGTCCATTTCTTCTAGGTTTTCCAGCATCTTAGCATATAGATTCTCATACTATTCTCTTATAATAGTTTGTATTTCTGTGGGGTCGGTCGTGATTTTTCCTTTTTCATTTCTGATTCTGTTTATGTGTGTAGATTCTCTTTTTCTCTTAATAAGTCTGGCCAGGGGTTTATCTATTTTGTTTATTTTTTCAAAGAACGAGCTCTTGGCTTCATTGATTTTTTTCTATTGTTTTATTCTTCTCAATTTTATATATTGCTTCTCTGATCTTTATTATGTCCCTCCTTCTGGTGACTTTCTGCTTCATTTGTTCTTCTTTTTCAAATTTCAGTAATTTTCTTTAGACTATTAATTTGAGATTGTTCTTCCTTCTTTAAATAGGCCTGGATTGCAATATAATTTCCTCTTTGAACTGCCTTTGCTGTGTCACACAGAAGTTGTGGCTTTGTGTTATTTTTGTCATTACTCTCCATATATTGTTTGATCTCTGTTTTAATTTGGTCATTTATCCATTGATTATTTAGGAATATGTTGTTATGTCTCCATGTATTTGTGAGCCTGTTTTTTATCTTTGTACAGTTTATTTCTAGTTTTACACCTTTGTGATTTGAGAAGTTGGTTGGTAGAATTTCAATAGTTTTGAATTTATTGAGGTTCTTTTTGTGGCCTAGTATATGGTCTATTATGGAAAATGTTCCATTTGCACTTGGGAAGAATGAGTATCCTGCTGTTTTTGGGTGTCAAGTTCTGTAAATATTGTTTAGGTCCATCTGTTCTAGTGTGTTGTTCAGTGCCTCTGTGTCTTTACTTATTTTCTGTCTGAATGATCTGTCATTTGGAGTGAGTGGTGTGTTGAAGTCTCCTCAAATGCATGCATTGCTTTCTATTTCCTGCTTTAATTCTGTTAGTATTTGTCTCACATATTTCAGCGCTCCTGTGTTGGGTGCATATATATTTAAAATGGTTATATCTTCTTGTTGGACTGACCCCTTTATCATTATGTAATGTCCTTCTTTATCTCTTGCTACTTTCTTCATTTTGAAGTCTATTTTGTCTGATACAAGTGCTGCAACACCTGATTTTTTCTCCTTGTTGTTTGCATGAAATATATTTTTCCATACCTTCACTTTTAGTCTGTGTATATCTTTGGGTTTGAGGTGAGTCTATTGTAAGCAGCATATAGATGGGTTTGCTTTTTTATCCATTCTATTACTCTGTGTCTTTTGATTGGTGCATTCAGTCCATTTACATTTAGGGTGATCATCGATAGATATGCACTTATTGCCATTTCTGGGTTTAGTTTCATGGTTACCAAAGGTTCAAGGGTAGCTTCTTTACTTTCTAAAAGTCTAACTTACCTTTCTTGTTAAGTAATTGTAAATACAGTCTGATTATTCTTTATTTCTCTCCCTTCTTATTCTTCCTCCTCCATTCTTTATATACTAGGTGTTTTATTCTTTGCCTTTAGTTAGTATTTGGGTTATCTGCTTTCTTTGCTATGATTTTATTTTCTCTGGTGACATCTTTTTAGCCTTAGGAGTGCTTCCATCTAGAGAAGTCCCTTTAAGATGTCCTGTAGAGGTGGTTTATGGCAAGCAAACTCCCTCCGCTTTTGTTTGTCTGAGAATTGTTTAATCCCTCCATGAAATTTAAATGATAATCATGCTGGATACAATATTCTTGGTTCTGGGGCCTTCTGTTTCATTATGTTAAATATATCATGCCATTCTCTTCTGGCCTGTAAGGTTTCTGTTGAGAATTCTGATGATAGTTTGATCGGTTTTCCTTTGTAGGTGATCTTTTTTCTCTCTCTAGCTGCCTTTAATACTCTCTCCTTATCTTTGATCTTTGCCATTTTAATTATTATGTGTCTTGGTGTTGTCTTTCTTTGGTCCCTTGTTTTGGGATATCTGTGGGCTTTCATGGTCTGAGAGACTATTTCCTTCCCCAGCATGGGGAAGTTTTCAGCAATTATTTCTTAAAAGACACTTTCTAACCCTTTTTCTCTCTCTTCTTGTTCTGGTACTCCTATAATGCAAATATTGTTCCGTTTGGATTGGTCACACAGTTCTCTTCATATTCTTCCATTTGTAGACATCCTTTTATCTCTCTCTGCCTCAGCTTCTCTGTATTCCTGTTCTCTGATTTCTATTCCAGTAATAGTCTCTTGCATCTCATCCAGTCTGCTGCTAAGCCCGTCTATCACTTGTCTAATTTCTGCATTGTCTTTCCTCAGTTCCCTCACTTCCTCCCTTAGCTCTTGCATATTTCTCTGTAGATCCATCAGTATGGTTATGACTTTTATTCTGAATTCTTTTTCAGGATGATTGTGCATGTCCATCCCATCAGGCTCCCTCTCTTGGGTTGTCTGGATTATCTTAGTCTGGACCATATTCCTCTGACTTTTCATGGAGTTAGAAGTGGTTGCTAGTAGGCGTCATGTGTGTCATCTGGGAGAACAAAGTCCCTTTCTTCTTGTTGTTCTCCTTACCCTTCTCCTGGTTCTGAGCTGTTTTCCTGCACACCAGGAGGCAGTCTCTGGGATAATTCCCTGAACTGCCGGTGTGCAGGGTCACCCTCAGCTTAGCCTCTAGCACTGCAGGGGTTTGCAGTTACGCTGGGTGTGTTCTGGTCCCCTTGGTGCCTTCTCGACCTGGCTCTGGGGCTCTTCCTGCTTAGCTGCAGGCCCGCCAGGAGGAGATTTTGTGAGGTTGCTGTAGGCGGGGCCGCTCCTCTCCTGTTCCCCAGCAGTGGCCGCTCTGCCAGACCCTTTGTGGCACCGGCCGTTGAGAGAATGAATGGCAGGCTGCTGATCTCTGTGGGAAGCCTCGGCGAGGCTGCTTTGCCCGGCTGCCAGCCAAGGGGTCCGAAATTCCCCAATACTTACAGCCTGCTGGGCTGAGCATGCTGGGATGATTTTGTTCCACTCTTGGGCCCTTCTGTCTTTAAGACTTTTAAAAAAGCGCCCTCTTTTCTTTTGTCCCATGAGGCCAGCTGAGGGGACCAGCTTGTTTCCATCTACGATCCTGCCCTTCTGTTTTTCTAATTTCTGATACACCATGTGATGTGTGTCTGTGTTCCTGGCACAGATCACCAGGGCAGGTTATTTAACGGACCTGTGCTTCCACTCCCTCCCCACTCTGATTCTTTTCCTCCCTCTGGTGCACTGGAGTGGGGAAGTGCTCGGGTCCCACAGGGTCGCGGCTTTGTATCTTACCCACTTCGTGAGGCACTGAGTTCTTGCAGGTGTAGCTGTAGCCTGATTGTTGTCCTGTATCTTCTGGTCTTTCTTTTAGGAATGGTTGTATTTGTTGTATTTTCATAAATATATATGGTTTTGGGAGGAGATTTCTGTTGCCCTGTTCAAGCTGTCATCTTCCCAGGTCTCCAAAACACTTTTTAAGATTGTAAATCAGAAATTGTAAGCCACTTCAAACAAGTTAAAGAGCACCATAGTTAATATGTTATTCATTTCTTTCCACTGTTCCCACAGAAGGCTCAAAATCACATTGTTGGGCTTCTCAGTCCTGGGGAGGTTAATTATCTCCAGGGGCAGCATGACATTCTCCAAAAGGAAATTATCTTTAATTCTTAATGGAAAAAAATAAATGTAACCCAGACAAGCATTTCTAGGAAGCAGGTGAGGTCATGAGTGTAGCAAAATCAAACAGATGACAAGGTTATCCTGACTCTCCCCCAAATCATAAATTAATACAATAATGCATATGTGAAGTGGTGAGAAAGCTGAGGACAATGTACTCTCAATTAAATCTCTTGATATAACAGGCTAAGGAAAAGCTGGACTAAAATCATGTGCCTTACACAGTCCCCTGAAGGTCCGAACCCTCTGCAGAGTCCTTTTTGCAATAGGGAATTCCAAAGGCAGATGGACTTTTTGACCTAAGGCAGAGCAGAAAATTCTGGGGCCATGAGTGGCAGGTATATACTCTGGGTGACAGTGATACAGGGACCATGGGCTTAGACAGAATAGGGTGAGGGCCTCCAGGAAAAGCAAGCAGGATATTTGCAGTCAGAGAAATGTAACTACATGCAAGGAAACCCCCTACCAAAACTCTGTGTTAAACATTAAACTCAAGGTCATTCTTCAGTAAGATCAGTTAATGTTCCCCAGACAAAGAAGAGTAGCACATGTTTTTATTATGCTAATCATTTGTAATCATGTGTAAGGTTCACTTTAGCATGCTAAAAGGCCCAGGCCTACGTGCTGTCTTTCCTCTTTCAGATCTGATGGGGTGGTTTTGCAAACTGGGCAACTAATTTAGCATGCAGACCCAGCTGTAAACAACATAGTAAAAGGCAGGAAAGATTCCACCTTAAAGATAAGATTGCATTTTAACAGCCAGGAAGTTTGGGAAGCAGGATTCTTAACTTACTCTTTAGCAAACAGTCAATACATCAGCCCACCTTGGGTGCTGGGCAGGCCACCTTTTGATATGCTCCTAGATCAAGATGCCAGTATCCCAGAGAGAGATGCCTGTATCCCACAGAGAGATGGGGGCAGGGATACCTTGTGTTAAGTTAATTGGGGGTGTTCAGACACCACGTAACAGGGCCACACCCCAAAGCCTTTTTTTTTCATGTTCTCAAAAAATCCTCATCTGCCTATAAAACCCCTAGACAACACACCACACCGGACTCGCTTGTCCCCTCCTGGCATGGGCCGGGAGCTCTGTCCTTTCATTTTGTGTCTCAATAAAGGCCTGTAACTTGCTCTCCTACCTTGAGTGTTTGTGGAGCTCATTCTTCAGCTTTGTGAACAAGAACCCGGCATCAACAGCATGATTAGAAATACTCACTTAGTAGCTGTGCATGTTAAGGGAAGCTTAAAGAATGAGAGATCCTTGATTCACCCACAGGGAGATGACAGCTAACTGAGTCCAAGGAGTTCCATTCTGCATTTGGCTTAAGGGCTTAGATGTAAATTATGTTCTTATAAGAGGCAAGGGCAAGCATCCCAGAGTTGTGCAGTAGGGAAAAGTCAAATGTTACATTTTTATACATGCGCATATGCTCATGGAAAAAGCTGTAAAGTTCACTTGCAAGGCAATTTAGAGTGCTAGGAAAAAAGGCTAGTCTAAGTGAAAGATTAGGAGTTCTAGTCCTGGCCTCTACTGTTGGTTTCTTATGTGTTCTTGGGCAATTTCCTTCCATTTCTGGGTCTCACTTTCTTCAATTTTTAAATAATTACTTTACTTTCTCTCCATAATTTTCATACCTAATAAAAAAGTTGAGGTGCAAATATGGGGTTGCTTAATTTTTATCTTATCAATACAGAGATTTAAAAAAATACTCTGCCATCTACTATTACCACCATCCATAAACTGGGGACAAAATGGTACTACCTTATAGGGTTATTGTGAAGACTAAGTGAATTAATATGTAATGTGTTTAGAATAGCACCTGGCATATAGTAAACATTTAACTTATGTTATCACCATTATTATTAATTCAATACATAAAAGATATTTTAACAAAAATTCATAAGATTAATAAGAACATAATTATAGGAACAAAGTTATTGGAATTAATTAAATTAGGCTTTATAACAATTCAGCTTGTCTTTATATTTCTCATGGAAAACTCTCACAGATCAGGACAAGTCACACTTTGATAACCACTGAACTGGATGAACTTAAAAAGTCACTTCTAATGCTAATGTTATATTCAGAGGGGCCATTTAAATCTTAAAACTAATTGAAAATATAACACATTGAAGTCCATGGGCCTTTATAACATTTACCAGGATTCAAGTAAATTATGATAATCTTGAGAAATTTGAAAACCAATATTTGGTGACCCCTTCCAAAATCTATCTGATCCCCTTTTTCTCTGTCTTCCCAAAGCTTATTCTATCATGGATTCTCACTAATTCCTGCTAAAGACTTTTATATCATTAAAACTTTAGCATTACCACTAAGGCAAGGATGTTGACCAGCTATAAGAAAGGAAATTAAACTCCTTAAGAGTGCATATTTTAGAGCAGAAGTGGGGGTGTGGGTAGTTTGTTAAAGGTTTGATTCACAAAGTTATCTGGATGAACATCTATGGGTTATCTCATTGCTGTAAGTGAAGCAGGTAGCTAAAGGAAAGTAAAAATTCATCTGAAGTTTGGTGCATTGCCTCTGGCTGATTCCTTTACTATTTTACTGCACAAAGATACTTTCCATAGAAAGTACTCACAGTCTAGTCTTGCCTATTTTATGCATTCATTCCCCATAGCATCAGGTTTCACTATATACAGAGAAGATGCTTTATGAATTGCTTGTTGAGTTAAATTCAAGAAAAAGTAGGCCAGCTGTGGCAAGTTTGTATCTCAGAGCTAACCCAGTTTGGGTCATGACCAGCTGGAACAACAAAAGCAACAATGGCTTTATAAAAATCAGTAAGCCCCTAAAGGCTTAGGTTGCTCCATATCCTATGTAATAGGGAGAGAAAAACATGACAATATTTTTAACAAAATAGCCTGTCTGGCCTGTTAGCTAACTCATGTTTCTTAATATGCTACTAGGAAGGAAAAGCATATATGGTATAGCTTCAAGCTCATCCAATTTGCCATTCTTACATAACAGATATTTCAGCCTTTGCCTAATAAAGAGAATATTGACTTCCTCAAGGGTTATACTGGTTGACCTGGTTGAGCAAGGCCCTGAGTGACAATATAAGTCCCTGAGAAGGACTTCTGACAATCCCTTTTCTGTTGGCAGTTCTTTGCAAAATTTTTCACACCAAGGCAAACACAAAGAAAATGATAATATTCTATACAGTGTACTGAAATAAACAGATGAGGCTGCAAATGGTCAGAGGTAACCCTGTCAAACCATGTAGTCTACCTGTTACAGATGTTGGTTCTAGAGATGGTCTGTACTGAAGAAGGGGGTTGGAAGTTGCAGCTAGGAAAAGCATCTGGTGAAAAATAGAATTTCCAGTGAGTTCCAAAATCTCAAGGAGTTATATGATCGTCCATGGCTACCTCGCTCAACTGAATAGGCTAAACAGCAGTAAGTAGATTGATGAAACTCACCCTTCCTGTTCAGACCATTGCAAACATTCCAGTTTGATAGTGAAATTAGTAAAATAAGCAAGAGATGAAAGGCAGAGGAGATGCAAAAGTGAGGAAAGAAGCAAACTGTACCCCAGAATTATCAGGGGTGAGCTGTACCAATAGAAATTCAGACCAAATTCTTTAGTTTAACATTATAATACATACTTTATAAGCAATACACAATCATCATGGGGGAACAGAAATCAAAATCAGTACAAATTTCTTTTGACAAAGAGAGTAGTCAGTAATGATAAAGCTAAATCTGTGATTGTTAGTTGTGTTTTTCACGTCTTAGCAGTAGATTATTAGTACAAACAACAGTACTAGAAATCTAGGAATGAGGAATTGCCTCTGCTTGGACCTCTCTGAGTCTTTTCACCCCACTAACACCTTATTTTCAAATAAAATGCAGTTTTCTAAGTTCTTCTAAGAAAGACAAACTTTGCACTAAAATTCAGGCTCAAAGTCATTCTGAAAATGTGCTTGACCTTTTCACACTTAGTTCACATGTAAGTAGAAGGGTTTTTTATTAAAATATCATTGATATATAATCTTATGATGGTTTCAAATACACAACAGAGTGGTTCATCATTTACCCATATTATCAAGTCCCCACCCCATCCATTGTGGTCACTGTCTTTTAATGTAGTAAGATGTTAGAGTCATTAATTGTATTCTCCATACTCTACTACTGTCCCTGTGACCTACCCATATTGTGACTGCTAAATACTGTGCTCCTTAATACCCTATGCTCTCCCCTGACACCCTCCCAAAGCCCTCCAATTTAATAATCATTAGTCCCTTCTTGAAGTCTATGAGGCTACCGCTATTTTTTCATTTTTGTTGCTTTGTTTTAATACTCCACAGATGAGTGAAATAATTTGGGACTTGTCTTTCTCTGCATGGCTTATTTCACTGAGCATAATACTCTCTAGATCCATTCATGTTGTTAAAATGGGAGGATTATTTTCTTTTTATGGCTCAATAATATTCTATTGTGTATATGTACCAACTCTTCTTTATCCATGCATCTACTGATGGACATTTAGGCTGCTTCCATACCTCGGGTATTGTAAATAGTGCAGCAATAAAAATAGAGGTGCATATATCTTTTTGAATCAGGGATCTTGTTTTCTTTGGGTAAAATCCTGGGAGTGAAATTCCTGGGTCAAATGGTATTTCTATTTTTCTTTTTTTTTTTTGAACCTCCATATTGCTTTCCACAACGGTTGCATAAATTTACATTCCCACCAACCG
Organism: Phataginus tricuspis; assembly: GCA_029783875.1. NCBI lineage: Eukaryota > Metazoa > Chordata > Mammalia > Pholidota > Manidae > Phataginus > Phataginus tricuspis. The sequence continues at coordinate 66,091,978 of JAQQAC010016209.1, forward strand.
TGTAGGAGAGTTCTGCTTTCTCTTCATCTTTGCAGCATTTGCTGTTTCTTGTCTTTTGGATGTTTGCCATCCTAACTGGTGTGAGGTGAGATCTCATTTTGGTTTTAATTTGTATTTCCCTGATGATTAGTGATGTGGAGCATTTTTTCATGTGACTGTTGGCCATTTGTATTTCTTCTTTGGAGAAGTGTATGTTCAGGTCCTCTGCTTATATTTAAACTGTGTTAATTTTTGGGGGGGAGCTGAGGCTTATGAATTCTTTTTTAATTAAGGTATTATTGATATACACTCTTATGAAGGTTTGACATGAAAAAACAATGTGGTTACTACATTTACCATATTATCAAGTCCCCAGTCATACCCCATTGCCATCACTGTCCATCAGTGTAGAAAGATGCCACAGATTCACTATTTGCCTTCTCTGTGCTACACTGTCTTCTCCGTGACCCTTCAAACAATGTGTACTAAACATAATAACCCTCAATCCCTTTCTCCCTCCTTCCCCACATGCCCTCCCACAACCCTCCCCTTTGGTAACCAATAGTCCCTTCTTGGAGTCTGTGAATCTGCTGCTGTTTTGTTCCTTCAGTTTTGCTTCATTGTAATACTCCACAAATGAGGGAAATCATTGACACTTGTCTTTCTCCACTGGGCTTATTTCACTGAGCATAATATCCTCCATTCCATCCATGTTGTTGCAGATGGTAAGATTTGTTTCTTTCTTAATGCCGAATAGTATTCCACTGTGTATATGTACCACATCTTTTTTATCCATTCATCTACTGATGGACATTTAGGTTGCTTCCATATCTTGGCTATTGTAAAAAGTGCTGTGATAAACATTGGGGTGCATATGTCTTTTTGAATCTGAGAAGTTGTATTCTTTGGGTAAATTCCAAGGACTGGGATTCCTGGGTCAAGTGGTATTTCTATTTTTAGTTTTTTGAGGAACCTGAACATTGCTTTCAATAATGGTTGAATTCGCTTACATTCCCACCAGCAGTGTAGGAGGGTTCCCCTTTCTCCACATCTTCACCAGCATTTGTTGTTATTAGTCTTTTGTATGGTGGCCATCCTTACTGGTGTGAGGGGTTATCTCATTGTGGTTTTAATTTGCATTTCCCTGATGACTAGTGATGTGGAGCATCTTTTCATGTGCCTGTTGGCTGTCTTAATTTCTTTTTTGGCAAATTCTCTCTTCATAACCTTCACCCATTTTTAATTGGGTAATTTTATTTTTGTGTGTTGAGGCATGTGAGTTCTTCATATATTTTGGATGTTAACCACTTGTCAGATATTTTATTTACAAATATATTCTCCCATACTGTAGGATGCCTTTTTGTTCTGTTGATGGTGTCCTTCGCCATACAGAAGCTTTTTAGTTTGATGTAGTCCCATGTGTTCATTTTTGCTTTTGTTTCTCTTACTCGAGGAGATGCGTTCAGGAAGAAGTTGCTCATGTTTATATTCAGGAGATTTTTGCCTATGTTGTCTTCTAAGAGTTTAATGGTTTCATGACTTACATTCAGGTCTTTGATCCATTTCCATCATGTATGGGGTTAAACAATAATCCAGTTTCATTCTCTTGGATGTAGCTGTACAGTTTTGCCAACACGAGTTGTTGAATGGGCTGTCATTTCCCCATTGTGTGTCCATGGCTCCTTTGTCATATATTAATTGACCATGTATGGTTGGTTCTATATCTGGGCTCTCTAGTTTATTCTATTGGTCTATCTATGGGTCTGTTCTTGTGTTTGTACCAAATTGTATTGATTACTGTGGTTTGTAGTAGAGCTTGAAATTGGGGAGTGTAATCCCCCTGGCTTTATTCTTCCTTTCTAGGATGGCTTTGGCTATTCGGAGTCTTTTTTGGCTACATATGCATTTTAGAACAATATAATCTAGTTCACTGAAGAATGCTGTTGGTATGTTGATAGGAATTGCATTGAATCTGAAGATTGCTTTAAGCATGATGGCCATTTTAACAATATTAATTCTTCCTATCCACGAGCATGGGATGCGTTTCCATTTATTGGTATCTTCTTTAATTTCTCTCATGAGTGTCTTGTAGTTTTCAAAGTATTGATCTTTCACTTCTTTGGTTAGGTTTATTCCTTGGTATTTTATTCTTTTTTATGCAATTGTGAAAGGAATTATTTTTCTGATTTCTCCCTCTGTTAGGTCATCATTGGTATATAGGAATGCAACAGATTTCTGTGTATTAGTTTTGTATCCAGCAACATTGCTGAATTCAGTTATCAGATATAGTAGTTTTGGAGTGGATTCTTTAGGGATTTTTATGGAAAATATCATGTCATCTGCAGTGACAGTTTAACGTTTTTCTTACCAATCTGTATGTCCTTTATTTATTTGCATTTTGCAATTGCTGTGGTAAGGACACCCAGAACTATGTTGAATAAAATTGGGAGAGTGGCCATCCTTGTCTTCTTCCTAATCTTAAAGGAAAGGCTTTCAGCCTCTTGCTGTTAAGTATGATGTATGCTGTGGGTTTTTCAAATACGGCCTTTATTATGTTCATGTACTTGCACTCTATACCCATTTTGTTGAGAGTTTTTATCATTAATGGATGTTGAATTTTGTCAAATGCATTTTTGGCATCTATGGAGATGATCGTGTTTTTTTCATCCTTCTTTTTATTGATGTGGTGGATGATGTTGATGGATTTTCTAATGTTGTACCATCCTTGCATCACTGAAATAAATCCTACTTGATCATGGTTGTTGATCTTTTTCATGTATTTTGGGATTCAGTTTTCTAATATTTTGCTGAGTATTTTTGCATCTATGTTCATCAGGGATACTGGTGTGTAGTTTTTTATGTGGTGTCTTTGCCTGGTTTTGGTATACGAGTGATGTTGGCCTCATAGAATGAGTTTGGAAGTATTCCCTCTTCTACTTTTTAAAAAAATTTAAGGAGGATGGGTATTAGGTCTTCACTAAATGTTTGGTAAAATTCAGCAGTGAAGCCATCTGATCGAGGAGTTTTGTTCTTAGGTAGTTTTTTGAATACCAATTCAATTTTGTTGCTGGTACCTGGTATGTTCAGATTTTCTGTTTATTCCTGGATCAGCCTTGGAAGATTGTATTTTTCTAGAAAATTGTCTATTTTTTCTAGGTTATCCAGTTTGTTAGCATATAATTTTTTATAGTATTCTCTTCTAAATCTTTGTTTTTTGTGGTGTCTGTAGTGATTTTTCCTTTCTCATTTCTGATATTGTTTATATGTGTAGACTCTCTTATTTTCTTCATAAGTCTGGCTAGGGGTTTATCTATTTTGTTCATTTTCTCAAAGAATCAGCTCTTGCTTTCATTGATTCTTTCTATTGTTTTATTCTTCTCGATTTTATTTATTTATGCTCTAATCTTTATTATGTCCCTCCTTCTACTGACTTTGGGCCTCACTTGTTCTTTTTCATTAATTTTGAGTTAGGCTGTTCATATGGGATTGTTCTTCTTTCCTGAGGTAGGCCTATATTACAATATATGTCCCTCTTAGCATGGCCTTTGTTGCATCCCACAGATTTTGCGTTGTTGAATTATTGTTGTCATTTGTCTACATATATTGCTTGATTTCTGTTTTTATTTGGCCATTGATCCATTGCTTATTTAGGAACATGTTGTGAAGCTTTCATTTGTTTGTGGGATTTTTCCTTTTCTTTTTGTAATTTATTTCTAGTTTCATACTGTTGTGGTCTAAGAAACTGGTTGGTACAATTTCAATCTTTTTTAATTTACTGAGGCTCTTTTTGTGGCCTAGTATATGATCTATTCTTTAAAATGTTCCATGTGCCCATAAGAAGAATTTGGATTCTGCTGCTTTTGGGTATAGTGTTCTGTAGATATCTGCCATGTCCATCAGTTCTAATATGTTGTTCAGTGCCTCTGTCCCCTTACTTATTTTCTGTTTGGTTGATCTGTATTTGGAGTGAGTGGAGTGTTGAAGTCTCCTAGAATTAATGCATTGAATTCTATTTCTCCTTTTAATTCCGTTAGTATTACTTTCACATATCTATGTGCAACTTTGTTGGATGCATAGATATTTATAATGATTATATCTTCTTGTTGGATTGACCCCTTTATCATTATGCAATTTACTACCTTGTCTCTTGTGACTTTCTTTGTTTTGAAGTCTATTTTGTCTGATACAAGTACTACAACTCCTGCTTTATTCTCCCTATTAGTTGAATGAAATATCTTTTTTCATCCCTTCATTTTTAGTCTGTGTATGTCTTTAGGTTTAAAGTAAGTCTTTTGTAGCAGCATAGATGGGGGTTGTTTTTTTATCCATTCAGTGACTCTGTCTTTTGAATGGTGCATTCAAACCAGTTACATTTAGGGTGATTTTCAATAAGTATGTATTTATTGCCATTGCAGTCTTTAGGTTCGTGTTTACTAAAGATTCAAGATTAACTTCCTTCTATCTAAGAGTCTAATTTAACTCACTTAGTTATGCAATTACAAATACAATCTTAATGTTCTTTTTTTCTTCTTGGTTCATTTTCTTCCCCCTCCTTTCTTTTTATATTAGGTATCATATTCTCTACTCTTTGCCTATCCATTGACTGAGTTTGGGGGTAGTTGATTTAATTGTGCATTTGCTTAGTAATTAACTGTTCTACTTTATTTACTGTTGTTTTATTACCTCTGGTGACAGCTATGAAACCTTAGGAACATTTCCATCTATAGCAGTCCCTCTAAAATACACTGTAGAGCTGGTTTGTGGGAACTAAATTCTCTCTGCTTTTGCATATCTGGAAATTGTTTAATCCCTCCTCAAATTTAAATGACAGCCTTTATGGGTAGAGTATTCTTGGTTCGAGGCCCTTATGCTTCATTGCATTAAATATATCATGCCACTCCCTTCTGGCCTGTAAGGTTTCTGTTCAGAAGTCTGATGATAGCCTGATGAGCTTTCATGTGTATGTGATCTTATTTATTTCTCTGGATGCTTTTAATAGTTTGTCCTTATCCTTGATCTTTGCCATTTTCATTATTATATGTCTTGGTGTTTTCTTCCTTGGGTCTCTTGTGTTGGGAGACTTGTGCACTTCCATGGCCTGCAAGACTATCCCCTTCCGAAATTGGAAAAGTTTTCAGCAATTCCCTCCTCTAAGACACTTTCTATCCCTTTTTCTCTCTCTTCTTTTTCTGGTACCCCTATAATGCGAATATTGTTCCATTTGGATTGGTCACACATTTCTCTCAATATTCTTTCATTCTTAGAGATCTTTTCTTCTTTCTGTGCCTCAGCTTCTTTGTATTCCTCTTCTCTAACTTCTATTTCATTTATCTCCTCCTACACCATAACTAATCTGCTTTTAAAACCTTCCATTTTATATTTCATTTCTGATACTGCATTCCATAATGATTGGATCTCCAACCAGAATTCATTCCTGAGTTCCTGAATATTTTCCTATACTTCCATGTGCATGTTTATGATTTTTATTTTGAAATCTCTTTCAGGAAGATTCATGAGGTCAGCTTTATTTGACTCTTTCTCTGTATATGTATGATTTTGATTTGAACCAGGTTCCTTTGACATTTTGTATTTGTATGTGGTGCTCTCTAATGTCCAGAAGCTCTACTCTCTAGAGTTGCTCATTCCCTGGAGCAATATCAGTGGTCACAGGGGAGCAGTGTTGTTGCCTGGGGTGATAAAAGAGCTGTTTCCTGCGTCCTGTCTACTATACCTGTCTGCACCTCTAGAACCAGTGGTCTGACCATGCAGGTACAAGCCTCTATGGTTTGCATTTGTAGCTGCTGTAGACAGGTCTTCTCTCTGGCTGCCTGATGCCAGAGCAGGTTTTGCTGGCTTGAGAGCCAGGTGTGGGCAGGCTTGGAGGAAAGTACAGCAGGCTATTTATCATGGAGTTGGGCCTTCGAGCTGTGTAGCCATCCATGGGGCTGGAGTTCCTGAAGATCATGAAAGTTTCCAACCTTCTTTCCTTGCCCCTTTTGAAGCCATATCACTGTTAGAAAGTCTCTCAGTCTGCCCACATTTCTTTTGTCCCAGAGTAGCTGGATATGGATCCTTGTTTTCCACAAGTAGCTGAAATCTCATTCTCTCCTGATATTCTTCCTGTCTTAGCTTCTCAACACTCCTAATCACCAGAGCACCATGTAGTGTAGGTTTGTGCTCCCAGAGTAGATTTCCAGAGCTAGGTGTTCAGTAGTCCCAGGCCTCCACTCCCTCCTTGCTCCATTTCTCTTCCACCTGCCAGTGAGCTTTTGTGTGGGAAGGGTTTGTGTCCCTTCTGGCCACAGCTTTGGTACATTCCTCTGTTCCATGAGGTCTATTCTTTTCTCCAGGTGTATGCAGTCTGGTGCAGCCCTATTTCCTGTTGCTCTTTCAGGATTAGTTATATTAATTATATTTTAGTACTATATTTGGTTTTAGAAGGTGGCCTCTGTCTCACCTCTAACACTGCCATTTTAATCCTTGGAGTTCTTTATATATTTTGCATGTTAATCCCTTATTAGATAAATCATTTACAAATATATTCTTTCATAGTTTAGGATTCCTTTTCCTGCTGATTGTGTTTATTGCTGTACAGAAATTTTTAGTTTTATGTAATCACACTTGTTTATATTTTATTTTGTTTCCATTGTTCAAGGAGATGTGTTCAAGAAAAAGTTGCTCATGTTTGTATTCAGGTGACTTTTGCCTATATTTTCTTCTAAGAGTTTTATGGTTTCATGACTTACATTCAGATTTCTGATGCATTTCCAGTTTACTTTTGGGTCTGGTGTTAGAAAATAATCCAGTATCATTCACTTCCATTAAGCTGTCCAGTTTTCCCAGCACCAGTTGGTGAGGAGGCTCTTACCCATTGTATATTCATGACTTCTTTATCATATTAATTGACCATATATGTGTGGGATTATATCTGGGCTCTATATTCTACAAGTCCATTGAACTATGGGTCTCTTCTTATGCCAGTGCCAAATTGTTTTGATTATTGTTCTCTATATTCTATGGGTCCACTGAACTATGGGTCTGTTCTTGTGCCAGTGCCAAATTGTTTTGATTACTGTGGCTTTGTACTAGGTCTTCAAATTAGGAAGCATAATCCCCCAGATTTTTTTTCCTCAGGATTTCTTTGGCTATTCAGGGTCTTTTGTGGTTGCACATGAAGTTTAGAACTATTTGTTTGAGTTCATTGAAGAATGCTGTTCAGTATTTTGATAGGGATGGCATTGAATCTGTAGATTGGTTTAGGCAGTATGGCCAATTGGAAAATATTAATTCTTCCTACCCAAGAGCATGGGATGAATTTCCATTTATTAGTGTTCTCTTGAATTTCTCATAAGAGAGTCTTGTAGTTTCAGGGTATAGGTCTCTCACTTCCTTGGATATATTTATTCCTAGGTGTTTTATTCTTTTTGATGCAATTGTGAATGAAATTGTTTTCCTGATTTCTCTTTTTGCTACTCCATCATTAGTATATAGGAATGCAGCAGATTTCTGTGTATTTATTTTGTATCCCACAACTTTGCTGAAATCAGTATTAGTTCTTGTAGTTTTAGAGTGTATTCTTCAGGGTTTTTAAGATAAAATATCATGTCATCTGCAAACAGTGACAGGTTAACTTCATCCTTACCAATCTGGATGCCTTTTATTTCTTTGTGTTTTCTGATTTCCAGGACTACAACCTCCAGTACTATGTTGAATAAAAGCGGGGAGAGTGGGCATACTTGTTTTGTTCCTTTTCTTAGAGAAAAGCTATGAGGTTGGCTGTGGGTTTGTCATATATGGCTTTTATTATGTTCAGGTACTTGCCCTCTATACACATTTTGTTGAGAGTTTTTATCATGAATGGATGTTGAATTTTGTCAAATGCTTTTTAAGCATCTATGGTTTTCATCCTTCTTTTTGTTGATGTGTTGGACGATGTTGATGGAGTTTTTAATGTTTCACCATCCTTGCATCCATGAGATGAATCTCACTTGATCATGGTGTATGATCCTTTGATGTATTTTTGAATTTTATTTGCTAATATTTTGTTGAGTAATTTTGAATCTATGTTCATCAGGGCTATTGGTCTATAGTTTTCCCTTCTTGTGGTGTCTTTATGTGGTTTTGGTATTAGAGTGATGCTGGCTTCAGGGAATGAGTTTGGAAGTATTTCCTCCTCTTCAATTTTTGGTAAACTTTAAGGAGAATGGGCAATGTCTTCTCTAAATGTCTGATAACATTTAGCAGTGAATCCATCTGGTCCAGGGGTTTTGTTCTTGGATAGTTTTTTGATTACCAATTCAATTTATTTGCTGGTAGTTGGTCTGTTTAGATTTTCTGTTTCTTCCTGGGTCAGTCTTGGATACTTGTATTTTTCTAGAAAGTTGTCCATTTCTTCTAGGTTAACAAGTTTGTTAGCATAGAGTTTTTCATAGTATTCTCTAAAAGTTCTTTGTATTTTTTTTGGTGTCCTTAGTGATTTTTCTTTTCTCATTCCTGATTCTGTTTATGTGTTCAGATTCTCTTTTTTTCTTAATAAGTCTGGCCAGGGTTTATCTACTTTGTTTATTTACTCAAAGTAAGAGCTCTTGGCTTCATTAATTTTTTCTATTTTATTCTTCTCAATTTTATTTATGTCTTCTCTGATTTTTATTATGTCGCTCATTCTGCTGACTTTGGGCCTCATTTCTTCTTTTTCCAGTTTCAATAACTGTGAATTTAGACTATTCATATGGGATGTTTCTTCCATCATGTAAATAGGCATGGATTGCTATATACCTTCCTATTAGAACTGCCTTCTCTGCATCCCACAGAAGTTGAGGCGTTTTGCTGTTGTTTACATTTGTCTCCATATATTGCTTGTCCTCTGTTTTAATTGGTCATTGATCCATTGATTATTCTGGAGCATGTTGTTAAGCCTCCATGGGTTTGTGAGTCTTTTTGTTTTCTTTGTACAATTTATTTCTAGTTTTATACCTTTGTGATATGAGATGTTGGTTCGTACAAGTTCAATCTTTTTTAATTTACTGAGGTTCTTTTTGTGGCCTAGTATGTGACTTATTATGGAAAATGTTCCATGTGCACTTGAGAAGAATGCATATCCTGCTGCTTTTGTGTGGAATGTTTTATAGATGTCCATTAGGTTCATCTGTTCTAATGCATTGTTTAGTGCCTCTGGGTCCTTATTTATTTTCTCTATGGTTGGCCTGTCCTTTGGAGTGAGTGGTGTGTTGAAGTCTCCTAAATGAATGCATTGCCTTATGTTTCCTCCTTTAATTCTTTTAGTATTTGTTTCACATATGTATGTGCTCCTGTGTTGGGTACATACATATTTATAATGGTTATATCCTCTTGCTGGACTGACGCCTTTATCATTATGTAAAGTCCTTCTTTGTCTATTGTTACTTTCTTTGTTTTGAAGTCTATTTTGTATAATAAAATACTGCAAGTCCTCCTTTTTTCTCCCTATGGTTTGCATGACATATGTTTTTCCACCCCTTCACTTTTAGTTTGTGTATGTATTTGTGTTTGAAGTGTGTCTCTTGTAGGCAGCATATTGATGGTCTTGATTTTTTATCTATTCTATAACTCTGTGTCTTTTGAATGGTGCATTCAGTCCATTTACAATTAGGGTGATTATCGATAGATATGTACTTATTGCCATTGCAGATTTTGGATTCGTGGTTACCAAAGGTTCATGGGCAGCTTCTTTAATATCTAGAAGGCTACCTTAATTTACTTATTACATTATTATAAATGCAGTCCAATGATTCTTTTTTCTCTCACATCTTTTTTCCCCCCTCCACTCTTTATATGTTAGGTGTCTTATTCTGTACTCTTTGTGTATCCCTTGACACACTTTGTGGGGAGCTGATTAAATTTTATATTTGGTTAGTATTTATTTGGTCTACATCCTTTGCTGTATTTTTATTTTCTCTGGTGATAGCTATTTAGCCTTATGCAATCTTCCATCTAGAGCAGTCCCTTTAAAATACACTGTAGAGATGGTTTGTGGGAGGTAAATTGCCTCAACTTTTGCTTATCTGGGAATTGTTTAATCCCTCCTTCAAATTTAAATGATAATCTTGCTGGATAGAGTATTCTAGGTATGAGGCCCTTCTTTTTCATTGCATTGAATATATCATACCACTCCGTTCTGTCCTGTAAGGTTTCTGCTGAGAAGTCTGATGATAGCCTGATGAGTTTTCTTTTGTATGTGATCTTTTTCTCTCTCTGGCTGCTTTTAATACTTTGTCCTTGTCTTTGATCTTTGCCATTTTAATTATTATGTGTCTTGGTGTTGTCCTCCTTGGGTCCCTGTGTTGGGAGGTCTGTGGACTCTCTATTTCCTGACCCAGATTAGGGAATTTTTCAGCAATTATTTTTCAAGACACTTCCTATTCCTTTTTCTCTCTTCTTCTTCTGGTACTCCTATAATATGAATATTGTTCAGTTTGGATTGGCCACACAGTTCTTTTAATATTCTTTAATTCCTTGAGATCCTTTTATCTCTTTCTGCCTCATCTTCTCTGTATTCCTGTTCTCTGATTTCTGTTCCATCTCATCCAGTCTGCTCTTAAATCTTTCCATTGTTTGTTTCATTTCTGTTATCTCCCTCTTGCATTAATCCCTTAGGTCTTGCATATTTCTGTGTAGCTCCATCAGCATGCTTATGACTTTTATTTTGAATTTTTTTTCTGTAAGATTGGTTATTTCCATGTCCCCAAGCCCTCTCTCTCATGCTTGAGGGATTTTGGATTGAAGAAGGTTATTCTACCTTTTCATGGCGATGGTAGTGTTCACCAGCGAGTGGCATATGTGTCAGCTCAGAGAACAGAGTCCCTTCCTGCTTGATGGTCACCTTGCCTGCCTCTGCTCTCTGTGCTGGTTAACTGCACAGAGTGAGCAGCCTCTCAGTAAATCCTCAGGCTGCTGTGGGCAGGGTGGCCCTCGTGATTGCCTAAGGTACTGGTGAGGGTCTCAGGCATTCAATGCCTGTTCTGCGATGAGTAAAGCCCCTTTGTGCCTCCCAGTCTCCATGCCCATCTCCGCAGTCTGTGCCAGTCAACTGCATGCAGGGAGCAGCCTCTGGATTAATACCATGAGATTCCATGGGCGGGGCAGCCCTCGTAATTGCCTAGGGCTCTGTCTGGGGTTGCAAGTGAGTGGTGTGTGTTCTGCCACTATTGCAAAACCCCTTCATGCCTCCCAGACTTCACGCCTGTCTGCTCTGCCTGTGCCAGTCAACCATGCACAGGGAGCAGCCTCTGGGTTAATGCCCTAAGCTACTGTGGGTGGGGCTGCCTTCGGGATAGCCTAGGGCACTGGAGGAGTTCGCAGGTGAGCAGTGTGTGTTCTGCCACAAGAGTAAAGCCCCTTCATTTCTCCCGGTCTCTGTGCCTATGTTGGTGAACTGCACACAGGGAGCAGCCTCTGGGTCTGGGATCATTAGTGGCTCACAGGGAGAAGCCTCTGTGTTAAGCTGTGTGGTTGCTGTAGGCAGGGCTGCTCTCCAGCTGTTCTGCAGCAATGGCAGGGACAGCCAGTTTGCTTGCAGGTGCCAGTGGGGAGCAAGGAACAGCACGCTGCTTATGACCATGAGGTGTCTGCCTCAGCATCTTAAAGTTCTCAGGCTGTTGGACTGCGTATGTCAGGACAATTTTGTCCACCTGTTAAACCCTTGTCCCTTAAGACTTTTAAAGCCCCTGCTTCTTTTCTGTCCCAGGGCAGCCAGTTGTGGGAACCTGTTCGCAATCTTTAGTCTCAGAGTTGCTTTTCAGCTCCTCTAATCTCCAGAGCACCATTCAGTGTGGGTCTGTGCTCTCTGGGAAGATTACTAGGGCTGGTTATTTAGCATCTCTGTGCTTACACTCCTTCCCCATTCTGATTCTTTTCCTCTGGTGAGCTGGGTTTGGTGATGTGCTCAGGCCCTGCCAGGTCACAGCTTTTATATTTTACCCTTTTCCATGAGATGTTGGATTCCCGCAGATGTAGCCTGGCTGGTGTACTGTATCTTCTTGATACTCCTTTAGTAATAGTAGTATTTGCTGTATTTGCAAAATATATGTGGTTTTGGGAGGATATTTCCACCACCCTACTCATGACGCTATCTTTTCCTCTCCCCTCTTAGGTAGTTTTTGATTACTAGTTCAATTTCATTGCTAGTAATTGGTCTGTTCATATTTTCTGTTTCTTTCTGGGTCAGCCTTGGAAGGTTGTATTTTTCTAAAAAGATGTCCATTTCTCCTAGGTTATCCAGTTTGTTAGCATATAATTTTTCATAGTATTCTCTAATAATTCTTTGTATTTCTGTGATGTCTGTAGTGATTTTTCTTTTCTCATTTTGGATTTTGTTTATGTGCGTAGACTCTTTTTTTCTTGTTAAGTCTGGCTAGGGGTTTATATATTTTGTTTATTTTCTTGAAGAACCAGCTCCTCATTTCACTGATGCTATTTTTTTTCTTCTTGATTTTATTTATTTATACTCTAATCTTTATTATGTACCTCTTACTACTGACTTTAGGTCTCATTTGTTCTTTTTCTAGTTTCATTAATTGTGAGTTTAGACTGTTAATATGGGATTGTTCTCCTTTCCTGAGGTAGGCCTGTATTGCCATATACTTCCCTCTTAGCACAGCCTTCACTGCATCCCACAGATTTTGTGGTGTTGAATTATTGTTTTCATTTGTCTCCATATATTCCTTGATGTCTGTTTATTTGGTCATTGATACATTGGTTATTTATGATTATGTTGTTAATCCTTCAAGTGTTTGTGGGCTTTTTTGTTTTCTTTGCATGATTTATTTCTGGTTTCATACTTTGTTGTCTGAGAAGCTGGTTAGCACAGTTTCAATATTTTTGAATTTACTGAGGCTCCTTTTGTAGACTTGTATATGATCTATTCTTCAAAGTGTTCCATGGGCACTTAAGAAGAATGTGTACCCTGCTGCTTTAGGGTGGAACATTCTATATATGTCTGTTAGGTCCATCTGTTCTAATGCATTGTTCAATGTCTCTGTCTCCTTATTTTCTGTCTGGTTGATCTGATCTTTGGAGTGAGTGGAGTGTTGAAGTCTCTTAGAATGAATGCATTGCAGTCTATTTCCCCTTTTAATTTTGTTAGTATTTTTTTCACATATGTATGTGCTCTTGTGTTGGGAGCATAGGTATTTATAATGGTTATATCCCCTTGTTGTATTGACCCCTTTATCATTATTTAATGTCCTTCTTTGTCTCTTGTTACTTTATTTGTTTTGAAGTGTATTTTGTCTGATACAAGTACTGCAACTCCTGCAGTTTTCTCCCTATTAGTGGCATAAAATATCGTTTTCCATCCTTTCACTTTTAGTCTTTGTACGTCTTTGGGTTTGAAGTGACTCTCTTGTAGCCAGCATATAGATGGTTCTTGGATTTTTATCCATTCAGTGACTCTATGTCTTTTGATTGGTGCATTCAGACCATTGACATTTAGGGTGATTATCCATAGGTATGTACTTATTGCCATTGCAGGCATTCAATTCATAGTTACCAAAGTTTCAAGGGTAACTTCCTTCCTATCTGAGAGTCTAATTTAACTCAGTATGCTATTACAAACAGAATCTACAGGTTATTTTTTCTCCTCCTTTTTCTTCCTCTTCCACTCTTTATATATTATCATATTCTGTACTCTTTGTCTATCCTTTGACTGGCTTTTGGGGGTAGTTGATTTAATTTTCCATTTACTTAGTAATTAGCTGTTCTACTTTCTTTACTGTGGTTTTATTACCTCTGGTGACAGCTATTAACCTTCAGGAGCACTTCCATCTTTAGCAATCCCTCCAAAATACATGGTAGAGGTCGTTTGTGGGAGGCAAATTCTTTGAGCTTTTGCTTATCTGGAAATTGCTTAATCTCTCCTTCAAATTTAAATGATAACCTTGCTGGGTAGTATTCTTGGTTAAAGGCTCTTCTGCTTCATTGCATTAAATATATTATGCCTCTCCCTTCTGGCCTGTAAGTTTTTTATTGAAAAGTTTAATAATAGCCTAAAGGGTTTTCTTTTTTATGTGATCTTAATTTTCTCTCTGGCTGCTTTTAATAGTTTGTCATTATCGTTGATCTTTTTGCCATTTTAATTACTATATGTCTTGGTCTTTTCTTCCTTGGGACCCTTTTGTTGGGAGATCTGTGCACCTCCATGGCCTGAGAGACTCCTTCCCCAGATTTGGGAAGTTTTCAGCAATTCCCTCCTCAAAGACACTTTCTATCCCTTTTTTTCTCTCTTCTTCTTGCACCCCTATAATACAAATATTCTTTCATTTGTATTGGTCACATCATTCTCTCAGTATTCTTTCATTCCTAGAGACCCTTTTCTCTAACTCAGCTTCAGGTTCTTTGTATTCCACTTCTCTAATTTCTATTTCATTTATTGTCTCCTCAACCATATCAAATCAGCTTCTAAAACCCTCCATTGTGTTCCTCAATGACTGGATCTCAGTCCTAAATTAGTTCCTTAGTTCTTGAATATTTTTCTGTATCTCCAGGAGCATGTTTATCATTTTTATTTTGAAATTTATTTCATGAAAATTGATTAGTTCTATCTCACTTGTCCGTTTTTCTGGTGATTATGAGATTTTACTTTGAGCTAGGTTCCTTTGATGTTTCATATTTGTATGTGGCACCCTCTAATGCCCAGAAGTTCAACTCTCTGGAGCTTCCCAGCCCCTGGAGCAACATCAGGGGTCGCAGGGAGAGGTGCTGGTTCCTGGAGAGAGAAAAGAGCTGTTTCATGCTTCCCAGCTTTTATGCCTGTCTCAACTGCCAGAGCCAGTTGGCTGAACACACAGGTGTAAGCCTCGATGCTTTGCGTTTGTTGCTGCTGTAGGTTAGACTTCCTCTGGCTGGTCTGATACCAGGGCAGGGTTTCCTGGTTTTTGAGCCATGTGCAGACTGGCTGGGAGGAAGGAGAAGCAGGCTGCATATCACATTGGGGTACTTGGAGCTGCATAACCAGCCAGTTGGATGGAGTGCCTGAAGATCCTCAAAATTCCCAACCTGCTGGGCAGAGTGCACCCAAAAATTGTGTATACCTGTCTTTTCTCCTAAGCAGTAGGCTCTGTGCAATCCTTGCCCCTTTAGCATCCCTCTTGCTTTTAGGAAGTCTCTCATACTGTCCACCCAGAGCAGCTGGATATGGCTCCATTTTTCACAAACAGCTGGAATCTCAGTCTCTCCAGGTATTCTGCCTGTCTTAGCTTTCCAACCCCACTAATCATGAGAGCACCATGCAATGTATGTTCGTGCTCCCAGAGCAGATCTCCAGGGCTGGTAAGCTGGGGTGGGGGAAGGGCTTGAGTCATTCTGGGTCTTGGCTTTGGTACATTACCCTGTTCTGTGAGGTGTGTTCTTTTTTCCAGGTATATGCAGTATGGTTCAGCCTTCCTTCTTGTTGGTCTTTCTGGATTAGTTGTATTAATTATGTTTTTGTATTATATGTGGTTTTAGGAGGAGGTCTCTGTCTCTCCTTTCCCACCACCATCCTTGATCCAGCCCCCTCCACTCGTCTCTATTTTCCTGTCCCACTAATCACCAAAGCACATGTAATGCAGGTTCATGTTCTCAGAACAGATCTCCAGGGCCAGGTGTTCAGCCTTCCTGGGCTTCTGCTCCCTCCAAGCTCTGTTCCTCTTCCTCCTCTCTATGGGCCATGGTTGAGGGAGGGCTTGGGTCCCACCATATCTTTGCTTTGACACTTTACACTTTTTAGTGAGGTCTTTTCTTCTTCCCCAGATGTAGGCAGTCAGTTCTGTAGGCTTCAGGTCATTTTCAGGTTTAGTTGTATTTGCTGTATTTTTGTGTTCTATGTGATTTTAGGAGGAGGTTTCTGCCCTTCCTTCTCACTCCACCATCTTTTTCCCTGTAAGTAGAAATTTTATACACTCATGAAATAAAAGCCCTGAGTAGGTCTTAAGAAACATGACCTTGAATGTTTATGAACTCTGGAGAAGTAATGTGAATGTATCTGTTTTGCTGTACTGCTGCCTTGTAGTGAATGCAGATAAGAAAACTGATAAAGGAGAACAGGACCATCCCTTTCATTTCATAAATAAGGATTCATCAAATACTTGAGATGACTTGGATATACAACTGTTTTCTTCCAAAGATATAACAGTTATCAATCAATTACCATCATCTTAGTCATTTTTAAAGGTTTTAGGTACATTGATTTATTAGATTGGATGCTTTATCTGAGCTTATTAATCTATTGAGTTATACAGGCAACTAGTTTGACATATTATTTTCACCAAGGTGACAGAATTGATTGGTTATTCTGATATCACATAGTCTCAGCCTCAATATCTTCAGGGAATCTTTCTAGTGGGAAACTTGTGGAGACTATATGTAATTATTTTCAGACAGAGAAATATATTTTAGAGGATTAATAGCTGCTGTTTATGTCAGGGTATTATAAACTTCAGATTTTATTCCAAGCATAGTTTTTCTCATATAACCTCTGGGTGGCCTTATTTTTCATTTACAAAACATGAAATCATACAAGCACTTTAATATAATGTCAAGTTGCATTTTGTATTTGTAGTTTTTTCAATATCTGCTATGTGTCCATGTCAGTTCAAGCATCAAATCATCAGTATGTCACTTCCAACGCAGCCAGTATTCCTTGAGATCATACTACTGAAGCCACTAGTAGTATTAAAGGGATTCTACTACAGTTCACAGAAACAGACTGAGAGCTCGCCTCTCTGTAGGTTCACTCTCCTGACTCAGATTCATGTACATTATCTTATTATATTTTTCTGAAGCTACAGAGCAGAATCATTACTAAAGTTCTACTGCCTAAAAACTAGAAAGAGATAATATCGACGTGGTATGGTCTAGTTCTCTGGATAATTGGAAGGCAGAAATAATTTTCACTGCTT
Organism: Phataginus tricuspis; assembly: GCA_029783875.1. Taxonomy (NCBI): domain Eukaryota; kingdom Metazoa; phylum Chordata; class Mammalia; order Pholidota; family Manidae; genus Phataginus; species Phataginus tricuspis. Next base: position 66,108,870 of record JAQQAC010016209.1, read on the forward strand.
AAAATGCTGTCAAATCTACCTCTTACCTTTCAGGCTTTGCATGTATAAAATGAGGAAAATGACATGTATAACAATATCTCATATTATCAGGTATGTTCACCATTTATCTATCATTAATTATTATAGAAATCTTTTCTTAAATAATATTCCAGTCTATAATATCCAGTCATGTACAGACTCAGTGCAATCCTATCAGAACCAAATGGCATTTTTTTTTGCTGAGATAAAAAAGAAAACCCTAAAATTCACATGGAATCTAAAGGTACCCATATTGCCAAAACAATCTTGAAAAAGAAAGATCAAAGTTGAATATCTCATGTTTTCTGATTTCAAAATATATTACAATGCTACAGTTATTAAAGCAATGCAGTAAGGAAAGAGGTAGACACATAGAACAATGGAACAGAATAGAAAGCCTAGATAAACCCACGTGTATGTGGTCAATTGACCCTTGACAAGGGCATCAGGGACACATAGTGGGGAAGGGCAGTCTCTTCACCAAATTGTGTTGGGAATACTGGATCTCCACATGGAAAAGAATGAAGTCAGACATTTCTTTTAATCAAATACAAAATTAACTCAACATGCATTAAATACCCAATGTAAAACCTAAAACTATAAAAATCCTCTAAGAAAACATATGGAGAATGCATCTGAACATTGGCTTCAGCAATAATTCCTTGGATATGACACCAAAAGCACAGGCAACAAAATAAAAAAGACAAATGGGGCTAAATCAAACTTAAAAACAGCAAATGAGACAATCAACAGAGTGAAAATGCAACCTATGAAATGGTAAAAAATAATTGAAAATCTTATATGATAAAGGAATACTCTGAATATATAAAGAACTCCTATAATTCAACAACAAGATGCCAAATAATCCAATTTAAAAATGGGCAAAGGAATTAATGGACATTTATTCAAAGAAGATATACAAATAGCCAATAAGCATATGAAAAAACTTTCAACATCACTAATAAATACAGAAATAAAAATCAAAAACACATTGAGATGTCAACTCACATTCATTAACATGGTTATAAAAAAACAAAAGGGATGAAGAGGTTGTAGAGAAAAGGGAACACTCGTAAACTTCTCATACACACACAAAAAAATCTATCCACTTGAAAAACTGTATGGAGGGTCCTCAAAAAATTAAAATTAGAATTACCATATGATCCAGGAATATACCCAAAAGAATCAAAAGCAGGACCTCAAAGAGGTATTTTCATACTTATATTCATGGCAGCATTATTCAAAGTCAAGAGATGGAAACAGCCCAAATGTCCACTGGCAGATGACTAGATAAAGAAAATGTATATACATGCAATGGAGTATTCAGCCATTAAAAAGAAAGAAATCCTATTCCATGCTACATGTATGACTAATCAAGAAATTATGGTGAATGAAATAAGCCAGTCACAAAAAGACAAATACATAATGGTTGCTTTCAAATGAGATGTCTAGAGTGGTGAAAATCATCAAAACAGATGAAAGGCACTATAGGAAGATCCTGGACTCACCCCCTCCCACCACAGGCACTCCAAACCCACAACTAGGTATGGGTCATTTCCCTCTGAAAAAATATCTGAAAACTAGATGAATTTCTCTGCAGAACAAAGGATAAAAAGGACCTTATAAAGATATGTAAGAAAGACAGATATATGAGGTCACAAAAAACCCACACACACAATAGTGAAGTATCTCACCAAACAGGCACTTCCTCCGGAAGAGTGAGGGATTGGTACCCCATACTAGGCATCCTGACTCCTGGGATTTGCCCTAGAACATAACACCCAAGACATTTGACTTGGCGAACAAATTGGGCTGATGTGTAGGCTCTGAAAGTGCTACACGAAACCAAGAGTCCACTCTTGGATGTCTCATACACCCCAAGACCCAGCAAAAAACACAACAGTTTGAAAGTGCTTATGTTATATGTGAGGGAAATTCATTTGCTGATCTGGGGGAATTAGTTGGAGGGACTATGTAAAGTAGAGATGCTCCCTGGAGACAAAGGTGCTGGCAGATGCCATTTATTGCATTCTCCAAGTAGCCTGCTAGCGAAAGTAGGTGAACTCAGATGCAGCACACTCATGTCACCTTCCTGGGCTGTATGGGAGCAAGCAGTCACAGCACTTGTTAAGACCAAAGAATACAAGTGGTTGCAGTACTTCCCCACTCCCTAACTGGGGCAGGCTAGTGGGAGTAGTTGTAGAGTTCTTTTACTTCAAAGCTAAAGGTAAGTGAAGGCAGTAGGGACATTCATCCACTAGGTGGTTGGGGCTGGTGAGCATGAGCAGAGAACACCATTAGTTCCCAGCCTATATCAAACTTACATGCACACACAAGGCTCTTTCCTCTCTCTGCATGGCTGAAGCCTGCAGGTGTGCAAAGAGAAGACTTTCTTTTTGAAGGTGGCAAGCATGTCCCACCTACTACACACTCCAGCTACTTTGCTAAAGCCATAAGGTACATATAACCCACATAGGGAACACCTTTTTATTGCCAGGACAAGGTGGCCAATAGGACTGGCATTCCAGAGCTCCATGGGACTGTAACCATTGTAAAGACAGTATTGGCAGGCCCCTACCACAGAGCATGACACAGATGGCAGACTGAAACACAGCCCCAGTCTTTCTGTGAAAAAGGCCGATTTATTTTGCCTGGAGCTTCAACCTAAAGGACAGACTGTAGGTTTCCCACACATCGAGCTGCTAAGGAGGCACAACCAGGGAACAAAATCAGGGAGACATCTTTGTGCTTGGCCTCACTTCAGCTCTATTGGAAGTCCCGGAAAGGAGCTTATACTCTTGTCTGAAGCTCTGATTTTTGAAACTATCATCCGGAAGACCCCTCCAGATCTCCTGTCCTAGAAGCCAACTTGGATTACAATTTGTGCCTCACAGGACTGTATACATATTCATACTTTAAAAGCTGCTGCCTAAGGGTATAGCTTCTAATAAGTCTAAAACTGTGTGCTAAATGAGATTTCTCCCCTTGGATCACTGATAGGTCTTGGCATGCACTCAATGGTAAACGGTATGGAAAATAAATCAGGCAGTTTAGACAATCATCAAGGTTGACAGAAACCAAGAACCAGAGCAAGGTTAAATGAGAAGGATTATCACCTGTGCAAGGTCACTTCTTCAAGAATAAGAGTAGTTGTTTTGCCTAATTCATAGAAACAAACACAGACTCAAGTTAAATGAGGAAATAAATACATTCCAGAAAAAAGAATATGACAAATTTTAAGAAAACAAAGTAATGATAAGGAATATTTTATTCAGCCATAAGAAGAAAACACATCTTACCGTTTGCAACAACATAGATGGAGCTAGAGGGTATTATGCTCAGTGAAATAAGCCAGGCAGAAGAAAAGAAGTATCAAATGATTTCACTTATCTGTGGAGTATAAGAACAAAGCAAAAACTGAAGGAACAAAACAGCAGCAGACTCACAGAACCCAAGAATGGACCAACAGTTACCAAAGAGAAAGGGATTGGGGAGGTTGGGTGGGAAAGGATGGATAAGGGGAAAATAGGGGCATTACAATAAGCACATATAATGTGGGGGGGGCAACACTGGGAAGGCAGTATAACACAGAGAAGACAAGTATTGATTCTATAGCATCTTACTACACTGATGGACAGGGACTGTATTGGGGTATGTGGTGGGGACTTGATAATAGGAGGAGTCTAGTAACCATAATGTTGTTCATGTAATTTTACATTAATGATAGCAAAATGAAGAAAATCAGAATACAATACTCAAAAAAAGTAATGATATGGAAATAAGTAACCTAGCTGATGAATAATTCAAAGTAAAGATCACAAAGATGCTCACTGAACTCAGGAAAAGTATGGATGAACACAGTAAGAACTTCAACAAAGGGAGAAAACAAGAAAATACCAAACAGAAGTCACAGAGCTGAAAAATACATTACCTGAACTGAAAAATATACCATAGAGGGGGTCAACATAAACTGGATGAAGCAAAAGAATGGATCAGTAAGTCAGAAGACAAAGAAATTTTACTCAGGCAGTTAGAGGAGAAAAAAGAAAAAAAGACTGAAAAAAATGAATATAAATTAAGGAACGCATAATAAAACATGTTAGAATAGTATTTGCATTATAGGGTTCCCAGAAAGAGAAGAAAGGGAAAGACCCAGAAATATTATTTGAAGAAACAATGGAAGAAAGTTCCAACCAAGAATACAATACCTGTCAAGGTTAACATTCAGATTTGAAGGAGATCTAGGTTTCCATAAATGCAAAAGCTAAATGAGTTCAACACTGCTAAACCAGCATGAAATATTAAAGATAAAAAGAAATGGCACTGAATTCAAGATTAAAGATGGAGGCCTGAGAGGTGAGACAGACGCCTCCTCCCAAAAACACATACAATACGAAAATATATTTAATACACATAATCCTGAAAAAGCAACAGGGAATAAGGCTGCACCACACTGAATACACCTGGAGAAAAGAACAGACCCTTGGAACAGGGTAACGTACCAATGCCATGATCCAGTGGGACACAAGCCCTTCCCCTACACCACCTCACTGGTGAGAATAAAAGGAATGGAGTGGGGAGGGTGTGGAAGCCTAGGACTGCTGAACACCCAGCCCTGGAGATCTGCTCTGGGAGAACAAACATACATTGCATGGTGCTCCAGAGATTAGTGTGGCTGAAAAGCTAAGACAGGTAGAATACTTGGAGACACTGATATTCCAGCTGCTTGTGGAAAACAGGGATCCACATCTGGCTTCTCTGGGACAAAATAAAGGTGGGTAGTCTGAGAAACTTCCTAACATAAAGAGTGCTGCTAAAGGGGCAAGGATTGCACAGAGCTTGCTGCTCATGGGAAAGGACAGGGGGCAAAATTGTCTGGGCTCACTCTGCTCAGCAGGGTGGGAAATTTAGGAGCTTCAGGCACTCAATGCCCTGGCTGACTATGCAGCTCTGAGCCCCCCCACCGTGATATACAGCCTGCTATGCCTTCCTCCTGGCCGGCGCCAGCTAGCAAACTGGCAGCCCCTGCCATGGCATAAGGCAAGCCTGAGGGAGGCCCCACCGACTGCAGCTACAAACTCAAAACAAAAAGACTTACACCTGTGCTCTCATCCCACTGGTTCTGGCAGAGGAGACAGGGACAGCAGCTGAAAAGCAGGAAACAGCTTTTCTGTCCCAAGGCACCAGCGCCGCTCCCCTCTGACCACCGACATTGCTCCAAGGTCTGAGCATCTCCAGAGAGAAGAGCCTCTGGGCACTAGAAGGCACCACATACAAATATGAAATGTCAAAGGAATCTGGTTGAATTCAAAATCCTGGAAACACCAGAAAAATAACCAAGTGAAACTTATCAATCTTCATGAAAGAGATTTCAAAATAAAAATGATAAACATGCTCTTGCAGGTACAGAAAAATATTCAAGAACTCAGGGTAGAATTCAGGACTGAGATTCAATCAGTAAGGAATGAAATATCTGAAATGAAGCATACAATGGAGGATTTAAAAGCAGATGAGGTGTAGTAGAAGAGATGGTATCATGAATATAAATTACAGAACAGAAATACAAAGAAGCTGAGGCACAGAGAGAAAAAAGGATCTCTAGTAATGAAAAAATATTGAGGAAATTGTGTGACCAATCCAAACGGAACAATATTCACATTATAGGGGTACCAGAAGAAGAAGGGAGAGGAAAAGGGATAGAAACATTCTTTGAGGAAGTAAATGCTGAAAACTTTCCCCATTTCATAAGGAGATAGTGTCTCAGGCCATGGTGCCAGATATCAAAACACAAGGGACCAGAAGAAGACAACACCAAGACACATAGTAATTAATATGGCAAAGATCAAGGATAAGGACAGACTATTAAAAGCAGCCAGACAGAGAAAAATGATCACTACAAAGTACAATTCATCAGGCTATCAGACTTCTCAACAGAAACCTTACAGGCTAGAAGTGAGTGGCATTAGATATTTAATACAATGAAACAGAAGGGCCTCAAATCTAGAATACTCTACCAGCAGGATTATCATTTAAATATTAAAGAGGAATTAAACAATTTCCAGATAAGGAAAATCTGAGAGTATTTTCATCCCACAAAACGTATCTACAGTGTATTTTGGAGGGATTGCTATAGATGGAAGTATTCCTAAGGTTTAATAGCTTTCACCTGAGGAAATAAAACCACAGTAAAGAAAGTAGAACAATTAGTTACTAAGCAGATGCAAAATCAAATCAACTACCCGCAAAGTCAGACAAGGAATAGACAAAGAGTACAAAATATGATGTCTAATATATAAAGAAGGTAGAAGGAAGAAAAAGGAGGGGAAAAAAGAACCTTTAGATTGTGTTTGTAATAGCATAGTAAGCGAGTTAAGTTAGACTGCTAGATAGTAGCAAACTTACCCTTGAATCTTTGGTAGCCACTAATCTAAAACCTGCAATGGGAATAAGTACATATCTATCGATAATTACCCTAAATGTAAATGGTCTGAATGCACCAATCAAAACACATAAAGTCACATAATGGATAAAAAACTAGACCCATCTATATGCTGCCTACAAGAGAGTCACTTCAAACCCAAGGGCATACACAGACTAAAAGTAAAAGGATGGAAAAAGATGTTTCTTGCAACTAATAGGGAGAAAAAATCAGGAGTTGCAGTACTTGTATGAGACAAAATAAACTTCAAAACAAAGAAAGGAGCAAGAGACAAAGAAGGACATTACATAATGTTAAAGGGGTCAATACAACAAGAGGATGTAACAATTATAAATATCTATGCATCCAACACAGGAGCAACCACATATGTGAAACAAATACTAACAGAATTAAAAAGGGAAATAGACTGCAATGTATTCATTGTCAGAGACTTCAACACTCCACTCACTCCAAAGGACAGATGAAGAACACAGAAAATGAATAAGGATACAGAGGCACTGAACAATAAATTAGAACAGATGAACCTAACAGACATCTATAGAACATTCTACCCAAAAGCAGCAAGATACACACTCTTCTCAAGTGAACATGGAATATTTTCAAGAATAGATCATATACTAGGTCACAAAAAGAGCCTCAGTAAATTCAAAAAGATTAAAATTGTACCAACCAGCTTCTCAGACCACAAAGGTATGAAACTAGAATTAAATAATGCAAAGAAAATGAAAAATCCCACAAACACATGGAGGCTTAACAACATGCTCCTAAATAACAAATAGATCAATGACCAAATAAAAAGAGAGATCAAGCAATATACAGAGACAAATGACAACAGTAACACTGCAAAATCTGTGGGACACAGCAAAGGTTGTGCTAAAAGTGAAGTATATTGCAAAACAGGTCTACCTCAGGAGAGAAGAACAATCCCATATGAATAAACTCACAATTAAAAAAACTGGAAAACAAAGAGCAAATGAGTCCCAAAGTCAGTAGAAGGAGGGATATAATGAAGAATACAGCAGAAAAAATATAATTGAGAAGAATGAAGTAATAGAAATAATCAATGAAAGGAGGAGCTTGTTCCTTGAGAAAATAAATGAAATAGATAAACCCCTAGTCAGATTTATCAAGTAACACAGGGAGTCTACACACATAAACAGAATCAGAAATGAGAAAGAAAAAATCACTACGGACATCACAGCAATACAAAGAATTATTAGAGAATACTATGAAAAATTATATGCTAACAAACTGGATAACCTACAAGAAATGTCAACTTTCTAGAAAAAAACAACCTTCCAAGGCTGACCCAGGGAGAAACAGAAAATCTGAACAGACCAATTACCAGAAATGAAATTGAATTGGTAATCAAAGAACTACCTAAGAACAAAACCCTGCACCATATGGCTTCACCACTGAATTTATCAAACATTAAAGTGAAGACCTAATACCCATTCTCCTTAAAGTTTTCCAAAAATAGATGAAAATAGAATTCTTCCAAACTCATTCTATGAGGCCAGCATGACTCTAATACCAAAACCAGGCAAAGACACCACAAAAAATAAAATTATAAACCAATAAACCTGATGAACATAGGTACAAAAATACTCAACAAAATATAAGCAAACAAAACTAAAAAATATATCAAAAGTATAATCCATCATGATAAAGTAGGACTTATTCCAGGGATACAAGGATGGAACAATATTAGAAAATCCATCATCATCCACCCCATCAACAAATACCACATGATCATCTCCATAGATCCTGAGAAAGCATTTGACAAAATTCGACATCCATTAGTGATAAGAACTCTCAACAAAATGGGAATAGAGGGCAAGTACCTTAACATAATAAAGGCCATATATGAAAAACCCACAGCCAACATCATTCTTAACGGTGAGAAAATGAAAGCTTTCACCTAAGATCAGGAACAAGACAAGGATGTCCATTACCACCACTTTATTCAACATAGTTCTGGAGGCACTAACCACAGCAATCAGACAACACCAAGAAATAAAAGGCATCCAGATTGGCAAGGAAGAAGGTAAACTGTCCATGTTTGCAGATGACATGATATTGTACATAAAAACCCCTAAAGAATCCACTCCAAACCTACTAGATCTAATACCTGAATTCAGCAAATTGTGGTATACAAAATTAATACAAAGAAACCTTTTGCATTCCTATATACTAAGAATGAACTAGCAGAATGAGAAATCAGGAAAACAATTCCACTCACAATTGTACCAAAAAGGAATAAAATACCTAGGAATAAACCTAACAAAGGAAGTGAATACCCTGAAAATTATAAGACACTCATGAAACAAACTAAAGAATACGCCAATAAATGGAAATACATCCAGTGCTAATGGATAGGAATAACTACTATTGTCAAAATAGCCATCCTGCCTAAAAAAATCTACAGATTCAACACAATTCCTACCAAAATACCAATACTGAAGGAGAAGAGATAGTTCTAAATTCATACGGAACCACAAAGACCCCAAATAGCCAAAGCAATCCTGAGAAGGAAGAATAAAGCTGGGGAATTATGCTCCCCAACTTCAAGCTCTACTACAAAGCCATAGTAATCAAGATAATTTATTACTGGAACAAGAACAGACCTATAGACCAATGGAATAGACCAGAGAGCCCAGATATAAACCCAAGCATATATGGTCAATTAGTATATGAAAAAGGATCCATGGATATACAATAGGGAAATGACAGCCTCTTCAACAACTGGTGTTTGCAAAACTGGACAGCTACATGCAAGAGAATGAAACTGGATTATTTTGTAACCCCATATACAAATGTAAACTCAAAATGGATCAAGGACCTTAATGTAAGTCATGAAACCATAAAACTATTAGAATCAAACATATGCAAAAATCTTGTGGATATAAACATGAGTAATTTTTTATTGAACACATCTCCTCGGGCAAGGGAAACCAAAGCAAAAATGAACAAATGGGACTACATCAAACTAAAAACTTCTCTAAAGAAAAGTACACCATCAGCAGAACAAAAAGGCATCCTAGAGTATGGGAGAATATATTTGTAAATGGCATATCCTACAAGGGGTTATCATCCAAAGTATATAAAGAACCCACATGCCTCAACACCCAAAAAGCAAATAATCTGATTAAAATATTGACGGAGGATATGAACAGACAATTCTCCATAGAAGAAATTCAGATGACCAACAGGCACATTAAAAGATGCTCCACATCACTAATTATCATGGAAATTCATATTAAAACCACAATAAGATATCATATCACCCCACTTAGGATGGCCAACATTGAAAAGAGTAGGAACAACAAATGCTGTCAAAGATGCAGAGAAAGGGGAATCCTACCACATTGTAGAAAGCAGTATGGAGGTTCCTCAAAAAAGGAAAAACAGAAATACAATTTGACCCAGGAATTCCACTCTTTGGAACTGACCCTAAGAATGTAGGATCCCAGTTTCAAAAAGACATATGCACCCCTATGTTTATCACAGCACTGTTTTCAATAGCCAAGAAATGGAAGCGACTTAAGTGTCCATCAGTAGATAAATGGATAAAGAAGATGCATACATATAAACAATAGAATATTATCCAGCCATAAGAAGAAAACAAATCCTACCATTTGCAACCACGTGGATGGAGCTAGAGGGTATTATGCTCAGTGAAATAAGCTAGGCAGAGAAATACATGTACATAATGATTTCACTCATCTGTGGAACATAAGAACAAAGTACAAACTGAAGGAACAAAACAGAAGCAGACTCACAGAGCCCAAGAATTGACTAACAGTTGCCAAAGGAGAAGGGACAATGGTGGGTGGGTGGAAAGGGAGGGAGAAGGGGAATAAGAGGTATTACGATTAGGACACATAATGTCGAGGGTGGCACGGGAAGGCAGTATTGCACACAGAAGACAAGTAGTAACCATACCATCTTACTACGCTGATGGACAGTGACTGTAATGGAGTATGTGGTGGGGTCTTGATAATAGGGTGAATCTAGTAAGCACAATGTTGCTCATGTAACTGTATATTAATGATACAAAAAAAAATCACACAATGAAATATCCCCTCACCCGTTAGGATGACCAACATAAAAAGACAAGGAACTAAAAATGCAGGCGAGGATGTGGAGAAAGAGCAGACATCCTACACTGTTGATGGGAATGGAATCTAGTTCTACCATTGTGGAAAGCAGTATGGAGGTTTCTCAAAAAATTAAAAATAGAAATACCATTTGGCCCGGGTATTCCACTCCTAGGAATTTACCCAAAGAATGCAAGATCTCAGATTAAAAAAGACATATGCACCCCTATGTTTATTGCAACACAATTTACAATAGCCAATAAATGGAAGCAACCTAAATGTCCATCAGTAGATGAATGGATAAAGAAGAGGTGGTACATATACACAATGGAATACTATTCAGCCATAAGAAACAAATCCTACCATTTGCAACAACATGGATGGAGCTAGAGGGGATTATACTCAGTGAAATAAGTCAGGCAGAGAAAGACAAATACCAAATAATATTCCTCATCTGTGGAGTATAACAATGAAGCAAAACTGAAGGAACAAAATAGCAGGAGACTCACAGACTCCATGAAGGGACTAGTGGTTACCAAAGGGGAGGGTTGTGGGTGGGTGGGTGGTGAGGTTTTGAGAAGAGGATTGAGCGTTATTATGATTATGTTACATGTTTTTTTGGGGGTGTCATGGGGAAGACAGTGTAGCACAGAGAACACAAGTAAGGACTCTGTGTCATCTTACTACATGGATGGACAGTGACTCCAATGGTATATGGCAGGTAGTCGATAATATGGATGAATGCAGCAATCACATTGTTTTTCTTGTAAAACCTTCATAAGGGTGTATATCAATGTTACCTTAATAAAAAATTAAATGGCACTAGTTAGGAACAACAAAACATATGAAATTAAAAAATATTACTGGAAAAGGTAAACATAGTATATGTAGTGGACTAATCACTTATTAAGGTACTAAGAAGGTTAAAAGACAAAAGTAGTAAAGTTAACTAAAATTACAATAATTCATTAAAGGATACATAAAATGAAAGAGGTAAAATGTGACATCAAAATAACATAAAATGTTGGGGGGAAATAAAAATGTAAAATTTTAGAATATGTTCAAATTCAAGGTGTTATCAGCTTAATAGGTTCTTATATACACAGGACGATATGTGAATCTTATGGTAACCACAAAGCAACAACCTGTAGTAAATACACAAAAGAAAATGAGAAAGGAATCAAAACATAACACTAAAGAAAGTCATCCAACGAGACAGGAAGAGAGAAAAGGAAGAATAGAGGTACAGTGAGGGACTACAGAACAGCCAGTAAACAAATACCAAATGGCAATACTCACCTATCAATAATTACTTTAAATGTAAGTTGATTAATATGTCCAATCAAAAGACTATGGTGACTGATAGATAAAAACAAAGGCATATCTATATACTGCTTACAAGACACTCACTTTAGAAGTAAGGACATTCACAGACAGAAAGTGAAGGAAAATATAAAGATATTGCAAGCAAATTAAAACAAAAAGAAAATTGGCGTAGCTGTATTCACACTGGATAAGCAGACCTTAAAATGAAACCTCTAATGAAAGACAGAGTGGCACTATAAATGATAACATGGTCAATACCACAAGAAGATATAACATTTATAAATATATATGCACCCAACAAAAGAGCACCAAAATATATAAAGCAAATATTAACAGACCTAAAGAGAAAAATTGACAGCAATATAATAATTGTAAAGGATTTTAACACCCCACTTACATTAATAGATAGATCTTTCAGACAGAATTTCAATAAAGAAACATTGATATTAAATGACACAGTAGATCAGATGGACTTAGTAAATATATACAGAACCTTACATCCAAAAGCAGCCAGAAAACATTCTTTTCAAGTACACATAGAGCATCCTCCAGGATAGATCACACATTAGTTTTTAAAGCAAGTCTCAATAAATTCAAGAAGACTGAAATCATGTGAAGCAAATTTTCTGACCATAGTAGTATGAAACTACAAATAAATTACAAGAAAAAGCTGGAAAAACTAAAATCACAATAAGATTAAACAACATATTATTGAATGACTACTGGGTCATAGAAGAAATCAAAAAAGAAATTGAAAAATACCGAGACAAATGAAAACAGGAATACTACTAAATAGATACCAAAATGTATCAGACACATTAAAAGCAGTCATAAGATGGAAGTTCATAGCAGTGCAGGCCTACCTCAAGAAACAAGAGAAATTTCAAACAATTTAATTTTGCACATAAGGGAAGTAGAAAAGAAGAACAAAAGAAGCCTAGAATTAGTAGAATAAATGAAATAGAAACTATAAAGAAATTGAAAAAAACCAATGAGATGAATAGTTGGTTCTTTGAAAAGATAAACCAAATTGACCTAACTTTAACGAGACTCAGCAAGAAAAAAGGCAGAAGGCTCAAATCAATAAAATCATAAATCAAAAAGAAGTTACAAGTGATACCACAGATTCAGAGGATAATATGGGACTTCTATGACAATTATAAACCAACAAATTAGACAACCTAGAAGTAATGATAAATTTTAGAAACACACTTTTCAAAGAGTGAGTCCTGATGAAACTTAAAATCTGAATAGACCAATTTCTAGTAAGGAAAATGAATCAGTAAGCAAGAAGTTCCCCCAAAATACCACCAGTGCTACTCAGCTTTACTGGTGAATTCTACAAAATATTCAAAGGATACCTTTCTTCTTTAACTCTTCCAAAAAATTGAAGAGGAGAAAAAGCTTCCAAACTCATTATATGAGAACAGCAATACCCTGACACCAAAATGAGACCGGGACACCAAAAAAGGAAAAAAAGAAAATTACAGGCAAATACCCACTGATGAATATAGATGAAAAAATTCATAACAAAATATGGTCAAATTGAGTTCAAAAATATATTAGACGATCATACATCATAATCAAATGGGATTTATTCTCAGGATGTATGGATGGTTCAACATCCTCAAGTCAGTTGTTATATATAGTGATAGTCCACATTAACAAAATTAAAGATAAAAATCATATGATCATCTCAATAGATGCAGAAAAAGCATTTGCCAGAATTCAACATACATACATGATAAACTCACTGCTAATATCCTACTCAACAGTGAAAAGCTGAAAGTTTTCTCTATAATCAGGAACAAAACACTGATGCCCACTGTCCCTACTTTTATTCAACATAGTATTGGATGTCCTAGACACAGCAATTAGATAAGGAAAAGAAATAAAAGGCAGACAAATTAGAAAGGAAGAAGTAAAACTGTCACTCTTTGCAGATAAAATGGTAATATATATATAAAACCATAAATATCCACCAAAAATTGTTAGAACAATAAATGAACTCAGTAAAGTTGCAGATACAATATTAACATACAAAAACCTGTTGCATTTCTATACACTAATAACAAAATATCAGAAAGAGATATCAAGAAACAATCCCACTTATAAGTCTATCAAAAAGAATGAAAAACCTGCAAATTAATTTAACCAAGCACGTGAAAGGCCTGTGCACTGAAAACTACAAGACACTGATGAAAAAATTGAGGAAGAAACACAGAAATTTAAAAATATTCTGCTTACAGATTGGAAGAATTAATATTGTTAAAATATCCATATGACCCAGTACAATCTGAGATTCAATGCAATCCCTATAAAAATTCCAATGGCATTTTCCAAGTACTCAAACCAATAAATCTAAAAATTTGTATGGAACAATAAAAGATCCTGAGTAGCAATAGCAATCTTGAGAATAAAGAACAAAACTGGAGGTATACTCCCTGACTTCAAATTATACTACAAAACCTAAATAGTGATAGACAAAAACAGATACATAGATCAGTGAAAGAGAATAGAGGGCACAGAAATAAGCACACATATATAGCCAACTAATTTATGACCAAGGAGATTTACTGTCATGACCATTTTGTAATGTACACAAATGTTAAATCACTATGTTGTACACCTGAAAATAATATAATACTATATGCCAATTATACCTTAATGAAAATCACCAAAACAGAAGAGTGATGTTTTCTAGGGGTAGGGGGAGGAGGTAAATGGGCAATTGTTCAATGGGAGTAGAGTTTCAATCATGCAAGATGAAAAAGTTCTAGAGATATTTTAGTCACCATTGTGAATAAGTTAACACTTAACTGCACAGACACTTAAAAAAGGTTAAATTGTAAATTTTATATTGTTTTTTTCCACAGTTGAAAATATTCTAGATATGAGGACAAAAGACAAAGGCATGAAAGGTGAGACAGAGACTTCCTCCTAGAACTTCATATAATATGAAAATATAATTAATACAACTAATCCTGAAAGAGCAACAGGAAAGAGGGCTACACCAGACTGCATACACCTGGAGAAAAGATTAAACCTCATGGAACAGGGTAACATACCAAAGCTGTGGTCTGGCAGGACACAAGCCCTTCCTCCACCCCAGCTCACTGGTGGGAGGAAGAGAAATGGAGCAGAAAGGGAGTGGAGGCCTGGGACTGCTGAACACCTAGCTCTGAAGATCTTCTCTGGGAGCACAAACCTACACTGCATGGTGTTTTCATGGTCTCGTGATTAGGGGAGTTGGAAAGCTAAGACAGGCAAACTACCTGGAGAGACTGATTCGAGCTGCTTGTGGAAAACAGGGATCCATATCTGGCTGCTCTGGGAATAAAGAAAGATGGGCAGTCTGAGAGACTTCCTAACAGCGAGAGGGCTGCTAAAGGGGCAAGAATTTCACAGAGCTTACTGCCCAGGAGAAAGGACAGGTACACAAAATTGTCCGGGTAGACTCTGCCCAGCAGGTTGGGAACTTTCACAATCTTCATGCATACCAGCCCCCTGGCTGGCTACACAGCTCCAAGGCACACCACTGTGACATGCACCCTGCTGCACATTCTTCCCAGCCAGCCCCGCCTGGCTCACAAACTGGCAACTCTACCCTGGCATTAGGCCAGCCAGAGGGAAGACCCATCTACAGCAGCTACAAACGCAAAGCATAGAAGCTTATATCTGTGTGCTCAGCCCACTGGTTCTGGCAGTGGAGACAGGCATAGCAGCCAGAAGGCAGGAAACAGTTCTTTCCTCCCCCCAGGAACCAACACTGCTCCCCTGTGACCACGACATTGCTCCAGGGTCTGAGCACCTCCAGAGAGTAGAACTCCTGGGCACTAGAGGGCGCCACATACAAATGTAAAATGTCAAAGGATCCTGGTTCAAAACAAAATCCTACATACACTGGAAAAAGAGTCAAATGAAACCAATCTCATCAACCTTATTCAGAGGGCTTTCAAAATAAAAATCATTAACATGTTCATGGAGGTACAGAAAAATATTCAAGAACTCAGGAGTGAATTCTGGTTGGAGATCCAATCATTACAGAACACATATTCAGAAATGAAACATACAATGGAAGGTTTTAAAAGCAGATTAGATATGGTGGAAGAGACGATAAATGGAATATAAACTAGAGAAGAGGAATACAAAGAACCTGAGGAACAGAGAGAAAAAGGATCTCTAAGAATGAAACAATATTGAGAGAAATATGTGACCAATCCAAATGGAAGAATATTGGCATTATAGGGGTACCAGAAGAATATGAGAGATAAAAAGGGATAGAAAGTGTCTTTGAGGAAGGAATTGCTTAAAACTTCCCCAGTATGGGGAAGGAAATGGTTTCTCAGGCTGTGGAGGTGCACAGATCTCCGAACGCTAGGGAACCAAGAAAAACACACCAAGATATATAGTAATTAAAATGGTAAAGTCCAAGGATAAGGACAGACTATTAAAAGAAGCCAGAGAGAGAAATAAGTTCACATACAAAGGACAACCCATCAGGCTATCATCAAACTTCTCAGGAGAAACCTTACAGTACAGAAGGGAGTGGCATGATGTATGTAATGCAATGAAGCAGAAGGACCTCGAACCAAGAATACTTTATCTGGCAACACTATAGTTTAAATTTGAAGGAGGGATTTAAAAATTTCCATATAAGCAAAAGCTGAGAGAATTTACCTCCCACAAACTATCTCTACATTGTATTTTGGAGGTAATGCTATACAGGGAAGTGTTCCTTAGGTTTAATAGCTGTCACCAGAGGTAATAAAACCACAGTAAAGAACATAGAACAGTTAATTACTAAGCAAATGCAAAATTAAATCAATGATCCCCAAAGTCAATCAAGGGACAGACAAAGAGTATAAAATATGATACCTAATATATAAAGAATGGAGGAGGAAGAAAAAGGAGGACAAAGAACCTTTAGATTGTGTTTGTAATAGCATATTAAGTGAGTTAAGTTAGACTCTTAGATAGGAAGGAAGTTACCTTTGAGCCTTCGGTAACTACGAATTGAAAGCCCGCAATGGCAATAAGTACATACCTATTGATAATCACCCTAAATGTGAATGGTCTGTATGCACCAATCAAAAGACACAGAGTCACTGAGTGAATAAAAAAACAAGACACATCTATGTGCTGCCTACCAGAGATTCACTATAAACCCAATGACATACACGGACTAAAATTGAAGAGATGGAAGAAGATATTTCATGCAACCAATAGGGAAAAAAAAGCAGGAGTTGCAGTACTTGTATCAGACAAAATAGACTTCAAAACAATGAAAATCACAAGTGACAAAGAAGGACATTAAATAATGATAAAGGGGTCAATCCAACAAGAAGATATAACCATTATAAATATCTATGCACCCAACACAGGATCACCTACATATGTGAGACAAATACTAACAGAATTAAAAGGGGAAATAGAATGTAATGCATTCATTCTAGGAGACTTCAACTTCTACTCAACCCAAAGTACAGATCAACCACACAGAAAATAAGTAAGGAGACAAAGGTACTGAGCAACACATTAGAACATATGGAACCAACAGGCATGTACAGAACTATACACCCAAAAGAAGGAGAATACACATTCTTCTCAAGTGCACATGGACTATTTTCAATAATAGATCATATACTAGGCCACAAAAAGAGCCTTGGTAAGTTAAAAAGGATTGAAATTGTACCAATCAGTTTCTCAGACCACAAGGGAATGAAACTAGAAATAAATTATGCAAAGAAAATGAAAAATACCACAAACACATGGAGGCTTCAAAACATTCTCTTAAATAACCAATGGATCAATGACCAAATAAAAACAGAGATCAACCAATATATGGAGACAAATGACAACAATAATTCAACACAGCAATTTCTGTGGGATGCACAGAAGGCCGTGCTCAGAGGAAAGTATATTGCAAAACAGGCCTAAGTCAGGAAAGAAGAACAATCAAATATGAAGAGTCTAAACTCACAATTAACAAAAATAGAAAAGGAAGAACAAATGAGGCCCAAAGTCATT
Organism: Phataginus tricuspis; assembly: GCA_029783875.1. Taxonomy (NCBI): domain Eukaryota; kingdom Metazoa; phylum Chordata; class Mammalia; order Pholidota; family Manidae; genus Phataginus; species Phataginus tricuspis. The sequence continues at coordinate 66,126,783 of JAQQAC010016209.1, forward strand.
ACAAGGAGGGACAAAATAAAGATTAGAGCATAAATAAATAAAATCGCAAAAATAAAACACTAGAAAGAATCAATGAAAGCAAGAGCTCATTCTTTGAGAAAATATACAAAATAGATAAACCCCTCTCCAGACTTATCAAGAAAAAAAGTCTCAACAAATAAACAGAATCAGAAATGAGAAATTAAAAATCACTATACACGCCACAGAAATTCAAAGAATTATTAGAGAATACTATGAAGAATTATATGCTAACAAACTAAATAACCTAGAAGAAATGGACAACTTTCTAGAAAAATACAACCTTCCAAGGCTGAACCAGAAAGAAGCAGAAAATCTGAAGAGACCAATTACCCGCAAAAAATTGAATAGGTAATCAAAAATTTACTTAAGAACAAAATCCCTGAACCAGAGATCTGCACTGCTGAATTTTATCAAACATTTAGTGAAGACCTAATACCTGTCCTCCTCAAAGTTTTCCAAAAATTCGAAGAGGGGAATATTCCCAAACTCATTTTATGAGGTCAGCATCAGTCTCATACAAAAACCAGGCAAAGAAACCACAAAAAATGAAAATTATTGACAAATATCCCTGATGAACATAAATGCAGATGTACTCAACAAAATATTAGCAAACCAAATTCAAAAATACATCAAAAGATCATCCATCATGATCAAGTAGGATTTATTCCAGGGATACAAGGATGGTACAACATTCGAAAATCCATCAACATCATTTACCACATCAACAAAAAGAACAAAAACACATGATCATCTCCATAGATGCTGAATAAGCTTTTGACAAAATTTAACATCCATTCATGATAAGAACTCTCAACAAAATGGGTATAGAGCACAAGTACCTCAACATAATAAAAGCCATATATGACAACCCACAGCCAACATTGTACTTAACAGCAAGAAGCTGAAAGCTTTTCCTTCAAGATCAGGAACAAGACAAGGATGCCCACTCTCCCCACTTCTATTCAACATAGTACTGGAGGTCCTAGCCATGACAATCATACAACACAAAGAAATAAAAGCATACAGATTGGCAGGGAAGAAGTTAAACTTTCCCTGTTTGCAGATGACATGATATTGTACATAAAAAACCCATAAAGAATCCACTCCCAAACTACTAGATCCAATTTCTGAATTCAGAAAACGCGGTATACAAAATTAATACACAGAAATCGTTTGCATTCCTATACACTAACGATGAACTAGCAGAAAGAGAATTCAGGGAACAATTCCATTTGCAATTGTATGAAAAAGAATAAAATACTTAGGAATAAACCTAATGAAGGAAGTGAAATACCTCTACCCTGAAAACTACAAGACACTCATGAGAGAAATAAAAGAAGACACCAATAAATGAAAACACATCCTGTGCTCATGAATAGGAAGAATTACTATTGTCAAAATGGCCATCCTGTGTAAAGCAATCTACAGATTAAGTGCAATTCCTATCAAAGTACCAATGGAATTCTTCACCGAACTAGAAAAGATAGTTCTAAAAGTCATATGGAACCACAAAGGACCCTGAATAGCCAAAGCAACCTTGAGAAGGAAGAATAAACCTGGGAGATTATGCTCCCCAACTTCAAGCTTTACTACAAAGCCACAGTAATCGAGACAATTTGGTACTGGCACAAGAACAGAAACATAGACCAATGGAACAGACTAGAGGGTGCAGATATAAACCCAAGCATATATGGTCAATTAATATATGATAAAGCTGCCATGGACATACAATGGGGAAATGACAACCTCTTCAACAACGTGTTGGCTAAACTGGACAGCTACATGCAAGAGAATTAAACTGGATTATTGTTTAACTCCATACACAAAAGTAAACTTGAAATGATTCAAAGACCTGAATGTAAGTTATGAAACCATAAATCTCTTAGAAGATAGCATAGGCAAAATCCTTAATATAAACAGGAGCAACTTCTTCCTGAATGCATCTCCTTGAGAAAAGGAAACAAAAGCAAAAATTAACACATGCAACTACATCAAACTAAAAAGCTTCTGTATGGCAAAGGACACCATCATTAGAACAAAAAGGCATCCTACAGTATGGGAGAGTATATTTGTAAATGACATATCTGACAAGCAGTTAGCCTCCAAAATATATAAAGAACTCACATGCCTCAATACCCAAAAAGGAAATAACCCAATTAAAAAATGTACAGAGGATATGAAGAGAGACTTGTCCAAAGAAGAAATTCAGATGGCCAAGAGACACATGAAAAGATGCTCCACATCACTAATCATCACGGAAATGCTAATTAAAACCACAATGAGATATAACCTCACACCAGTAAGGATGGCCAAGATAGAAAAGACTAAGAACAATAAATGGTGGTGAGGATGCAGAGAAAGGGGATCTCTCCTAGAGTGGTGGTAGAATGTAAGGTAGTTCAACCATTGTGGAAAGCAACATGGAGGTTCCTCAAAAAACTAAAACTAGAAATACCATTTGACCCAGGAGTCCCACTCCTTGGAATTTACCCAATGAATACAAGTTCTCAGGTTCAAAAAGACATATGCACCCCTATGTTTATCACAGTACTATTTACAATAGCCAAGATATGGAAGCAACCTAAGTGTCCATCAGTAGATGAATGGATAAAGAAGAAGTGGTATCTATACACAATGGAATACTATTCAGCCATAATAAAGAAACAAATCCTACCATTTGCAAAAGCATGGATGGAGCTGGAGGATATTATGCTCAGTGAATTAAGCCAGGCAAAGAAAGACAAGCACCAAATGATTTCCCTCAGTTTTGGTGCATAACAGCGAAGCAAAACTGAATGAGCAAAACAGCAGCAGACTCACAGACTCCAAGATGGGACTAGTGGTTACCAAACAGAAGGGTATGGGAGGGTGGGTTTGGAGGGAGGAATATGGGGATTGACGGGTATTATGTTTCATACACACTGTGTGAGGGGTCACAGGGAAAACAGTGTAGCACAGAGAAGGCAAATATTGAATATGTGACATCTTAATACACTGATAGACAGTGACTGCAATGCGGTATGGGTAGGGACTTGATTAAATGGGTAAATGTAGTAACCACATTGTTTTTTTATGTGAAACTTTGTAAGAGTGTATATCAATAACACCTTAACAAAAAAACTCTGTAAAGAATGATCAGCTTGGACTTCCGGGAAGATGGCGGAGTGAACGGAGTAGCAGAAATTTCCTCCCAACATTATATTTATCCATGAAAACACAGCAAATACAACTATTCCAAAAAGAGAGACCAGAACACACAAGAAAGCACACATCGTGCAGCTACACCTGAGAGGACTCGGCATCCGGCAAGGCGGTGCACTGGTGGGCAGTCACACTAGAAAGGACTCGGCAGCCGGTGAGGTGGCACACCGGCGGGCAGCCACACCAGAGAGGACTTGGCATCCGGTGGGGCAGCGCACGGGTGGGCAGCTAGACCTGAGAGGACTCAGCAGCCAGCAAGGTGGTGCACCAGCAGGCAGCCAGCGAGGCGGCGCACTGGCAGGCAGCCACACCGGAGAGGACTCGGCATCCGGCGGGGCAGTGCACCGGTGGGCAGCTACACCTGAGAGGATTCAGCAGCCGGCAAGGTGGGTAAGAAACGGTGCCATGACCTGGCAGGAACCGAGCACTCGCCCAAACCAGCGCACCAGCGGGAGGAGAGGATTCAGAGACAGGAGGAAGTGGAAGTGCAGGCCCGGGAGATAACCAGTCCTGGCGATCTGCCCCGGGAGCACGGACACACGGAGCACGGTGTAGCGGACATTGGAGAGACAGAGGGCGCAGGGTCTCAGCGGGAATGCGCCTAGTTGCTCGCGGCTGGCTCAGGGAAGGAGAAAAGAGAAGAAATAAAAAAAGGAGAAAAGTGCGTGCTTCTTTTTCAGCGGTCTTAAAGAGACAGGAGCCCAGCGGAGGACCGCATTGCCCTGGAACACTAACCCAGCAGGCTGGGAGTCCTGGGGAGCTTCGGAACCGTTAGCGGGCGACTGGGAAAGGGTAGCCATATTTAGGACTCCCACAGAGCTCAACAGCCTCCCATTCATTCTCACCCTGGCCACAGTTTTAAAGGGCCTTGTGGAGCCATACGGCCATGGCTCTGGAATAGTGGAGCAACAGCGCCACCTACAGCATTCACACAGAAACCACACCCAGTGGGGTTTTTTTTAGGTGTAGCTGTTTTTTCTTCCCTTTCTTTTTTCTTTCTTTCTCCTTTTTTTCCTTTTTATTATTAGTAATTTTTTCTCTTCCTTCTCTTTCCTTCTTAAAGTCATAAAGAGCCAAGCTAACATATGTGACAACTACCAGCAACCAATTCTATAGCCATGAAAAGACAGAGGAATATGGTACAGGCAAAGCTCCAAAACCAGACAGCCTCTGAGAGAGAACCTGAAGGAATGGACATGCACAGTGCTCCTGAAAAGAATTCAGAATAAAAGTCATAGCCATGCTGATGGATCTACAGAGAAATGGGCAAGAGCTGAGGGGGGAAATGAGGAAAGACTATGCAGAAATGAGACAAGCCATCGATGGGCTTAACAGCAGACAGGATGAGGTACAAGACATTGTCAATGAAATACGAAATAGAGAACAGGAATACAAAGAAGCTGAGGCAGAGAGAGATAAAAGGATATCTAAGAATGAAAGAATATTAAGAGAACTGTGTGACCAATCCAAACGGAACAATATTGGCATTATAGGAGTACCAGAGGAAGAAGAGAGAGAAAAAGGGATAGAAAGTGTCTTTGAAGAAATAATTGCTGAAAAATTTCCCACGCAGGATAAGGAAATAGTCTCGCAGTCCAGGGAAGCCCACAGATCTCCCAACACAAGGGACCCAAGGAAGACAACACCAAGACACATAATAATTAAGATGGCAAAGATCAAAGATAAAGACAGAGTATTAAAGGCAGCTAGAGAGAGAAAAAAGATCACCTACAAAGGAAAACCCATCAGACTATCATCAGATTTCTCAACAGAAACCTTACAAGCCAGAAGAGAATGGCACGATATATTTAACGTAATGAAATAGAAGGGCCTTGGACCAAGAATATTGTATCCAGCACGATTATCATTTAAATATTATGGAGGATTAAACAATTTCCAGATGAAAGTTGAGAGAGTTTGCCTCTCATAAACCACCACTACAGGATATCTTAACTGGAATGCTCTATAGGGAAGCACCCCTAAGGCTAAAAAGATGTCACCAGAGAAAACAAAATCATGGCAAAGAAAGCAGACCATCCAAATACTAACTAAAGGCAAAGAATAAAACACCTAATATATAAAGAAAGGAGGAGGAAGAATAGGAAGGGAGAGATAAAGAAACATCAGACAGTGTTCACAATAACTTAACAAGAAAGTTAACTTAGATTCTTAGATAGTAAAGAAGCAACCCGTGAACCTTTGGTAACCACGAATCTAATGCCAGCAATGGCAATAAGTACATATCTATCAATAATCACCCTAAATGTAAATGGACTGAATGCACCAATCAAAAGACACAGAGTAACAGAGTGGATAAAAAAGCGAGACCCATCTATATGCTGCTTACAAGAGACTCACCTCAAACCCAAAGATATACACAGACTACAAGTGAAGGGATGGAAAAAAATATTTCAAGCAAACAACAAAGAGGAAAAAGCAGGTGTTGTAGTACTTGTATCAGATAAAATAGACTTCAAAACGAAGAAAGTAGCAAGAGATAAAGAAGGATATTACATAATGATAAAGGGGTCAGTCCAACAAGAAGATATAACCATTATAAATATATATGCACCCAACACAGGAGCACCAGCATATGTGAAACAAATACTATCAGAATTGAAGGATGAAATAGACAGCAATGCAATTATTTTAGGAGACTTTAACACACCACTCACTCGAAAGGATAGATCAACCAGGCAGAGGATAAGTAAAGACACAGAGGTACTGAACAACACACTAGAACAGATGTACCTAACAGATATCTACAGAACTCTGCACCCAAAAGCAGCAGGATACACATTCTTCTCAAGTGCACATGGAACATTTTCCAGAATAGACCACATACTAGGCCACATAAAGAACCTCAGTAAATTCAAAAATATTGAAATCCTACCAACCAACTTCTCAGATCACAAAGGTATAAAGTTAGAAATAAATTTTAGAAAGAAATCAAAAAGGCTCACAAATACATGGAGACTTAACAACATTCTCCTAATGAATCAATGGGTTAACGACCAAATCAAAACAGAAATCAAAGAATATATGGAGACTAATGACAACAACAACACAAAGACACAACTTCTGGGGGACACAGCAAAGGCAGTTCTAAGAAGAAAGTATATTGCAATCCAGGCCTATTTAAAGAAGGAAGAACATTCCCAAATGAACAGTCTAAAGACACAATTATTGAAATTGGAAAAAGAAGAACAAATGAAGCCAAACGTCACCAGAAGGAGGGACATAGTAAAGATCAGAGAAGAAATAAATAAAATTGAGAAGAATAAAACAATAGAAAAAAATCAGTGAAACAAAAAGCTGGTTCTTTGTAAAAATAAACAAAATAGATAAACCCCTAGCCAGACTCATTAAGAGAAAAAGAGAATCTACACACATAAACAGAATCCGAAATGAGAAAGGAAAAATAACGACAGACCCCACATAAATACAAGAATTATAAGAGAATATTACGAGCATCTATATGCTAACAAGCTGCAAAACATAGAAGAAATGGACAACTTCTCAGAAAAATACAGCTTTCCAAGACTGACCAAGCAGGAAACTGAAAAACTAAACAGAACAATCACCAGCAACGAAATTGAATCAGTAATCAAAGAACTACCCAAGAATAAAACCCCCGGACCTGATGGATTCACCTCTGAATTCTACCAGACATATAGAGAAGAAATAACACCAATCTCCTTAAAGTTTTCCAAAAAATAGAAGAGGAGGGAATACTTCCAAATTCTTTCTATGAAGCCAGAATCACTCTAATACCGGGCAAAGACCTCACTAAAAAAGAAAATAACAGACCAATATCCCTGATGAACGTAGATGCAAAAATACTCAACAAAATATTAGCAAACCGAATTCAAAAATACATCAAGGGGATCATGCACCATGATCAAGTGGAATTCATCCCAGGGATGCAAGGATGGTACAACATTCGAATATCCATCAACATCATCCATCACATCAATAAAAGGAAGAACAAAAACCACATTATCATCTTCATAGATGCTGAAAAAGCATTTGATAAAATTCAACATCCATTCATGATTAAAACTCTCAACAAAGTGGGTATAGACCGCAAGTACCTCAACATCATAAAGGCTATATATGACAAACCACAGCTAACATCATACTTAATAGCGAGAAGCTGAAAGCTTTTCATCTAAGATCGGGAACAAGACAGGTGTGCCGACTCTCTGCACTGTTATTCAACACAGTATTGGAGGTCCTTGCCACGGCAATCAGACAAAACAAAGACATATAAGGCATCCAGATTGGTAAAGAAGAAGTCAAATTGTCACTATTTGCAGATGACATGGTACAGTACATAAAAAACCCTAAAGACTCCACTCCAAAACTACTAGAACTAATATCTGAATTCAGCAAAGTGGCAGGATTCAAAATTAACACACAGAAATCTGTTGCTTTCCTATAAACTAACGATGAACTAACAGAAAGAGAAATCAGAAAAACAATTCCATCAAAAAGAATAAAATACCTATGAATAAACCTAATGAAGGAAGTGAAAGTCCTGTACTCTGAAAACTACAAGACACTCCTAGGAGAAATTAAAGAAGACACTAACAAATGGAAATGCATTCCATGGTCTTGGCTAGGAAGAATAAATATTGTCAAAATGGCTGTACTACCTAAAGCAATCTACAGATTCAACGCAATCCCTATCAAACTACCAACATCTTTCTTCAATGAAGTGGAACAAATAATTCTAAAATTCATATGGAACCAGAAAAGACCACTAATAGCCAAACAATTCTGAGAAGGAGGAATCATATGGGGAATTACGCTCCCTGACTTCAAGTTCTACTACAAAGCCACAGTAATCAAGACAATTTGGTACTGGCACAGAAACGGACACACAGACCAGTGGAACAGAATAGAAAATCCAAACATTAAGCCAAATATCTACAGTCAATTAATATTTGATAAAGGAGCCTTGGATATACAATGGGGGAGATGACAGCCTCTTCAGCAGCTGGTGTTGGCAAAACTGGTCAGTTACAGGTAAGACAATGAAACTGGACTACTGTCTAACCCCATACACAAAGGTAAACTCAAGGTGGATCAAAGACCTGAATGTAAGTCGTGAAACCATAAAACTCAGAAAAGAACATAGGCAAAAAATCTCTTGGACACAAACATAATCGACTTCTTCATGAACATATCCCCCCCGGCAAGGGAAACAAAAGCAAAAATGAACAAATGGGACTATATCAACTTGAAAAGCTTCTGTACAGCAAAGGACACCATCAGTAGAACAAAAAGACATCGTACACTATGGGAAAATATATTCATAAATGATGTATCTGATAAGGGGTTGACATCCAAAATCTATAAAGAACTTACGCACCTTAACAAACAAAAAGCAAATAATCCAATTAAGAAATGGGCAGAAGACATGAATAGACACTTCTCTAAAGAAGAAATTCAGATGGCCAACAGGCACATGAAAAGATGCTCCACATCGCTAATCATCAGAGAAATGTAGATTAAAACCACAATGAGATATCACCTCACACCAGTGAGGATGGCCAACATCCAAAACGCAAACAACAACAAATGTTGGTGAGGATGTGGAGAAAAGGGAACCCTCCTACACTGCTGGTGGGAATGCAAATTAGTTCAACCATTGTGGAAAGCAGTATGGAGTTTCCTCAAAAAAATCAAAATAGAAATACCATTTGACCCAGGAATCCCACTCCTAAGAATTTACCCTAAGAATGCAGCAGCCCAGTTTGAAAAAGACAGATGCACCCCTATGTTAATTGCAGCACTATTTACAGTAGCCAAGAAATGGAAGCAACCTAAGTGTCCATCAGTAGATGAATGGATTAAGAAGATGTGGTACATATACACAATGAAATATTATTCAGCCATAAGAAGAAAACAAATCCTACCATTTGCAACAACATGGATGGAGGTAGAGGGTATTA
>JAQQAC010016209.1:66139476-66154777 GCA_029783875.1 Phataginus tricuspis
TTTTATATCATATTTTATAGGTTCATGTCTTTTTACCTATTTTCTAAGATATTGTATTTCCATCTTTAAAATATGAGTTAATTGTAAAACCTAGCTTAGTCACAAGGTGTGTAAACTTTTTTATTTCTGTAAGCTGTAGTCTAAGAAGGATGTGTAGCTCATTCAAATTCTTCTCCTCGTATTTTCACATTTATAGTTATGCACTCTCACCACAAATGGTATTTGTTGGTCTCCTGTATCTTGGAACACAGGAGCTTTATCTTACTCAGGAGGTTCTCAGTAGTCTCAAGTGAACTGCATCATAGCAATTTATTCACCAGGACTCTTTATTTAATATGAGAAGATACAGAAGTTTACATTACAGTCCTGGAAAGCTATCATCTTATGCCCTCTCAACTTCTTGTATATGATTCACATAGGGGTTAACACCCTCATTAAGCTTAAATTATCTGAAAATGTGGTGCCAACTTACTATGAATATTGATATTATACAAATGAGTGGTGTTATCTTCAAATAATAACTTTGAGAAACTATACACTTTATTCTAATGATACTGTATTTGCACTAAAAAATGCAAGAGTATCTCTTTTGGAGCTGACAGCAAGTTCAGTTTATAAGCCAAATAAAGAAACCAACCTACTGATTTATAGTCATTCCTTGTATAATATGTGAGAAAAAATGGCAGGGCCATTTCTCTCAGTGGGAACTGAACTGAGATGATCTCCACACTGACATTATAAATGAGGGAAAATTCAAATTTGGCTTAAATGCCCAACTACTTCCTAAAACATTATCTGATTCCCCTAAGTCAGAGGCAAACCCTCCCTGTTCTGGACTACCAGAATGACATCCTAATACCTTAGGGCACTGAGGTCATATTGCCTTGGATTATAGTTTTACATACATTTCTCTCTGTTGTTCCTCTTCTGTTCCTTGGAAGCATGTCTTATTTAGCTTTCTATATCTAGAGTAGGTTATCAATAAATTTCTTGAATGAATGAATGACCAAGAGGGAACCACTTTTTAATACTGAATATTAGGCAGAGGAATGGAAGTACTATATAGAGAATATAACCAATAATATTGTAATACATTGGTATGGTAACAGGGGGAGCTAAAGTTAATGTGGTGAGCATTTAGTAATGTATATAATTATTGTGTCACTATGTTGTATATCTGAAACCAATGTAATATTTTATATTGATTATATTCCAATAAAAAAGAAGCTTCCTGGGCCTTAACTGCCTCATATATGAAATGGGAACACATAATAATATCTAGTCCATAAGGATGTTATGAGACAAAATCAGAAAAACTGAAAAAGTGCTTTTAGACTGCCAAATGCACTAAAAAATGTAGGCTATTATTATTAATTCATATTTGTCAAAATGGAAAGCATTCAAAACCTTCAACACATTTATTGGCACTGTAGTGAAATAAAGATGAATCTGAAACCTTCCCTGCTCTCAAGTAGTTTCCAACATTCTTCACAACATTTTATCACAATTTGATATATATTTGATACACATATATATATTTGTCTCTTTCACTAAAATTAAAACTTAAAAAGATAGAGATTTTTTGTGTCACATTCAGTGCTGTATCCCTAGTAAATAGTTGTTGAATTAATGCATGATTGGTTATATCTAGCAGAAAATATAGAACTTTAGACAGTATTCAAGAAATATTTACTGAGTTCATACTATGATTAAGACACCAGAGGATGCAAAGATAAATATAAAATGCATAGAAATCTATCACAGAAAGGAGAGTATGAACAGAAAGGTGATAGAAACAAAGTTCTGTGGAAATCTACAAGAGTTCATGGAGTTGACATTTTATGTGGAACTTGAAATATGGGCAGATTTTGTGCAAGTGGAGATGAAGGGAAAAGATTCTAAGCAAAAGTAGCAGTGTGAGCAAAGGCATAGAAGGTAGGAAGTTGTAGGTGCACTTGGGAAATACAGATAGTCCAATATAACTGGAACATAGGATCTAAAGGAAATGAAAATCATTAAGTCTGCACTGGGAATGGTTTTTGAACACCAGGATAGTTCAGCCAAACAATATTTCTGTCTAAAGAAACAGGAGTTTTGTACAATATTGCTGCGAAGCAGGGGTCAGATATGATGACTTAGCTCACTCTGGACCCATTATTTCCTGATCTTTTAGTGCTGTTTCCAGTGTTATTTTAGTTTAAAATCCAATTATAACAAAGGTCCAGGGTCCTAGAGGTCAGTTTTATTCAAAGATCTTTTCTGACCCTGTAGAAAACAGTTTTGGCATGTTTGGAGAATCTGTGTTTTTGCCAGAAATGGAAAATATGAAGTAAAAAAGGGAATAGCAGAAATAAGACATTTCAGTTTGTTGTCTGGCCTTCATGCCTGTGACCAGAGATTTGCTTATATTTTATCTTGTTTTAATTTTCATAGATCAGTACAAATCAAATAGTATCAAGCTCTGGTTAAGAAAATGTAAATAAGGTTTTGTGCCTCTTTATCCCCATCACCTATTTCATCTACCCAGCCTAACCCCTTCCCCATGGTAACAACCAGTCCCTTCTCAGTGTCTATGATTCTACTGCTGTTTTGTTCATTTTGTTTTGTTTTGGTTTTAGATTCCATATGCAGGTGAAATCATATGGTATTTGTCTTTCTATGCCAGGCATAATACTCTCTAGGTCCATCAATGTTGTCACAAAAGGCAGGATTTTTTTCTTTTTATGGCTGAATAATATTCCATTGTATATTTGTACCACTTATTCTTTATCCATTCATCTATTGATGGGCATTTTGGTTGCTTCCATATTTGGCTGTTGGAAATAACGTGGCAATAAACATAGGGGTGCAGCTATCTTTTCAAATCAAGATTTTTTTTCCTTTGGGTAAATACTAGAAGTGGAGTTACTGGATCATAAGATAGTAACTTACCCCTTACTTCTATTTATAGTTTTTTTGAGGAACCTCCAAACTGCTTTCCAAAGTGGCTTCACCAATTTACATTCTCACCAACAGTGTAGAAGGGATTCCTTTTCTCCACATCCTCGCTAACACTTTTTATTCCTTGCCTTTTGGATAATAGCTATTTTGGGTGGCGTGAGGTGACATCTCATTGCGGTTTTGACTTGCATTTCCCTGATGATTAGTGATGTGGAGCATCTTTTCATGTAACTGTTGACAATCTGTATGTCTTATTTGGAAAAGTGTTTACTCAGGTCCTCTGCCATTAAAAACATTTTTTCTTTTTGCTTTTTTGGTGTTGAATCATATGACTTCTTTATATATTTTGGATGTTAATTCTTTATTGGACATATCTTTTACTAATATATTCCCCCATACTGTAGGTTGCCTTTTCGTTTTATAAGTGAAGGGGACAAAAAGGCACAATCTCAATAATAATATAATTTAGTCATGGGGATGAAAGTACAGCATAGAGAATATAGTCAATAGTTCTGTTACATCTCTTTATCTTGACAGTAACTACACTGGTGGGGTTGAGCATTTAATAATGTATATAACCGTTATATCACTATGTTGTATAGTTGAAACCAATATAATATTGTATATCAGCTATATTTCAAAAAAAGTTAAAAAAACAAAACATAAATGAGATTTTGAACAAATGCCTTCCAAGAGACTAATGCCAGAAGAAAGATATAAAAAGTAGGTCACTAGAGTCAATCTCAGGTTGCTCAATTTCAAGGGGTTTCTTACAGGACCATATGTGAACATGAGAACTGTTTTCTTGTCAGATCTCAATAATGATAATTTCATTTATTTATTCTCATTCTACTTCATTTACACACACACACACACCTGTCTGTAAAACATTTGACAATGGGGTCTGTTGCTTTAATTCCCACTGTAAATTAAAAAAAAAATGAAAATACCAAATAAGTCAGTTGCTTTGAATAGTCTCTTTCTTCTATACCCACTCCTATGTAGAACTCAGTGCTTGATGTCTTCCGTCTTTATTCATCCATCCTCATTCATCTATCTGTGCATCTGTTTATCCATTAAACAAGCATTTACAATGTATGTACTAATTTTCAGATAGCATGTCAGGTACTATGGGTATTGTGTTTTCTCTTAAAAAGGTGATATATTTATTTTCAGTATATCCATATTCAAATTCTATAATGGTCTAGAAAACAAACATATTAACCTACAGATAGAGTCATTTTAAAACATAAACATTTAACATTATGCTGGTTTATTTTTAATTCCCGATAACTAAATGGGTTAATACAATATCAACAAGGGTATACATGGTGAGTTTCTTGCTCATAATTGTGTCTCAATGCTTGGCATATTATAAATGCTTTATAAATATTGGTTCACTGATCTTCAAAACAAAGAGAAGGACTTTACGTCTAACTAACCCTTCTATGCTTATATATTATACTGTGTTTTATTCTCTTTAAGGGTTAATTTAATCTAAAAATAAATGTCAGAGTAAAGGCAAGGGGGTAAAACACAAGTGTTGCCCTGGGGTTCCCAATCAAAGTGTTTTTATGTAAATTACAAAACAGTGCCCCCTCTGGCCAGATGAATCTTAAACTGGTGCTCCTTTCATGCTGTCTTCCATTCCCAGGTTGTAAGTCTTGGCAAGGGGTGCACAAACTGAATTTCAGCAACCATTTAATCCTTTGGCTAGGTACCCAGGTGCAGTGTATAAACTGAACACTACTCTCATGATTATCAATATCCCTTAGAGGTAACCCATGCCCTTCTATAAACAGCTCTAATAACTAATAACTGCGTCTTACAGCTTATTTTTGTTCTTCTTCAGAAATTTCTTAGTCTTCTGGTTTTGCCTGCATAAACAAAGCATTAAAATTTAATTTTTCTTACTCCCTTTTGGCACACATAGTCATATTCTTAAAACCTCCATTTTTTAAAAGAAATTTGCATACTACTTAAGAAGGTTTTGTTATCCTTTCTGAAACTGTGCAGGAAGTTCAAATATAGTTGGAATCAACTTTGCAGGATAGACATAGAGGAAGACATACTTAATGCCTCTGGGAAATTGAAGGCTTTGTTCTTTTTCTTTTTTTTAAAGACTTGTTCCTAAGAATTTAAGAAGCAGATAGTTTCTCTGCCCAGCAATTTAGAAATTTGTAAGGGGAATAAATGACTGTATTTGGTCATTCATAAACATGATTTAGTTGGACAGATCTCCAGATTTCACTATGATGAAATCTATTGAATTTGCATAAAGAAAAAGATGTGAGAACATTTACAGTGTGGTTTGAATGTTTTAACTTTTCTAATGTGCAGCTTATACTTCTTTAATTTTATAAAAATCCAGAACAACACCATTAGCAGCTCTAGTTCACTCCTGACTTGACTATATGGCATCTGGAATATGATTTCCTTCTAGGTGTAAAAATTTCACATATTTCTCCAGAGGAGAGTGACCAACCTGATTTAAGGTTTGGTTAAGAAGTCTAATATGGAATTGTTGGAAAGAATTGGGGCTGTTTGACATGGGGAATTGCTTGCTATGGAGAGAAATCTGAGGTGTGGGTGGAGAGAAAGGCCATGCTTATTGCCTTCAAATATTTGGAGGAATGTCACATACAAAATGGAGAATTTCTCTTTATCATTTAAGAGGGCAAAATTTGGATCAATAGGTAGAAATTTCAGGAAGTCATAATTGAGTTCTTTGAATGTTTAAAGGATGTCACAATAGAATAGATTTCTTTATTAAGGAGTAATCTCTCCATCACTAGAAGTATCTTAGTAGAATCTGGAGGACTATATGCCAGTGGTAATTGAAGGGATTTCTGTGTTAGTTTAAAAGTTGACCTGAAAATGTTGAAAGTGTCTTTTAAGTTAGAGGTTCTATAACAAAATTGACCCAGTAGATTTTGTCCATAAGATTAGTATTTCTAGAATAAGTTAGCATCATCAACAAGAATTTTTTAGTCACTGTTTTATATAGAGTGCTGTATTAATTCCTAAAATTAGATATATGGTTGCCACAATTTTTATTAGATATTCGTGAAAGACCAAAATCCTCTAGCCCTTAAGACAGAATGTGTGAAAGCTTACTTTCTAATCATTGTATATTGTGATTCCATTGTGTTTCTCGTAACTGTAAAAAAAAAAAAGATGAGTGGAGCCTTAAGATGGTGGAGTAGGAAGGCAAGACAGAAACCTCCTCCCCCCCCACACAAAAGAAGCAAATACAGAAAATACATCTGAACTTGAAAATGTACTGAACACTGAAAACACACCATCTACAACTGAGGAAGAAGAGAAGAACACACAGAAAAAGGTAAAGTGGCAGAGCCACAACTAAGCAAGACCCTGGCCCTGCCCCCATCCCAGCCCACAGGCAGAAGGAAGAGAAACAAAGCTGGGAGGGGATATGTGTCCAGGAACTTTGCACACCTGGCCCTAGAGATTTGCTCCAAGAACATGAGTCCAAATTGCACTGGGTTCTAGTGATTAGGGGGGACTGGACACCATGGAGTAGTTGAAACACTCTGGGAGTCTGAGACTCTAGACACCTGTGGAGAACTTGCATACTCCATAGCTCTAGCAAAAACCCAGCAAAGAGGCAGCAATTTGAAAGACCTGTCAGCAGTGGGAGGGGAGCCAAAGGGGTGAGAATTGTATGGGGCTGTCTCTGCAGGAGAAATGCCAGGTGAATGATACCACTCCATCCTCCCTCATCCCAGGTGGTCAAGCACGCTACAGAGCCCCAGATGCTTTATTACCCTTGCTGGCAACTCAGCCCTGAGGTGCCTCCCTGTGCACTACCATCGTGCCAGCCCACTTGGCCAAGCAGCATCTGATTTTGCTCCATGGCAGGAACATGGAGACTCTCCCAGCTTTCATGGCCCTGTTTCAGCCCAACTAGGAAGGTGCCTGCAGGAGCAGCTCCCAGAACTCCTTCCTCCCTATGGGCGGCCAAGCCAGTGCTGCATGCTGAGATCTTGCTAGGGGGCCCCCACAGGACTCCTTGTTGCAGCAGCTACATGGTGCTGTGATGAAACTAGCTGCCTTGAACCCTCCCACAATGATGGTCACTGCCACTGTATAACGCCTGAGGGCTTCACAACTGGGTGACCTGCCACCACTGTGAGCCCGTGCACATTGACATTGTGCAACTCACCCTGCAAACATCCAACCCACCCTTATAACCCAGCCACCCTGACACTGCTGCAGGACAGGCAAAGGGCAGCCATGCCCACAATGATCCCAGCAGAAACTACTGCCATGATCACATAGGCCTAGCTGAGGCAAACCATCAGCCTCAGCAGACTGAGATAAACCACTGCTGGTAGAGAGACATAAAGGCGACACTGCCCATTGCCCACCAACAACAACTGGTGCTCCACAGCAAAGGAGAAGCAGGCACTGGAGAGGAAAGACTCCAGAGCTTCTAGACACCACAGGACACCTTCTTCATAAAGCCATTTGTGGGTAAAATTACATTGTTTTCAGAATCTCTCAATTGGCCTTATTGCATTCTCCATATCAATAGATGTTTGCAAGGGGTGGAGAGAAGTAGTCCATCTATCAATAGGTAATTACAAGAGCGAGAGAGCTATTTGGAGGAGAGAGGCTGGGTGGAGTCTCTTTTTATGCAGCCAGGTCACAAGAGACAAGAGAGAGCAGAAGTGGACTGCTTGTAAGAAATAAATGGACTTCTCCCACTTTATTTCTCTCTTTGACTGATTTCGTTTTCAAAGGTATTTTGCCCTGGGATTTTCTCCCCAGAGTTACATCTGGAAGTAGTTGGCAGGACCTCTGAACACGAAATCCGTCTACATGGGTGCAACCCTTAGATGGGCTGCCCCTAAAGATGGTGGAAGATGTGCAGAAACCTCCCCTGTGAATAGTGGGGAGGCCCCAGTGGCTACAGTGGTAGAGGGTACAGCTACACTCCAGAGCCTCCTATCTGTGGGACTTCCAATTGGGGAGCCCTAGTGGAAGTGGAGAATTGGTCTAGAGTAAATCACTTCCTAGAGGGTTGGGTACTTCCCCAGGTTTTGGATAAGGGTGGAGACAATGGAAGCTGTTGAATTAGCCCACCGTGAGATAGAAGACTGCTTAGAGGCCCTGAGTGGCCATGTAGCAGCTGGGATTGTGCAGTCTCTTTCCTTGAGATAGTGGAAAGTGTTATTGAGGAAAGAGAAGGTTATCAAGGGTAGACAGAGACTTTGGCAGGAGAGAGACACACTTCAGCATCACTTGGAGGAGCTGAGCAATGACCTACAGGATGCCCTTAAGAAAGAGAGACAGTTATTGAGAACACGTGTTGTGCTCCTGGAAGATACATTAGCAGCAGCAAGAGAGGAGGCAGCCAGAGAATACACGTTGCAGGATGTCATGGGGGAGGGGTGGGGAAAGAGCGATGCCTTCAACCCCAGACACTGTAGAGGAGAAGTTGGGAGAGGATGAGGAGGTGGGGCTCTGCATATACCTGTTGCCGAGGCCACCTCCTGAGGCAACAGCCTCTCCTGTATTAAAGGCCTGCCTGGTTGTAATTAAGAAAATAAAAACACAACAACTGTGGGCTTCTCATGAGGAGGAGCCGCCCTCTCTCCATGTTGTGGAGCACTCCATGCAAGGCCACTATACACATTATGAGCTGGTGGACATGAGCATCGATACAGGCAGAAGTCATCAGAACCTCTGCCTTCTTGGCTTTTGTGTCTCTGGGATATGGGGGTGGAAATCATTGTTATGTTCGGTTCAAAAATTAGTAGACTGGCTTCCCTATATTTCATCCTTCCCTCTGGCAGCAGTTACAAACTGCCCATCACAACTCAGAAAATCAAGCACTTCTGGAATGGCTGACAGTAGCCATCAGGGCAGTTTGGCCTAATCAGGGTCATTTACAATATTTACCCACTAGCTGGAAAACTTATGCAGCATTCAAGCAGGTGTTATGGGAATTGGACATGAAAAATATCATCTATAATATGGACACACAGGGCCCCAATGACAAGTTGTTCACCATAGGAATGAGAAATATGGTGCTCCATACAGCTCTCCCATCTCTCTTTGGGACCATTTAGACTATTCTTGCCCCTCACACAGGACAACCCATATGTGAGGCTACTCATACTTTAGCAGATCTGGGGGAGGTTGAAAGAATAAGAGCGCAGAAGGAAGTATGGGCTATGACTGAAAGGAGAGGTGCTAAAGGCCCCATGAAGGTCTTGAGGACCCAGATGTGGGTTGATTTGATAAAGGCCTGGGTAGTGAAAGAAAAACTTGATGGGCATCCCAATAGGATCTTGTTAGAACTGTGGCACCAATTAAAGTCAGAACAGCAGTTCCAGCTTCTGAGACCCAGGACACAGAAGCTGGAGTCAAAGCACAAAGTCTGTTCTGTGTCCCTGCAAGACTTCCTGAAGGACAGTACTCAGGCTCCACCTGGGCCCCCACACCCACAAGAGGATGATTGGGCATCACAGTTCGATGAAGGAGGTGGTCAATGTCACCACCCTGTGGGACGTGGTGGGGACTGGAGGACACATGTAGAATTAGCAATTCAGTTGTCCCCTGTGAAGGTACAAAGTGTCCTGGCACTGGTCGACACAGGAACTGAATTTTCTCTGATTTATGACAACACTGAGTGTTTTCCCAGGACCCCTACTATGATATATGGCTATGGTGGTAATGCAATTAGAGTACAGAAAGCACAAATCCCATTAGGGATAGGACGTTTATTCCAAATGGAGTATACTGTGTACATTTCCCCCATCCCTGAATCTATTTTAGGGGTAGATATCCTGCAGGGCCTGTGGTTACAGAACACTGCAGATGAGTTCAGACTGAGGGTATGTGTGGTAAAGGCAGTTCTGAGGGGACATGATAGGCACCTTCCCATAGCTCTACCTATAACTTGGTGAGGGACAAATACTAAGCAGTATAAATTGCCCCGGAGGAACAAGGAAATTGGAGAAACTCTACAGGAGTTGGAGAAGGTGGGAATCATAAGCCTGCTTACAGTTCTTTGAATTCCCCAGTGTGGCCAGTGAAAAAGACAGATGGTTCCTAGCATATGACTGTGGACTAGAGGGAATTGAATAAAGTCACACCCCTTTTTCATGCTGCTGTCCCCTCTATAGCCTTTATGGACACACTCAGTCATGAACTAGGACTGTATCATTATGTTGTGGACCTTTCTAATACATTCTCTACAAAACAAAAGAAAGTGAGTAACAGTTTGTCTTCGTGTGGGAGGGCAAGAACAGGACACTAACAGTCCTTCCACATGGATACCTTCACAGTCCCACATTTGTGATGGACTTGTAGCCTAGGTCTTGGCCACATGGAAGAAACTGCAAAAAGTGTGGCTGTATCATTATATTGATGATTTTATGCTCATGTCTGATTTTCATGCAGATTTAGAAGTGATAGTTCCTAGACTGCTGAAACATGTACAGATGAAAGGATGGGCTGTGAACAGCACCAAGTTTCAGGAACCTGGTTTGTCAGCAAAGTTCTTGGGGGTTGCCTGGTTGGGTAAAACTAACATTATTCCTGAATCAGTCATAGACAAGGCCCAGACTTTCCCTTGCCCTACCACTGTGACAGTATTACAAGAGGTTTTTGGTCTTTTGGGCTACTGGAGAGTATTTACCCTGCAGTATGCACAAATTCTGAAGCCCTTATACCAGTTGGTATGAAAGGGCATCAGGTGGGACTAGGATAAAACATGTGCACCTGCTTTTACTGCTGCTATGTGAACAGTCAAGGCTGTGCAGACCTTGAGTGTGATGGACCCATCAAGGCCTTGTGAGCTAGATGTTCATGTAACCAAAGAAGGTTATGGATAGGGTCTTTGGCAGCAGCTTAAACAGATCCAACAACCTACTGGATTCTGGGCACAACTATGAAAAGGAGCAGAGGTTTGATACACCTTGATAGAGAAGCAACTGGCTGCTGCGTACCATGCCTTGCTGGCTACAGAGCCCATCACTGGAACAGTTCCGACCATGGTTTTGGCCACATATCCCATTGCAGGGTAACTGTGAGACTGGACCCAAAGGCCATGGAATGGTGTGCATATTTACCGCAGTGTAGCATCCTATCTAATACTCCTTTAAGTGTAGAACTTCAGCACTTATTGGAGCCAGTGACATACACTAGTGGACAGCAAGAAGAACTTGATTTTCAGCCATTGTCAGTTGAAAGCCTTTTCAGGAGGGAAAAAACCTACACCAGAAGATGTTTGGTATGCAGATGGTTCCAGTTATGGGCAGCCCTTAAAGTGGAGGGATTTGGCTTTCCATCCTAAGTCTAAGACAATACAGATGGAGGATGGAGAAGGAAAGAGTATCCAATGGACTGAGTTGTGGGCAGTATGGCTCATGATGACCCAGGAGCCCTCCCCTATAATTATCTGCACTGACACCTGGGCTGTCTATCAGGGCTTGACTTTGTTGCTATCAACATGGTACCATGCCAACTGGAATGTTTGTCACTGGCCCCTTTGGGGGCAAGAGTTGTGGCAAGACCTATGGGCCTCTAGTCAGACTAAGGCCATTACCATATATCATGTAACTGGCCATTTGTCTTTGAAATACCCATAGAGTGATGAAGAGACACATTGGCCCTCATATTTTGGCTAGAAGGAAGGCCTGCCTCTGATGTAACACAATGGTTACATCAGCATTTGTTGCCAGCAGGGCAAAAGACAACATGGGATGTAGCCCATCAGTGGGGCTTGTCATTGACCTTTGAAGTCAGCAGAGTCTGGAAAGAGTGCCTTGTGTGCTCTAAGAAGGACTTATACTGAGTCCCAGAGTAACATGGGACAATACCTAGGGGCCGATACCACTTGTCAAGTGGCAGATATACTATATTGGGCCTCTGCCCATATCAGAAGGGTATTACTATGCTACGAATTGTGTGGACACAGATACTGGAGAGTTGGTTGCTTTTCCTGCATGTCATGCAGATAAGCAAATCACCAAAAAGGGCCTAAGCATGTCTTTGCAGCCTATGTCTGGCCACAGGTGATTGAGAGCGAATAGTTCACCCATTTTACACAACATTCATTACAAGAATGGGTGCAGCATATAGGAATAAAGTAGAAGTTTCATGTATCATATAACTCTACTGGGGCAGGCATGATAGAGAGGTTCTGTGGTTTGTTGAATTCTGCCCTGAAGTCAGACACCAATAATGCATGTGGGTGGTAAGTTCATTTATAGATGGTGCTATATCATTTGAGTGAGAAGCCCCAGAAACGAGATTTTGGTGATGCCAATATGCTAACACACCTTGCTGCATCTCCTATACAACTGTATGTGCAAACTTAAGAGGAGTTATTGAAGATAGGATATAGCCAGCAGAGCAACATCCTGCTGCCAGTACCTAGTGCATTAAACCTTGGAGACACTGTTGAGTTGACATGGCCCTGGACATTTTGACACAGGGACAAGTGATGGTTGGCCCTTCTGGCACCTTTTGGAAAAGGCCTGGAAGCTCGCCTCCTGTGTATTCCTGGAGTAACATCAGAGTGACCCCCAAAGATCATGGTAGCGTACCCAAAACATCCATGAGGTAAGAGCATATTACAGTAGAGTTTTGTCTTTTCTTTATGTCCAGTGCAGTAAATCCTGTAGCTCTATATATGGACCTATCTGTAACTGCCACAGGGAGGGGGGTGAAAGTCTGGTATACTAGACCAAGATGAAATCCCATTACTGTCACTGTTCTAATATAGGACCATTCTTTTGCATGCATCCTACCTGAGAGACATGATTTGCCTATGCTTTTATCATTAAAACATGTATCTTATTTCCCTTAAGGTTATTTACTTCTAAATCCCCAATGGCCTGGATGGGCACTCTCACTGCATTTGTCACATGATGATTGCTCTGAACTCCATACCTGTTCAGCTACTGACTGCGTGTGGAATGGGCAAAGTATGGACTTATTCTGCATAGGAGTTTGAACCCAGCTGTATCTTCCAGCTTGAGGAGTATCATGATTTTATTGCTGTTGCTACTGTATGTCACTAGTTTGGTTATAATGCCCCAGTTTTCTCACAGAGAGGCCATTATGGAAGATGGGGAATGAGTAAATTGTAAGGC
Organism: Phataginus tricuspis; assembly: GCA_029783875.1. Lineage (NCBI taxonomy): Eukaryota > Metazoa > Chordata > Mammalia > Pholidota > Manidae > Phataginus > Phataginus tricuspis. The sequence goes on from JAQQAC010016209.1 coordinate 66,152,550, forward strand.
GAGATTTCTGGAGTGGTGGGCTGTGGGTAAGATTGCAATATTTTCAAAATATCTCTCACCTGGCTTCAGTGTATCTCCATAGAATACGTGTTTCCAGGGGGTGGAGAGAAGTAGCCCATGTTTATATCAATGGGTAATTACACAGATGACTGAGGGCTTATCAGGACTGGAGAGGTTGGGTAGGAGTTTTCTTCTGCAGCTATGTCAAGAGAAACATGGGAAAACAGCTTGTAAGAAATAAAGGGGTTTCTCTCATTTTATTTCCCTCTTTGACTGATTTCAGTTTCAGAGGTATTTTGCCCTGGGATTTTCCCCCTGGAGTTATTCCATTACTCTCTAGAAAAGGAAGCATAGCAGATCCATTGAATACAAAGGAAAAAACACAGAAACCCTGAAAAAATGAGAACACAGAGGAATATGTTCCCAATAGAACTACAGGATAAGACACTGAAAAGGCTAAATTAAACAGAGGTCACAAATCTTCTTGATAAAGATTTCAAAGTAGAATCAAATATGCTCAATGATCTTCAGAAATGCATTTAAGATCTCAGGGAGGCCTTCAACGAAGGTATAGAAGAGCTGAAAAAGAGCCACTCAGAGAATAAAAATACAGTAACTGAAGTGAAACATACAATGGAGGGACTAAAGAGATTACTGCCAGTAATGGACACCCTCAATGAGATGGAAATTAGGGAAGAAGAGCACAACAAAGCTGAGGAACATAAAGAAAAAAGGATTTCTAGGAATGAAAGAATGATAAGAGAGCTGTGTGACCAAACCAAATGAGAATATATTCACATAATAGGGGACAAAAGGGAGAAGATAGAGACAAAGTGATAGAAAGTCTCTTTGAGGAAATAATTGTTGAAAATTTCCCCAATATGGGTAAGGAAATAGACATTCTGGTCATGAAGTGTGGAAAGCCCCTAAGAAAAGGAACCCCAGGAATAAACAAGAAGACATATAATAATTAAAATGACAAATATCAAGGATAAGGAGAAAGTATTGAAAGCAGAGAGAGAGAAAAAAAGGATTACATATAAGGGAACCCACATCAGGCTATCAGCAGACTTCTCAGTGGAAACTTATAGGCCACAAGGGAGTGGCATGACATATTTAATATACTGAAACAGAAGGAAATTAAATAAAGAATCCTCTACCTGGCAAAATTATCATTTAAATTTGAAGGAGGGATTGAACAATTTCCAGACAAATGGAGGCTCAAAGAATTTAAAACAAGGAAACCAGCATTACAGAATATGTTAAAGGAACTGGTCTTCTTCCTAAGGCTAAATATTTTTGATTATGACATCTAAATGTATGGAGGAGGAAAACTAAGAAAAAATGACATTTAGACTGTATTTGAAATAGAGCAATCAGCAACTAAATATAGACTATTACATCGTCAGGAAGCTATCCTTGAAACACTGGTACCACAAACCTAAAGCCTATGATATATACAGAAAAAATTTAAAAAGACAAACCCAAATATAACACTAAAGAAAACCATCAAATAACAAGAAAAGAGTGCAAGAAAGGAGGAAAGGAAAAGATAGGAACTACAAAAACAACCAGAAAACAATAAAATGGCAATAAGAACATACCTATGAATAATTACCTTAAATGTAAATGGACTCAAGACACCAATCAAATGCATGGAGTGGCAGAATGGGTAAAGAAACAAGACCCATCTATATGCTGCCTGCAGGATATTCATTTCAGACCCAAAGACATATGCAGACTAAAAGTGAAGGGATGGAAGAAGATATATCATGAAAACAATAGGGAGAAAAAAGAATGAGTAGCAGTACTGATAAAAAATATATGTCAAAACAAAGAAAGTAACAAGAGACAAAGGAGAACATTAAATAATGATAAAGGGGTCAATCCAACAAGATAAAACATTATAAAGATCTTCACACCCAACATAAGAACACCTAAATATGTAAAAAAAAGTGCTAACAGAATTAAAGGGGAAATAGATTAGAACACCTTCGTTGTAGGAGACTTTAACACACAACTCATATCAATAAACAGATCAACCTGATAGAAAATAAATAAGGAAACAGAGGCACTGAACAATATATTAGATCAGATGGACTTAAAAGATATCTAGAGAACACTCCACCCAAAAGCAGCAGGATACACATTTTCTCAACTGTAGGTGGTACATTCTCTAGTATAGATCACAATCTAGGCCACAAAAAGAGCCTTAATAAGTTCAGAAA
>JAQQAC010016209.1:66159777-66289329 GCA_029783875.1 Phataginus tricuspis
ATCAATGAAATTGAACTGGTAATCAAAAAACTCCTGACAAACAACCTCCCAGAAACAGATGGCTTCACAGCTGAATTCTACCAAACATTTAAAGAAGAGCTAATACCCATCCTTAAAGTATTCCAAAAAGTAGTAGAGTAGGGAATACTTCCAAATTCATTCTATGAGGCCAGTATCACTCTTGGGTTCAATACCAGGCAAAGACACCAAAAGAAAGAAAATAGTAGAGCAATATCCTTGATGAACATGGATGGAAAAATACTCATAAAAATATTAGACTAAAACAATAGAAAAAAAAACAATGAAACCAGGATCTGGTTGAGAAGATAAACAAATAGATAAAACCCTAGCCAGACTTACCAAGAAAAAGACAGTACACAAATAAACAAAATCAGAAACCAAGAAGTAATAATCACAATGGATAACAAAGATATACAAAGAATCATTAGGAATTATTATAAAAAAATTATATGCCAATAAATTGGACAACCTAGAAGAAATGGAAAAATTCCTAGAAAAATTCCATCCTCCAAGATTGACCCAGGAAGAAACAAAATTTGAACAGACCAATTACCATCAATGAAATTGAATTGGTAATGAAAAAACTCTTGACAAACAACATACCAGAAACAGATGGCTTCACAGCTGAATTTTACCAAACATTTAAAGAAGAGCTAATACCCATCCTTAAAGTATTCCCAAAAGTAGTAGAGGAGGGAATCCTTCCAAACTCATTCTATGAGGCCAGCATCAGTCTGATACCAAAACCAGGCAAAGACACCCCAAAAAGGACAAATACCATATGATATCACTTATTTGCAGAATATAAAAACAAGGTGAAATAGAAGGAACAAAACAACAGTAGACTCATAGACACTGAGAAGTGACTAGTGGTAACCAAGGGGAAGGGGTTGGGATTGGTGGGAGAGGAGAGTGAGGGGAATAAAGGGGCATGACAATTAGCAATCACAATATAAGTTGCTCACAGGAAGGGCAGTACAGCATGTAGAAAATAGTCAGTGATTCTATAACATCTTTCTACATTGATGGATAGTAACCACAGCAGAGGAGGTGAGGATTTAATAATATGGGTAACTGTTGAACCACTATGTTGTACATATGAAACCAATATAAGATTGTATATCAATGATACTGCAACAAAAAATTAAAGACAATAATCATCAGCATAACAGAAAGCATCCTACAGTATGAGAGAATATATTCATAAATGACTCTTCTGATAAGGAGTTAACATTCCAAATATATTAAGAACTCATACAACTTGTCTTGCCAGTGGGTTACAGTCTTGGGTAAGTTTGCTATTGATTCAATGTGACCAAAGATATCACAGAAGAACGTTAGTTGGGGTGAAAGGTTTATACCCAACTTTATTTCCATGGTGGCAGATCAATCACTAGAATTCCATTCACTCAGAGAGAGTCTGCATGCAGCAAGCCGATCTCTGCCTCTGGACCTCCCTGCCAGCACGGCCATCCTCTGGGCCTCTCTGCCCACAGAGCCATCCCAGTCTCTGTCCTCAGTGCTGCCACCACTCCAGCCTCTGCTCTCCTGAAGCTTTGCAGCCATGCCACTGTGTTGCCCAGAGTACTGGGCAGGGCTTTTACCTAGAGTCAATAACAATGTATTGCCACACCTGTGTAGTAAGCTAGCCAACCAGGGCCAGTTTAGAATCCTGGTCACAGGAACCTTCAGTTTATCCACAAACTCAACACCCAAAAACAAATAACCCAATTAAAAAATGGGTGGAGGACCTGAACAGATATTTCTCCAAAAAAATACAAATGCCCAACAGACACATGAAAAGATGCTTCACATCACTAATCATCAAGGAAATGCAAATCAGAACCACAATGAAATATCATCTTATACCAGTTAGAATGGCCACTATCCAAAAGAGAAGAAATAACAAATGTTTGTGAAGATGCAGAGAAATGGGAACTCTCCTACACTGTTGGTGAGAATTTCAGTGTGGCCACTCTGGAAGACAGTATGGAGGTTCCTCAAAAACTAAAAATAGAAATACCATTTAACCCAGTAATTCCACTCCTATTAATTTACCCAAGGAGAACAACATCCCTGATTCAAAAAGGTATATGCATTCCTATGTTTATTGCCACACTATTTGCAATAGCCAAGGTATGGAAACAACCTTGTATTGTGTATAATGGAAGTGTCCATTAATAGATGAATGGATAAAGCAAATGTACATAAACACAATGTAATATTGTTCAGCCATAAAAGAAAGAAATTCTCCCATTTGCAACCACATCGATGGATCTAGAGGGTATTATTCTCAGTGAAATAAATCATGCAGAGGAGTACAAATACCATATGATTTCACTTATTTGTGGAACATAAATACAAAGTTAAACAGAGTGAACAAAACAGCAGCAGACTATAGACACCAAGAAGGGACTGGTTGTTGCCTTGGTGGAAGGGTTAGGGTGGGTGGATGGGGAAGGCGAGGGGGATAAAGAGCTATAAAAATTCTCCATCATAATGAAGACTGTTCATGGGGATAGTAGTACAGTATGGAGAATATCGCCTATGACTTTGTAACATCTTTCTGTTATTACAGATAGTAGCTGTAGTAGCGGGTGTGAGGATTTAGTAATATGGGTAAATGTTGAACCATTGTGTTTTATACTTGAAACTACAATAAGACTGCATATCTATAATAAAAAGAAGGGGGAAAATAAAAGAAGACACAACTACTACTAATGGGAAGAGGTGGGAGTAGGTAACCCCAAATGGCTGGTTAGCAGAGTATATGACAGTGAACACAAGATTCCTGGGTTCTATATTGGCTCCTGAGTTCTTACCTAACTCTTGAATCTTGGGCAAGTCATTTTCCTCATGATAAAAGAGGTTAAACAATATTGAGTCCTAAAATATTTCTCTGCTTCCACCAATAATCATCCCATTCCTCACTTTGAGATCAGTAAAAGAGAGATAATCTGAAAAACAATGGTTAATGAGAAAGTAAAATGTGACTGTATTAATAATTGGGCTTGTAAAAACCTAATGCTGAGTTGTGTAAAACTGATTGGAGATAGGCTTACACTGGAAACATAACAGAAGGCTTTACTGTGATCTCAAATCAGATCAGCCATCAGCTGACTGTATAGTGCAGCAAATTGAAAAGATGTGATTGAGAATAGGTGAACTGGCATTAATAGACCACACATTTTGATGCTTCTAGGTTTATGCAAGAAGGAGGTAAAAAAAGCTTGAGTGATACCAATAGAGACAAAGATATCAACATCTGTATTTTCATACACAGGTTATCTCACCCACTGGCAACAGGGAATCCAATTATTTCCTAGAATCTGATCCACAGGTTAGTGCCACTCCTATTTGTGCATTGATGTTAAGTGGGGGGTATGTATGTGTGTGTGTGTGTGTGTTGCTTTAGAATTTCTAATGTGGCTTTAGAGGCTTATATATACTGTCCTAAAAACAGTTCTAGGGTCTGTTCTAGGTACCAGGTGATCTTCTCTAATACAGAATCCTTTCTAATTTTTTGAAAACCCAGGCAGGTATTGATTCATGAACAATCAACAAAGTTTGGGGCCACTGTCATGGTAGTAAAACTATGAGTTAATCACTTCTTATTTTATGGTGAAGGAAGTAAAATTTTTTTATAGAAGCCTTCAATATAAGAAAAGAACATAAAGTTTAGGCTTTCTATATCTGCAAATACAAAGACTGAAGAGATCTATGAAGTCCTTAAAATTATGAAGATTTTTAATGAGAGTAGTGTCAAATCACACAACAGTGGAACTATTGTAGTAATTACTTAAAACTTTTAATATAGTTTTTCTGAATGTGATCTGAGGACCACTTACATCACAATCACTTGAGGGAAATCATAAGGTTAAAAAAAGCAGAAAAGCAAAAATATAAAATAAAAAACCCAAGTCTTCAGGCTTTCAAAATTTCTGGATATGTGGCCCAACAACAACTTTCATTCTAAACAACGCACTCTCCATATTTACCACGCATTTTTAAGTTTGACAGCCATTGATTTACAGAGGTACGTTTGGAATCAGTAAAATAAGGTAGTATTTTCTAGTTTAATGTGGTGGAAAACACACTAACCTGGGTAGAAGGAACCTGGCAGCTAGTCCTGGCTTTGCCCTTTATCATCTGTGAGATCTTCGGGAAGTGATATCATCTATTTGAGCACCATTTTACCTCTCTATACAATAAGAGATTTGATCCAGTGAAACTGTAAGGTCTTCTTCTTCAGCTCTAACATTGTATGAATCTACATAGAGGATATTATTACATTAATTGAACTTCTTCCAAGAAGTCATAGGGCCTAACACCCAGCATAATGCCTGGCACATAATAAAAATTCAACGAATTTAATTGTGTGAATGCAGACAGAAAATATAAACATGTTCAAGCAGGAACTATATAATTTCTCAAGTGCTTGATATGCAATGGACAATGCATTAAGGAAACCTAGGAACATGTTTGGAAGCTATCTTTATACCTGTGAAGACAAATCATGTATCTTTCACCCATATCATCTCTTGGTTGCCATCAGGGATGAATGCTTGGCTGGATCCAACCAACTCAAACATCCTATTACACAAAGTTTCTTTGGATAACTACCCCTTATTTAGGTCCTCCCTAAGCAGCCCCCCACGAGCCCCTTAGCAACCCATCATAATGTTTAACACTCAAGTGTGTATGCTATCCTGTATGTTACATTTGATATGTTTAAGCCTAAATTTTCACAGTATGCCAAGCTCCTGAAAGCTATGGAAAATACTCCCTTCCATGTGCCCCCAGAGCTTATATAGTGTTGAACATATAGGCAGTCAGTAAGTACTCTATTAATATAATATTAATCTTTTGCATTTCTGTAGTGCTTTGTAAGTTGTAAAGTGCTATTAAAACTAGTTCATTTGGTTTTCACAACCACAATGACAGGCAATCAGGACAGGCATTATTTGCACTTCATAGCTGAAGAATTTGAGGCTTAAAGATTTTACGGCCTGAGCAAAATCATCTAGGCAGTATTTTCTTCTCTACCAGATTACATTATATCTTTTTGAAGAAAGGGAAGGCTGGAGCATAGGTTTTAGGATCCAGGAACTTTCCATCTCAGGAATTTAGGGCCTTTCTATAAAGATGTTTGTACTAGAAAAAGCCAGGGAAAAGAAAGCCTGGAATATTATGAGTTTCAGATCAGGATGAAGAGAAACATTAACTGTTATATAAGTAGCTTTATTACATTTTGACCTTGGTATAGTCTTCTTTATTTCCTTTTCCTTTAAAACACCTTTATTTCCATAATGAGAGAAATTTCTGGAGAGTGATTTTTCAAAGAAAAACAATTCCAGCATTTCTGTCTAAATATATCTTCTTGCTTTTGTTTTACATCAACCTGAGCATTTAAAAAATTCTTGTGTAGAGTTGGTCTTTCCTCATTAAGGACCCAGGTTTTCAGAATGTTTTCTTTTTAATTCATTTTTTATTTGTACAACCCTGGGCTTCTGCGTTTCTTGAATATTTTTCTTTCTGAATTTCAAGGGAGTGATGTCTTTCTTGTCAGTATATTTCTTATTGTGAGTGTGAGTTTTATTTTGTAAATTATCTTATTTGTTATTGAAGTATCACTGATATACAATCTTACATTGGTTTCAAATGTACAACACAGTGGTTCAACAGTTATCCATATTTATAAATCCTCACCTCCTCTGCTGCAGTTACTATCTATCAATGTAGAAAGATGTTATAGAATCACTGGCTATTTTCTCCATGCTGTACTGTCTTTCCTGTGAGCAATTTATATTGTGATTGCTAATTGTTGTGCCCCTTTATCCCCTACACTCTCCTCTCCTACCAATCCCAATCCCTTCCCCTTGGTTACCACTAGTCACTTCTCAGTGTCTATGAGTCTACTGTTGTTTTGTTCCTTCTATTTTACCTTGTTTTTACATTCTACAAATAAGTGATATCATATGGTATTTGTCCTTTTTGGGGTGTCTTTGCCTGGTTTTGGTATCAGACTGATGCTGGCCACATAGAATGAGTTTGGAAGTATTCCCTACTCTATTACATTATGGAATACTTTAAAAAGGATGGGTATTAGCTCTTCTTTAAATGTTTGGTAGAATTCAGCTGTGAAGCCATCTGTTTCTGGAAGGTTGTTTGTCAGGAGTTTTTTGATTACCAGTTCAATTTCATTGATGGTAATTGGTCTGTTCAGATTTTGTGTTTCTTCCTAGGACAATCTTGAACGTCGTATTTTTCTAGGGATTTGTCTACTTTTTCTAGGTTGTTCAATTTATTGGCATATAATTTTTCATGGTATTCTCTAATAACTCTTTGTTGTTCTGTGGGATCCATTGTCACTACTTCTTCTCCATTTCTGATTTTATTTGTGTCCTCTCTTATTTTCTTGGTAATTCTGGCTAGGGGTTTATCTGTTTTATTTATTTTCTCAAAGAATCAGGTCCTGATTACATGGATTCTTTTTGTTTTAATTTTTATATTTTATATATTTCTACTCTGATCATTTTATGTCCCTCCTTTGACTAATTTGGGGCTTCATTTATTCTACTTTCCTTAGTTTCTTTAATGGTGAGTTTAGAATGTTTACTTTGTATTATGCTGTATTCCTATGTTCTTCCCTCTTAGAACTGCCTTTGAAACATCCCATCGATTTTGGGCTATTGAAGTTTTATTTTCATATGTCTGCATGTATTGCTTGATTACTGTTTTAATTTGTTCATCAATCCATTGATTATGTAGAAGCATGCTGTTTAGCCTCCATGTGTTTGTAGGCTTTTTTGCTTTCTTTGTGTAATTTATTTCTAGTTTCATACAACTGTGACCTGAGAAGCTGCTTGATACAATTTCAAACTTTCTGAACTTATTAAGGCTCTTTTTGTGGCCTAGATTGTGATCTATCCTAGAGAATGTACCACCTACAGTTGAGAAAATGTGTATCCTGCTGCTTTTGGGTGGAGTGTTCTTTAGATATTTATTAAGTCCATCTTATCTAATGTATTGTTCAGTGCCTCTGTTTACTTATTTATTTTCTGTCAGGTTGATCTGTTTATTAATATGAGTTGTCTGTTAAAGTCTCCTACAACGAAGGTGCTCTAATCTATTTTCCCCTTTAATTCTGTTAATACATTTTTTTACATATTTAGGTGTTCTTATGTTGGGTGTGTAGATATTTACAATGGTTATATCTTGTTGGACTGACCCCTTTATCATTATTTAATGTGCTTCTTTGTCTCTTTTTACTTTCTTTGTTTTGAAATCTATTTTTCCTGAGTACTGCTACTCCTGCTTTTTTCTCCCTGTTGTTTTCATGAAATATATTCTTCCACCCCTTCACTTTTAGTCTGCGTATGGCTGTGGGTCTGAAATGGATATCTTGTAGGCAGCATATAGACAGGTCTTGTTTCTTTACCCATTCTGCCACTCCATGCATTTGATTGGTGTCTTGAGTCCATTTACATTTAAGGTAATTATTCATATGTATGTTCTTATTGCCATTTTATTGTTTTCTGGTTGTTTTTGTAGTCCCTATCTTTTCCTTCCCTCCTTTCTTATACTCTTTTGTTGTTATTTGATGGTTTTCTTTAGTGTTCTGTTTGGATTTATCTTTTTTAAGTTTTTTCTGTATATATCATAGGCTTTGGATTTGTGGTTACCAGTGTTTCAAGGATAGCTTCCTGACTATGTAATAGTCTATATTAAGTTGCTGATTGCTCTATATCGAACATAAAGTAAAGGTACTTTTGTTCTTCCTCTTCCACATTCTTTGTATTAGATATCATAATCTGCACTTCTGTGTATCCCTTGACTGACTTTTTGAGTAGTTGATTTTACTTATTTTGTTTTAATTTCATACTTGCTTGGTAATTAATTGGTCTACTAACTTTACTGTGGATTTATTTTTCCTGGTGTAAGCTATTTAGCCTTAGGAACATTTCCATCTAGAGCAATTGCTTTAATATAATCTTATAAGGCTGGCTTAGTGTTGATGAATTCCTTCAACTTTTGTTTATCTGAAAATTGTTTAATAACTGCTCCAAATTTAAATGGTTATATTGCTAGGTAGAGGATTCATGATTGGAGGTCCGTCTGTTTCACTACATTAAACATTCCATGCCTCTCCCTTCCGGCCTGTAGAGTTTCCAGTGAGATGTCTACTAATAGCCTTATGGATTTTCCCTTATATGTAATCTTTTTTCTCTCTTGTTGCTTTCAATACTCTCTCCTTATCCTTGATCTTTGCCAGCTTAATTATTGTATTTCTTGCTGTTGTCTTCTTGGAGTTTCTTTTGTTAGGGCCTACTTGTGTTGTTTCCATGACTTGAGTGTCTATTTCCTTCACTAGTTTGAGAAAATTTTCAAAATGTTTTCCTCAAAGAGACTTTCTATCTCTTTGATTCTCTGTTCTCCTTAAGTACCCCTATAATGTGAATATATTTTCCTTTACTTTGATCACACAGATCTTATTTTTTTATTCCTAGAGATCCTTTTTTATCTCTTTTCCCAAGCTTCTATTATGTTCCTGTTCTTTCATTTACATCTCATTGAGTGTCTCATCTACTTGGAGTAATCTACTCTTAAATCCCTCCATTGTATGTTTAATTTCAGATACTGTATTCTTTAGCTCTGAGTGGCCCTTTTTCAGCTCTTCTATGTCTTTGTTGAAGTTCTTCCTGAGATCTTGAATATTTTTCTGTAAATCAGTGAGCATGTTTATGACTTTTACTTTGAAATCTTTATCAAGAAGTTTGGTGATCTCCATTTATATTTTCCCTCTTTCTGGTGTTCTTTTCTGCGGTTTTATTTAGAATATATTCTTCTGCTTCATTTTGTCAGGATGTCTGTGTTTCTTCCTTTGTATTAGATGGCTTGTCTATGCTTCCTGGCCGATAGGGTAATAGCTTTATAGAGGAGCCATCCTATGGTGTCAAGAAGCTCAAGACTCTTTACTCTCCAGTGCATGGTTCTACTTTGTGGGAGAACCAGCTTTTGGGTTGCAATGGGTGGGGCTGCCTTTCTGTTTGTTCTGTAGTGGTCTGAGTCTGTGCTGGCAGTTTCCTTCAGCCACTTCCTTTGTAATCTGAACAGAAGCCTCTCCCGGGCTCACTTTCTGTGGGGCCATCCTCTGCCTGCCCTGAATCAGTGGTGTGGTTGCAGGGTTAATGATGTGTGTAGTCTGATATTCAGTTCTGGGGCCAGGCACAATGTGTAGCACTGGTCTTGGACAGCCACAGTAAGGAAGGAGTGCTCAGAGCTGGCTCCTACAGGCACCTCACTGGTTGGTCTGAAATGGCTGAAAAAGCTGGGAGAGTCTCCATCTACCAGTCAGCAAAGTCTGCTGCTGATGCTGTACCAACTGGTTAGCTCACTGGCAGTGCATGCAGGGAGGCAGCTAGGGACTGAGATGCCGGAGAGATGTTGGAGCATCTGGGACTCCCAAGAATTCTCAACCATTTGGGCCAAGGGAGAGGTGGGCAGGCATTGTCCACCTGCCCTTTCTCCTGCAGAGAGAGCTCCATCCAACCCTCACCTCTCTGGCACTCCTCCCACTGATGGGAAATTTTTCAAGCTGCCACCTATGCTTTGGGTCTCAGGACCAGTGATGATGCCTATCCTCCACAATGAGTTGGAGTTTCAGACTTCCTGAGTGTTCAAGCTGTCCCTGGTGTCCAGCCCCATTTATCACCGGAACCCAATGTAATGTGCACTCGTGCATGCAGAGCAAATATCCAGGGCCAGGTATGCAGTGTTCCTGGGCTCCTGTCCCCTCTCTGCTTTGTTGCTCTTTCTCCTGCCTGTGGGCTGGAGTAGGGGGGAAGGCTTGGGTCTCACTCAATTGTGGCTGTGCCACTTTACCCATTTCTGTGTGGTCTTCTCTTCTTTCCAAGATGTAGGTGGTTTGTTCTGCAGTATGCAGCTCATTTTAAGGTTTAGCTGTATTTGCTGTATTTTATTTTTTTGTGTGTGTTTTTGGGAGGAGTTTTCTGTCTTCCCTTCCTTCTCCACCATATTTTTCTATGCGTCCCTCAACATTTATATAATCTTGGTTCAATAGTTTTCTCAATTCCTGTACCTAAACTCTATTTTTTCCTTCCTGGTTTCTAGAAAACATTTGTATCCAAATGGACAATGTTTCCCATCTGAGTGATCCTGAAATTTTGTTTTTTATGTCTTAATCTTTTGTTATTATTGTTATTGTGGTTCTTCCAGTTAAAATGTATGGCAATGCTTTGAAAATGGAAAATCAATACAAAAATTAATGAAGCATATAAGAAAATAAATCAATTGAAATCTGTATCTTAATTTCTCCAAAAGCTATACTAGTAAATTTAGAAAAGAAGGCTTGCATGCAGTCAACATCTTTAGCAAAGGTAAACAGCCCTTTCCTCTGATCTAGTGTGCCAATGAAGCTACAGTTTGTGTAGTCCTTGATTCAGTGATGAGCTAAGTGTTTTCAGGTTCCATATTAGAAAGAATAACCCTTAGCAAAGCATGTTCCCAACAATATCTTGGAAGGAAAACTGAATGTAAATATAAATATAGGAGATGCAGTTAGAAAAACCCTGATGTGCTTTCAAATGATAACTAACACATGGTTGAACAAAATAGTTTAGTTTACTATTCCAGAAGTAGTATAACTAGCTAGAATTCACTTTCTTTTTTTCTATTGCCTTAAAAAGTTTCCTCGTGCCACCTTACAGTCTATCCCGTGCCCTTACCCCAATCCTTGCAAAACAATTATCTGATTTCTGTTTCTATAGTTTTGTCTTTCCTAGAATGTCATATAAATGTAGTGATATAGTATATAGCCTTTTGCATATGATTCCTTTTATTAAATGTGTCTGGTATTTATCCAAGCTGTTGCACATATCAATAATTTGTTCTTGGATTCACTTGACTGGGGACTAAAGACAAGCCAAAACGAAGCAAGTAATGTAAAATTTCTGCAGATAATTTCAAAGATCTGTGTCAGAAATTCACCTGCATGTACACACACATTCATATGGAGACCAACATTTAATATATAAATAGTCAAATGAATGTTTAAAGAAATACCTTTGCCCACAGGCGGTTGGTTTATACAAAATTATAAAAGCATATCCATAAAGATAATGGATTAAATATGTCATATGACATTGATATTTTATTCAGTTCACATAATGAGTCTGATTCAACCCCGTTACAATAGAAGCTCACTGATAGAGAGGAGGAGCTATTAATTATCTAAGGAAGTAAGAAGACCAGTGAAGCTCCTATCAACAAAACTGTGCAGCCCTTTGACTGTGACAACCCTGTTAGTAAGATACTAATTGTAGGTGAAACTGTTTTAAGTTGTGTTTTCTTTCTCATAGCTGTCTGCACTGAGCCAGTTCTGCCCAGGGCAAAATTGGTAGATGGGAATTGTTTTTGCCTCTGTTCAATCTCCTTTTCTGTAAGTCATGATAATAGCATTGGCTAACATTTATGAACAGTTACTGTGTGCTAACAGAATAGGCACTGTGCTAAGCACCTTATAACAGGCTATCATATTCCTCACAATAATCCTGTGAGACAGGTACTATCATTATTCACATTTTGCAGACTTAAACACAGTTCAAATAATTTGTCCAAGATCACACAGCCAATAAATATTAAAACTGAAATTTGACCGCACAACTTAACTTCTACAATAGTCTACACTAACCATTGCAGTGTACTACTGTATATATATTCAACCATCTAGATTTTAGAGACTAGAATTCCTTTTCTCCTGCCCACTAGCCACATAGTATCTTCCATTGCTATGAGTCCCTCAGGACTTCTAGGGATTCTCTACAGTTTTAATTACCTCCCTCCCCAACTATCCTCCTGACAGTGTCTTGCTATTCACCGAATGTTGTAAAGAATGCAACTGAGTAAGCAAATCCCACCATGGTGTGAGTACAACATGGAACCCATTATCTTTGTCAGGGATTATTACATTTTATGCCAAGTTATCTCCAATAAATTATTACTAATAAACTTCCAACAGAGGCATGGGGCTGGTTGGGTGAGAATGGACAGTAGAATCTACCCAGCATCCATTATTTTATGCCATTTAAGCAATATATAAGGTTGACTGTATCCATCTACATTTTCACCCTGGTCCTCTGTGATTAGTGACAGATTGCAAGACAAGATTAGGAAAACAGGTACATCGTGGTCCTGTTGCAGAGGTTTTTTTTCCCCGGTGTATAAACCAACTGATCTCTATAGAGATAAAACCTATGACCTTGGTTTCTGAACTGTTCTATCTCCATTTTAGCTAATGAGCATCATTAATACCAGTTTCAACCTTACCAAAGCAAAGCATTAAATGTTCTACTTAGAGGTTGAAAGAATTAATAAGCTTCCCTAGAGATACAACTTTTATTTAGGGAGTGACCTTGGTACTGGGAATGATTAGAGTTTCACATGGCCTAGATCTCAAAGGAATTACTTGATTGTAATAGTCTTGGTAAACATTGTATTACATCATAAAATGAAAATATAAATATTGGATGTTATTTCACAGCAAAATCCAGAGTTGACAGAAATTTCCCAAACCACCAGCTGACTGGATTTGAGCAGTATAATAAAAAGAAACAGTCTTGATCTTTAGAGATAAATTGGAATTGCATTCTAACTGACTTACTTCAAAAAATTATTACTCCAAATGCATACAGGTGTGTCTAATATGAGACTTTTTATACCTAAAACTTCTAATTTTAAAGTTTAGAATAGTTTACTAGTATAGGTGATAAAACATTACTTAGGTAGAAGTATAAAGAAGTAGCTTATAACTTGCTGCCAAAGTATAACTTTATTATTGTGAAGGTAAATAAGTAGCATCATTTGTTTTAAATCTAGGGTAAGAAGTGTACATTTTATGTAAAGCAGTTAATTATTAATTCTCTAGAAAAAATATACTTTCATCAGTAGAAGGTTTGCTTTTGTCTTACATAAATTTAAAAAATTCCCCTTAAGGTCTAAATGTAATTAAGAGTAAAATACTTTAGTGACAACTGGTTACATGGGAAAAAACTCTCAATACATTGTTAGAAAAAAAGCATGTCACATAATTGCATATTCAGTATAATCCTAGTTATTCGGAATATATGTAATAGGCAAAAGAAACTACTGAAATTAAATATACTAAGATGTTATATAAGATATACTAAAAATTATGATATTTGGCTGGTAGGATTAAAAGTTGTTTTGTTTTTCTTTATTATCTACATTTTATAAAAATTCTAGAATGAACACCTATTTTATAATATGATATAAACAAAAATGTAAAAAACTAGTCTCAAAGGATGTGAAAAACATTCAATCTTATGGATGTATTTGTCTTTTAAATGCTTATCTTTTAAATACATAATGATTTCCACTTATTTTTATAAAATCAAAGAATTTCACCACCTAAAGTCAATGTTTCTGCAGATCTGAGAAACACTTGTGTCATCTGAAGTGCATGTTTGTATGTGATATTTTTCCTTGCAGCACTTTTGAAAATTTATCATCTGGGAAGGAAAACTGCTGATGTGCTATTTGAAACTCACCCCTTGCCCTCCTACATTACTTAGGTAACATAAAGAGTTTTAAGTGGTATAAGACAAAGAAGGCATGGACAAATTTCATCCTGATTAAAACCATGCTCAGCTCGTGTGAAAGACATCCAGAAGTTAGATGGACACTGCCACTCAAAAAAAAAAATCTGTCATAAAAATAGCATTCTTTGTTTATATTGGGGCAATTTACTTCTTGTTTTTACCATTTAAATACACTATCATGGGCAAATCTGTTGCCTCTTACAGAATATTCCCTCTATTCCATTGGTGTAGGAGCACTTCTTTGTTAGGTAAAGTCAATTAAAGATGATACACCTGTCAGCTTGGAAGTCAATCAAATTTCCAGTTGTGCATTCCATGACCCCAAGTACCTTATTCTCTGCAACTTTTTTGGTCTTTTCATCAGAACCTAACTTTTGGGAGGAAAAAGTTGTCTTTAAAAGGGATCAATGCTTACAACACAAAGACTTGGAAGAATATACATTAAAAGAAAGAAATGGATGTCTATTAGTCAGAAACCATTTATTGCCTCTATAAAAGATGAAATAAAAACCCTACAAAAGATCACATTACAGCCTGATGTGATATTTAAGGTGACAGTATGTTTCAGAGGTAGTACCAGTAAAATGGGATGGAAGATTTCTAAAAGAAATTATTAACAAGTTAATGCAAAATGAAATTTCCGTGTCGGAGCAATATATATATTCAGTATACACTTTAAAGGAACAATTGTAATTATATTTCTGTGAAATAATCACTTTATTCTCCTTTCCCCCTTAGCAAATCTGCTCTTAACAAAGGTTTGTTTTGAGCAATGGTATATTCACTGTAGGCCAACAAGTTAGTAGCCTTCTCCATTATATCATCATAGAGAATAGCTTCATGAAAAGCATGATACAGTGATGTCTGCCAAGGATAACAACTTCAAGAGAACCCATTAACTTATCATTTAAACACTATAGTACTGATAATTCTCTTAAAAGGTTAATTAGAATTTGGCATTTTTTAGGATCTGAATGAAAATTAATATATTTTGAAAAATAGACAATATTCCTGGTATACCATCATTGCAATGTGGAGAAAGGACAGGAGATAAAGTTTACAGAGTTTCTCTTAAAAATTATCATAAGCTATGAGGGTAGATAAGGAAACTATTTCTTGGAAATGGGATGAATGTTCCCTCCTTTCAAAAAAAGGCAACAAAGTCAATCTTAGAGTCTATAATTCTTTTAAATACATCACTTATATTTTCCACTCAAACATAAAGACTGCTGACTATGAAATGGCTTTAAAATAGATGTTGCCTTTTGAGAAGTGGCCTCTTGGATATCTTTTGAGATCTTGGTAGTATACAAAGCACAGGATGTGACTAGGCTGCAGCCTTTTCTTCTCCTACAATAACAACATTTCTATCACATGATAACAATGGTAGTACAAAAGTCCTGCTGTTGATAACTGACCTTACAACAAAACATCCCTAGGTTCCATGAAGAGGCCAATTTTCTTTTAATGTTTTTCTTGCATGTTCTAATTTTCTTACTCTCCAGGGAAACTGTAGTTCTCATTTTCTTGTGACTAATTTTAGCTTGGCTGAAATAAGGAAGGTAACTTCCAATTTTTGGTTTTTTAAAATATACATTTTGGAAGGTAACTGCTCTTAGATACACATTTCCTGCTTAGAAACTGGTTGGCTTAACTACCTAAGTGTAGTTAAAAGAAAGAAAATGTTTTTTTTCCCATTGGTATTTGTCTTTGGGAGAAGGTGCTTTAGATAGTATGGTTTGTTTTAATATTGTGTGTGTTTCAATATTATTATATATTTAATAATAAAGCACAAAAGAAAGAAACACTAGTTGTTTTTCTCCTCTCAGTCATGAAGATGTCACAAAAGCAGTCATAAGCTGATTTTTTCCTCTTTGAAATGTCTCAAAACCCCTCTTCCAACTTCTGTGTGTGAAAAATATATTTTCCCTATAATATATTTTTAACACGTGACCTTCACATCTTTTGAACAAATCCATGGCTTGTAATCTCATTCTGCCAATTATGATTTTTTTTTTCTGGGAACAGTTATTTCCTTTGGTTCCTGCTACAGAAAAACCACATTTAATTTTAGAAATGTTTTAATTCCAATGACAGTATAGTTATGATTTCTACAGTATCTATTTTAATGGAACTTTAAACAGGGAATGGGAATCATCTATGTTTCAAAATTGTACACTAGGATTCTTTTGAGGAATCATACCTAGAAGAATACTTAAATTTATTAAAATTTCTACTTACATATTTTTATTAATATCCCTAAAAAAGTGAAAAGAAATAATTCGTTTTGGAGTTTATGGCTTACTGAAGATTCAAAACCCAATGTCTCCATAGTCGGAGCTCAACAAATATTCTTTGATTTAGTGAATGATTGCTGAGGTGTGACAAATACAATTCATAGAGTTGAAAGATACAGGAAAGAATCACCTAACTTTACTTTGTAACAGGAACCAAATAAAAAGGGGCTTAAATTGAAGCAGAAAATATTACAGGTTAAAGATAAACTCAATGACTAGGCAGGCGATCCCAGGAGATACTGGAAAGCCTGGAATTTGTCCATGCTACCTTAAGAAATGGTTCCTATATTTGCTGTATATAGTAGGGACTTTGTATCTCATGGAGGAATTGGTGTGACTGATCAATTTAATCCTAATCTCTGAGGTTCTGTTACTCTTTTCTCTGAATGGAATGTGATGTGTCAGCAAGGAGCACTAAACATTCTTTGTGAAGAACCACATGGTTTTCAGCTAAAAGGGAGAGGACCTAACCACTGAAATATTTCTGCTAACAAATGAACCATAGCAGTAGCATGGCGGCAATATTAAATCAAACAAATAGCTGACGAAATGAAGGATTACCAATGAACCTTACCTATTTGTGGGTGGGGGGGGCATTTCAAGGTCAAATACATTCATGATTGCCTTTCTGCATTCGTAAGTTGGTATCTGTGAATTCCAAAATCAAAATTGGTTTTACTTACATATTGCAAAAATATCTGACATAGAAACTTGATGGCCAAAAGAGCTATCTAGCTACTCCATTAGTCTTTTGGGTATAGACAGTAATTTAACCATGCAACACAATTCCACCCTGCCAATTTATAAATATATGATACTGTGTACTTACGGAAAAACTGGTATTTTTCCTTTTGTGAGTTTTGGTAATGCCATCTGGTACCCCGGAAGGGAAATGTCTGCAAACAATTGTCTACAGTGTGTTGCCATCTGGTACTTACTAGAACAACTGGGTAGCATGCCCATTTTAGGAGTGTACTCATAGAATAGTATCCAGTAAATTCAGAGCACTGTGATCTATGACCAAAGCAGTATATCTCTTTTTGGATATTATCCTTGGCTGATGGCTCTGTACAAGCCTCACATGGAAATGAGGTAAATTTTGTGCTAAGCTGAGTGACTAGATTAAAAAAAGGGGGGGGGCGGGTAGCTTACCTTGACTTTCTATTTCATAAAATGCAAGAACTGAAAAAATATTATTAAAATGGTGATAAACTTGTAATATTTGTGCAACATTTCCTCTAACTCAGTTACACAAATTTACTAGTATAATGTGTATCTTATCAATTAATATCTGTCATTTGCAGCAACGGAGAATTACCAGTAAAACTAATCTTTTACAACATTTTATTTTTGTACACTTAACAATTTATTTGACTTCATGTTTGTAAATTATTTTTCCAGAGTGCTTTCCCCCTACCCCCAATACTGGGTTAGATAATGGAAGAATAGCAACAATTTACAATTATGTACCAGTGATCACTCCAATTTTCAATAATTAGCTTAAGTCAAATTTTCATAGGGATCCCAAGACTCATCCAGGTTAAATCATTTTTAAAGTTTTGTTTTTTCAATTTTCAGTGCACTTTCCTGAATAAAAGTGTATGTGAATGATAGAAAAAAAAGAAAGAAAGAAAAACAAGATAGGCAGAAAGAAGATATAATGGCTACCAAAACAGGACTAATCAAACTTCAGGAACTTGATAAGCAATGCTGAAATACTTTATTTTTATGTGTCTGATCAAAACTATTACTAAAACTAAGGTTCTTCTACAAACCAAACAGAAATCTTTCAGAATTAGACATTATGCATTACAGAGCTAGACTGCTCAATTAAATACATTTTTTTTCCCAGAGTTCCAGCATTTTGGAAAAATTTTCAAACAATGCTCTTACATTTCACATACATCTTTTGCACTATAGCCATTATATCTTGTTCATCCTTCACAGAATATGTTGGTTTCAACAATATGTTTTTCCAGCTGAAGAATTTTGGGGCAACAGAATTCAGTTATCTTGAAATGCACACCTGCTAGGGCAGCCAAAAGGCTATATCATATTCCCCCTTTCAAATCACAAACTGTCTGAGGCATTTTTCTCTGATAAAGAAGACACACTGAATGAGGTATCATCAGGTTCCGGCAAGGCATGGTTGAAATCCATCTCTTCTAATTCCGGAGGTAAATCTGACAGCAGTGCCTGAGTCAGAAAAATCAAAATTTTAAGTTAGTATGTGGACAAATTTTTACCAATTTTGTGTTAATAGTTGTGGTCGTTTCATGTTTATTTATTCTTAAGGATGTAAAGAAAGGAACATTTCTCTTTCGGTACCTTATATAATATCTTACATGCAGAGTATGTAGAGTGAAACTCTGGACAAAAGGAGAGAAATGAGCAACTATTTTGTACCATGTACTTTGAAGTGTTTGAGATAAGTGATTTTCATACTAATTTTGAGTAATCACTGATCACTGCTAGAGGACTTTAAAATTTTATTCCTTATTAAAATATTTCTGCCCAGTTAAGCTGTGCTTTAGAGAAAAGCACATTTCACAAAAGACTATTTTGTACTTCAGTGGGAGAAAGAACTTAACAGTCAGGAAAGAAGTTCAGCTATTTTACTTCACACTAAATCTTAACTTCTTTGAAGTGCAAGTGATTTCTTTTCCTTAGGCTATTTCCATATCTATAGATGTCCAAGCACCCACTAAGACATAGACAAACCAGTGAATCTCGCTGTTTCACTGTAATGATGTATCTAGATTGCTGTTCATTTCTCTGCTGGAGTAATTAGGATAAGCCAAGAGCCATGAACAAAGCTTTACCATGATGTAATTGTTCATCTGGAGTTGCAGAACATGCATCCATAATAGAGAACTAAATGATTAATACAATTTTATGTGCTGACAGTGCTCATGACCATTTGACCATAATAAATTGTGAACCAAATGATTGACTTGCTGTTCCCAATACTAAATATAATGTAGCATATCTGGACAATTCTTAGACAGCATTACTTGTAGTGTGGGCCTTGGGTGCAGTGGTAAACAATAACCAAGGTAACAGGAATAAATGCAAGCTTGTCACTACCTAATTAAGTAACAGAAAGACTGGGTATGTTGGAGAACATATGAAATCCGCTATCGGAATAAGACAGTATTCTCATATTCTCTTTACTAAAAGAAGCAACAGCTATAAGTCCTATGCTTTTTGTCCTATAGCAGAGGCAAGACAAACTCTTACCTGAGAGAAAAGTTGTTTATTTTACACTATTGAACTTCTTGCTGAAATTGAGAGTATTTGCAAAGCAGTTACCTGAAGGTATTACACGCTCTCTAAGGTGATAGGTTGAAGTACTAGGACACAGAGCCATTTTTTTCTAGAACAGTTGTTTACCACTAACTCAGTCCAGGTAAAACAAAGCCTTTGCTAACAGAAGCTGATCAGAGTTAACGGAAACACATCACTGAATTTAGTTCACTTTTTAATTGTGAAGATGCCATATTAAAGAGGGCAAAGTGTTCCAACTAACAGTCACTGTCTTAGAGTATTAGGTCAAGTGGATGAACAGACTTAATTACATTTTAAATTCTAGTGAAGAGACCTTCAAATCAAAGAAGCACTATTTATTTCTTTGTCATTGCCTTTCATGTAGCTGACTGACTAAAATGAGGGTAGTACAAAATAGCAAAATATCTGAGGCAGTATGGAGCACTACTAATGCATGGGATACACTGCAAAATTCTTATTTTCAATATCTTACTGGATGGCAATATTGGCACACTGAACAAATCTTTGGATTATTCCAATTGCTAGAACTGCCTTCTAAACTACACCCAATTAACTTTCTTTACTACAGGTTCCTCATCAGTCTATCTTCAGAGTCTGAACTACTGCTACTCTTCCCAAGAGATTAAAGCACTTCCCAAATATATCATCAATTTATGTAACCCTTATTCTAGGTCATTAGGGTGGGAATGTCAAGTTCCATGATGTTAACCATTCTTACCTTCCTTGCAATGTGGAGAAATTGAAGTTCAAGAAAGGCAATTGCCCAGGCTAGGATCACATGGGAATTCTCAGGGGAAGAAGGACCATAATTAATGACTTAGGGCAGTGCTGGCAACATTATTTTTATTTAAAAATGGATGTTAATTTAAAAAACCTTTGGCAATCTAATATTTCATTCAGTACCATGTAATTTTAAAGCCCAGACTGCTTCATTGGGGAAAAATATTCTGTGGACCACTCATCTCACAAAATTTACCCTAATCAAGATTAATGAAAAAAATCACTTAGGATTTTCTTTCAATGAGAAAGCAGTGATACAATGGTTCTCTCTTATTCAGTAGACCAAAAATTAATTCCTTCCAGAAATAAACCTCTAAGTATTTCATAGTGTAAATGTCAATAATTTAACAGATCACCTGGATAATGTTTATGAACTACTATTGGTGTTTTCTATATTTTGAAATCCATTATACCTGATCTCAACTGTGAAAATCCATAGTTTCTATTTGAGTGCTGACTGTATAAGCTATGAATTCCAGTACAATTTTTGTATAACTTTCTTTTTTTCAACCAATGTCTTGTCCATATCTTAGTTCATCAGTCTTTTATTAGAGGAAAAGTATAAGAGGAGAAAAGTAATATGGACAATAGTTGTTTTTATTATTTGTTAATGGACTTAGGGAAAGAATCAAGCCAGGGATGACGTTAGAATTAGAAAATAAAATGCAGTCTGTGTGCTATTCCTGGATATCAAGAGACATAGACAATTGCTAGTTAGCCGGCCTTATAACTCTGAATTCAAAATCATGCTATGACTTTTGGGACCAGGACCTCACTCCAAGTTATTCCCGTGGTTGGACCTAATATTTTTAGTTATGTAAAATTTACAGTTCCATTGGGACCATGCTCAAGTCTACCATCTTATTCACTTAAAAACCTGCAGTTTAGGTTCCTAAGAAAATGAATGTATTTTCAATATGCCATGGATTATGCATAACTCACAAAATAAAGCAATATGGTTAAATAAAGCTGGCAAAAGTAACTAAAGACTACTGCCGTGGAATATCTGTGTGTATGCTGCAGTGGGAGGGAGCAAAATGCATGAACCTGGACACACCATGTTTAAGTTTTGTGGTTCAGTACTTTAGTGAAATATATAAAGAAATAATTCTTTTAAAAAAACAGGGAGAGTTGTGGAATGCTAAGACTCTAGTCTTTTTCCCTGGAGGTGTCTGGGATGGCCTACATATGTGCAGCCTTGCTTGGATATAAGGGATACATTTTTGTATTCTTGAGACTCCTTGTTGAATAAACACCTCTGAGACTGCTTCCTGATTAGGGGTGACATGTGTGACATGCTACTCATATTGAACTTCTCTGACAAGAAATCAACATGGTAGTATACAATTCATAGGGAAATTTAGTATCATTTAGTATTGAACAGAACATTTAATAAAATTTTATAATTCTTTTTATCAAGCTCAATAAAGTATTATACAGATTTCATAAGAAAAAATGGGACTGAAAATATAACTTGGGAGAAATTTGTAAACAAAAATCCAGAGCAAAAACATAAGACATTACATTTCATCTTTGGTGTAGAAGAATCAAACATTCTAGTTGAAATGGGAAAAGTAAATGATGCACTGTGGTCACAAAGAATTTCACAAGGTAATTTCATACATTTTTAGTGATGAGCAACAGATCATGAAAGAGAAGGTATTCAAACATTTGCAAACTTTAATGGGGGCTGGAAGGTAACTGAAATCCAGAAGAGAGGCAAATGCCTCACATTCACTCGCAAAAGGCTCCAAAATATGTGCCTGTTCAGTTAGGGTAGCCCTGTCTTTACACACATTTTGAGAATTTCTTTAAAATTAATTTTAAAACAGATTTTCCTATATCTAAGGCTAGTTTGGAACTAACAAGGTCTGCTAATCAATTACTTCCATTTTCCACTAAAGCAGTACCCAAAATTGGAATATCTACTCTCGAGAAAACTGTGCTAAGTAAAGGTCATGAAGTAACAAATGTTTCCTTGATGCCAAGAAGGAATGAAGTATAAAAATAAATATGAAGAACACAAATGTGACATGTCATTTTTCTACATGGTACACTACAGCTTATTATTCTTTTCTGCTACCTACCTGCTGTTGTTCCTTATCGTCAGCTTTCATAGCTAGTATCAAGCTTTTAACAAACGTCTGAAGTTTAAAGTATTTTTGCTTTTGAATCTCTAGTTCATTTTCGATGAATCTGACTTCTTCACTCTAAAGGACAAAACATCAAACTGCATTGTTAACCCTATGGAAACCTAGGACTGTACATGTTAAATGCACAAGAAAATAAAAGAAAATCAATTTAGAGGGACAATAAGGATAAAATTGTAGCATAAAAGAATATAAAGCACAGAAGGAAATTATCCTGTTACTCAATGGCTGCCTTTTAAGCAAATCACTAACAGAAAACAATTGGCAATGTTAAGAATCTAATCAAGTAAATTCCAGTAAGAAAAAAATCAAGAAACATTTCCCTTCTGGGAAAGACTTCTTCTAAATTAAATTTAATTAGATTTTGGATTAGGATTAAGAACAGAAAGCCCAATTAACCCCAAGTAGAGAGCAGCATCAGATGCAGTAATGCTGAATGCACCGTTCACAAACCCAACTGTTGAAAAAACTAAAATGTCTGATGAAGAACTAAAATTACTTCTAAGACTGTCTTAAATAGTTTGCTGAGCCCCCTGCCTTTATATAGTAATCTGTTATTCAGAAAATATCTCCAAATGCACCACCGTGTACAATTGATTTAAAACCCAGTCTCTCTTCACTATTTTTACTAGTTGTATAGGAAAAGAATAATAAACTAGGATTTGGGAAAGTTTTAGCACCAGGACTACTGATAATTATGTAAACTTGGGCAGGCCAGTTAACCTCTTTGTGACTCTGTTTACTCATCTATAAAATGGATATAATACTATTTCTAGTCCTATTCGATAATACTATTGGCAGTTTAGCTTTGAGGGTTGGAAGGCTCATATAAGATAATGGCCATAAAACTGCTCTGAATAGATTTGTTACTAAAGCTACAGTAATCAATAAAGTCTGGTATTGGCAAAAGGGTGGACATATAGCTAAACAGAACAGAACCTAGTCTGTTGTGAACATGTACACACACATTTGGTTGATTTTCAACAAAAGTGCTGAGATAATTCAATGGACAAAGAAAGGATAGTCTCCCAAAAAACAGTGGCTGAACAATTGTATATCCATATTGTCCCCCAAAAAGGTGATCAACCTTTACCTTACATCATATACAAAATTTAACAAGAGATGCGTAACAGACCTAAATGTAAAACCTAAAACTATAAAAATTCTAAAGGAAAACAGAGGACAAATTCTTTGTGTCCTTGGGTTAGGCAAAAATTTCTCAACAGGGCACAAAAAGCATGAAACTTTAAAGTTTTCATCAAAAGTAAAGAAAATATTATTTTTCAAAGACACTGTTAAGAAAATAAAACACAAGCTGCAAGTTAAGAGAGAATATCTGTAAATCACATATCCACAAAGGACTTGGATTCAGAATACATAAAGGTTATATACAATGCAATTATAGAATGAGCAACCTAATAAAATACAGGCAAATTATTTGAACACACATTTCACAAAATAAGATGTGTGACTGGCCAATAACATGTGAAAAAGTGCTTAATATTCTTTCATTAAGGAAATGAAATTAAAACCACAATGAGATATTATTACTAACTTACCACAATAACTGAAGTTAAAGAGATTGACAATAGCAAGTGCTGGTGGGAGTGCTGAGAAATTAGAACTCTCATATATTGTTGTGGGAATATAAAACAGTACAGCCACTTTGGAAAATGGTTTGGCAGTTTCTTATAAAATTAAATGTATCCTTTCTTATCATGTGACTCAGCAAGCCTACTCTTTTACCCAAGGGAAATCAAAACATATGTCCAGGAAAAGACATACATGAAAATTCATAGTGGTTTTATTCATAATAGCCCCAAACTAGAAACAACATAACTGTTCATCAGCAGATTAATAAACAAATTGTGGTTGTGATTACACAAACTGTGTTCACTTGTCAAAATTCATCTAACTGCATAAATACGTGAGTTTTATTGTATGGAAATTATATATCAAAAAACCTGATTATAAGTAAATAATTAGTCATCATCCTTGCCAAAAAACATGAAAATAGGCTATGAGTACTCTCTGCAGCTGGAGAACTAGTCTCAATGAGCACAGCAGGACCTTTAGCAGCATGTTCAAAAAGATGCATAGAAGACATTAAAATTAGATAATTCTATGGGCATTCTAAGTTCCAAATGAGAAGATACAGTTGTATTAATCACAATCTACGAACATGTTTACTGCATTAATTATTTTATCAGCTCAGTTTAGAATTTATTTAATAAAACTCCTTCCTTTTCAGACCACTTACTATCCAATGAATTATCTGCAAATGAATTCAAGCTAAATTCCTTATCCAAAGGCACTCTACAGGTGTACAGGTAAGCATTATAATAAAATTCAACACTCTCCTGCCATAATACACTTGACTAGTTCTAAACTTCTGTGTTTTTTAGTATTCATTGTCAGAGAAGTAGAATTAATAAAGTGCTGACCAGGAAGTCTTTTCAAATACAGGAGACACCTATTATCATTACCATAGTGTCTCCTTTGAATGCACAGTCCTTTTAAGATGCCTTCATCTTCCATTAGAAAACATTTAAAAACATTAATTCACATTAGTAAAAGTCATGATGCATCGTTTGGTAGGCAAATCTCTAACTTCTCATGTGAATATTCCTCCTCCTCCGTATTTATGCAATGTTGGAAAAACATCAACAGCTTTAAGACAATTCAATATTGCCGAAATTTTCTTCTGGAACTGTTTTTCACAAGCCTATTAAATACTTACAAAGTTATAGGCAATAATTTATGTGTATTTTAGAGATTTTCCTAAGCAAATGGAGTGTTTTTGAGAGGAACTAGTAAGGCAATATCAGTTACTGAATTCCACAAAACAAGATCTAGCTCTTTGTTCTTATTAAAATCTTCCCTACATTCCGAATAAACTTTGTCACTTGTTATCCAAGATGACTGCAGGGAGCACTCAAGATTTTCATGTGGACCAGAGTTTTAATTTCTGAGCAGGCTGTTAAATGACTACCAAACCTGAGATGTTATGATACAGCTACTCATGCCTCAGGAACTGAGATAACCAACTTGTCTCATAAGCATTTTGGGTTAGTTAGAACTCCTAGCAATATGGATTTCCAGCAATGTATGTCAGGAACTCCACCGTGTCCACATTGAGTATTGATGGTTTCATAGCAATAATTATTCTATGAACATAGGAAATATTCTCACATTTTGCTACAATGAATCCCAAGAATAATGGGAGATTGTTTAATTCAGTGTGGGACAAAAGTTATAATGATCCAGCTTCTGATCTTAATTGATTTTATGTAAATGAGCACTTGCACAACAGTGTTAAAAGTATTTCCAAGGACAAATAAACAAATTTATTCACTCATGCAGGAACTAGTTATTGGACACCTATGCACTGGGCACTAGACTAGGTAACACACAGTCCTAGGATGGATATATGTAAGAAACCAACACCGTGATTTTGATCCCAAAACAAACACTAGCACATGTATGCAAATGGAGTACAACAATGTTCTCTGGGGAAAGATTAAATTTGTAAACTGATAAAGCTGCTGTTTTAAGTCAACACCATGAAATCAGCAATGAGAACTGCTATATGAGGGTACACTTTACCCTGTAGAGTACAAAATTCACAGATCAGGTGAACTGAAATATTTTTAGAAATGATTATAAGAAGATATATTTTCTATATAGGTCCTGATTTATGAGAGTTAAAGAAAATAAGTTTATATAGGATGGTAATATGTTATAAAATACATCACTAGTAGGGAAGGAAAGGACACTTTGCATTTACAACAGTGGAAAACACTGGATCATTAAATGTCCTTTAGAGTTAAATGAAAATGGTAATCTTTCTGGACATTAAATGTTAATATTTCTGGATATATACATATTAAATATTCTGACACTATTCCCCTGCGATAGTCTTTAGTTCCAAACTGTCTCAAATAACACCCCAGAGGATGCTGGAAAGGTCCTGGAAAGAACCCTCTCAGTTTTGGACCCACCCATATCTGACCTGTTAGAGAGCGCAAAGCAGAGCATACTTAAAGACTACAATTCAGTTCTCTCATCTATACATTCCATAGTGTGGGTAAAATTGCAATATTTCCAGAATTTCTTCTCCTGGCTTTAGTGCATCTCCATATCAACAGGGTTTTCCAAGGGGTGGAGAGAAGCAGTCCACTCCATATCCATGCGTAATTACATGGGTGAGCAAGGGCTTATCTGGACCGGAGAGACTGGGGAGAGGACTTGCTCCCTTCTGCCGCAGCAGAAAAGAGAGAGACGTGGGATGATAGCTTGTAAGCAACAAATGGGTTTTAAACTTTATTTCTCCCTTTGATTTCTGTTTCAAAGGTATTTTGCCCTGGTATTTCCCCTTTCTGGAGTTATATCTGGCGGTAGTTGGCAGGGCCTCTGAACTTGAAATCTGTCTACATGGGTGTTACCCATGGGCAGACTTTCCCTAGAGATGATGGTGAGGTGCCCAGAACACATTCTGTGTATAGCGGGAAGGCCCCAGCAGCAGCAGAGAACACAGCTTCATCCAGGAGCCCCCTATCTGTGGGGCTTCCAATTGGGGAGCCCCTAGTGGGGAATTGGTCTAGGGTAAAGCACCACCTAGAGAGATGGGGCCTTACCCAGAACTGGGGAAGGGTGGAGACACCAGAAGCTGCAGAATTAGCCCTCTATGAGACAGAAGACTGCTTAGAGGCCCTGAGTGGCCATATAGCAGCTGGCATTATAGTGTCTCTTTTCCTCACAATAGTGGAAAATGTTATTGAGGAGACAAAGAGAGCTATCAAGGAGAAAGAGAGGGTTATTGAGAGGATTATCAAGGAGAGAAAGGGACTTTGGCAGGAGAGAGACACACTTCAGCATCACTTGAAGGAGCTGGGTGATGATCTACGGGATGCCCTTAAGGAAGAGAGTTACATAGAAAATGGGTAGCACTGTTAGAAGATACCTTAGCAGCAGTGAGGGGGGTGGTGGCAGGAGAGGCCACAGTGAAGGAAGCTGTGGTGGGAGGGAGGAAAGAGTGGTGCCTTCAGCCACAGAGATGGTGGGGAAATTGGGGGAGGAGAAGATGAGGAGGTGGGGCCAAGGGCCGATCTGCTGCCGAAGCCACTGCCTGAGGCACCAGCATCTCCTGTATTAAAGGCCTGCCTGCCTGTAATTAAAAAAACAAAAATGGAACAACCATGGGCTCCTGAGGGGGAGG
This sequence comes from Phataginus tricuspis, assembly GCA_029783875.1. NCBI lineage: Eukaryota > Metazoa > Chordata > Mammalia > Pholidota > Manidae > Phataginus > Phataginus tricuspis. The sequence goes on from JAQQAC010016209.1 coordinate 66,187,172, forward strand.
ACCTCCCTCTCTCCACGTTGTGGACCACTCCATGCTCCATACCTATACTCAGGATGAGCTGGTGGACATGAACATCCGGTACAGGCAGAAGACACTGGAATCTCTGCCTACATGGCTTTTACGTCTCTGGGATATGGGAGTGGAAAACATTGTTATGTCAGGTTCTGAAATGAGTAGACTAGCTTCCCTGATGACTTACCCTTCCCTGGCAGTGGTTACAAAGTGCCCATCATGACTCAGGGAATCAGGCACTTCTGGATTGGCTGACAGCTGCCATCATGGAAGTTTGGCCTATCAGGGTGATTTATCATACTTATCCACTAGCTAGAAAATATATGTAGAGCTCCAACATGTACTGCAGGAATTGGGCATGAAAAATATCTATAATATGGAACTGCAGGGCCCTGATGAGGAGTTTTTCACCGTGGGAATGAGAAATCTGGTGCTGCATACAGCTCCCCCATCTCTCTTTGGGTTTATAGTCACTATTTTTGCTCCCCACATAGGGCAACCTATAAGTGAGGCTAATCGTACTTTGGCAGATCTGGGGGAGGTTGAAACAATAAGGACATGGAAGGGAGTATGGGCTATGACTAAAAAGAGAGGTGCAAAAGGCCCCTTAAAGGTCTGGAGGGCCAAGATGTGGGTTGATTTTATAAAGGCCGGGTTGGGGAAAGAAAATCTTAATGGGCATCCCAATAGGATCTTGTTAGAACTGTGGCACAAGTTAAAGCCAGAACAGCAGTTCTAGCTACTGAGGTCCAGGACACAGAAGCTGGAGTAAAAGCCCAATGTCCAGCCTATGTCCCTGCAAGACTTCAATGGGGACAGTACTCAGGCTCCACCTGGGCCCTCACCCCCACAGGAGGACAATTGGGCATTGTGGTCCGACTGAGGGTGGTCAGGGTTCCCCCCTTGGGGGATGTAGTGGGAACTGGAGGCCATATGTAAAATTAACAATTCATTGGCCACCTGTGAATGTACAATGTGTCTTGGCACTGGTGGACATAAGCAGAATGTTCTCTGATTTGTGGCAACAATGAGCATTTTCCTGGGACCCCTGCTGTGATTGATGGCTATGGGGGTAAGGCAAATAGAGTGAAGAAAGCCTAAATCCCATTGGGGATAGGGCACTTACCCCCAAAGGAGTATACTGTGTACATTTCTCCAATCCCAGAATATATTTTTGGGTAGATATCTTGCAGGGCCTGTGATTACAGACTTCTGCAGGTGAGTTCAGACTGAGGATACAAGTGGTAAAGGCAGTGCTGAGGGGACCTGCTAAGCACCCACCTGTAGCTCTACCTGTACCTAGGCAAGTGACAAATGCTAAGCAGTATAAATTATCTGGGGGTCCCAAGGAAACTGGAGAAACTCTACAGGAGTTGGAGAAGGTGCGCATCATAAAGCCCACTCATAGTCCTTTTAATTCCCCAGTGTGGCCAGTGAAAAAGCTAGATGGCTCCTGGTGTATGACTGTGGATTACAGTGAATTTAATAAAGTCACACCCCATTTGCATGCTGCTGTCTCCTCTATAGCAGCCATTCTGGACACTCTCAGCCATGAGCTTGGAATGCTTCATTATGTTGGAGACCTTGCTAATCCTTTCTACTCTACTCACATAGCACAGGAATGTCAGGAACAGTTTGCCTTCATGTGGGAAGGCCGGCAATGGACATTCACTGTCCTTCCACAGGGATATCTCTAGTGTCCCACCATCTGTCATGGACTTGTAGCCCAGGACTTGGCCACATGTTGGAAACCACAAACAGTGTGGTTGTATCACTACATTGATGACATTATGCTCACATCTGATTCTTTTGCAAATTTAGAAGGGACAGTTCATAGACTGTGGCAACATCTACAGGAGAAAGGATGGGCTGTGAACAGCACCAAGGTTCAGAGACTTGGTTTGTCTGTAAAATTCTTGGGGGTTATCTGGTTGGGTAAAACTAAAGTTATTTCTGAAGCACTCATGGGCGAGGTCCAGGCTTTCCCTACCCCTACTACTGTGCCTGTATTATAAGAGTTTTGGGGTCTTTTGGGCTACTGGAGAATGTTTACCTCACACTTTTCACAGATTCTGAAGCCCTTATAACAGTTGGTATGGAAGGGCATCAGGTGGGACTGGGATGAGACATGTGCAGCTGCTTTTATTGATGCCAAATGGGCAGTCAAGGCCATACAGGCCTTTAGTGTAATGGACTCATCAAGGCCCTGTGAGCTAGATGTTCATGTAACCAAGGATTGTTATGGATGGGGTCCTTGGCAGTAGCTTGAATGGACACTCCAACCTATTGGATTCTGGTTACAACTATGGAAAGGTGTGGAGGTCCCATACATCTTGATAGAGAAGCAACTGGCTGCTGTGTATCACACTTTGCTGGCTATGAAGTCCATTGCCAGAATAGCTCCTATTAAGGTAATATCCACCTATCCCATCTCAGGGTGGGTGCGCCATGGAGTGGCATGGCACAGATGCCTACACTGGCCAAATGGGGTGCATATTTATAGCAGTGTAGCACCCTCTCTACTATTCCCTTAAGTAGAGAACTCCAATGCTTATTGGGGCCAGTGACATATACCAGTGGAAAGCAGGAAGGACTTGCTTTTGTGCTTTTGGTAGTAGAGAGTCCTTATTAGTAGGGAAAAGCCCCTATACCTGAAGACGCTGGTATACAGATGGCTCCAGTGGTAGGCAGCCCCCAAAGTGGAGGGCTGTGGCTTTCCATACTAAGATTGAAACAATATTGATGGAGGATGGAGAGGGGAAGAACAGCCAATTGCCTGAGTTGCCGGCAATATGGCTCATGATCAACAAGAAGACCTCCCCTATAGTTGTCTGTGCTGATAACTGGGCCATCTATTGGGGTTTGCACCTGTGGCTACCAACATTATACCGTGCCACCTGGATGGTTAGTAACTGGCCCTTTTGGGGGCAAGGGTTGTGGCAAGACCTATGGGCCTCTTGTCAGACTAAGACAGTTACTGGAATCATGTGACTGGCCATTAGCTTTAGGGACCCCCAGGGAATGATGAAGGATACACATTGGCCCAGATGCATTGGCTAGAAGGAAAGTCTGCCTCTGATGTTGCCCAATGGTTATATCAGCTTTGCTGCACGTGGGGCAAAAGACAATGTGGGCTGTAGCCCATTGGTGGGGCATGCCATTGACCTTTGAAGAAGTAAGCAAAGCCTTGTGTGCTCTGTGAGGGACTTGTACCATATTCCTCAACAACATTGGACAATAGTAGAGGAGCTGATACCCATTGTCAGGTGGCAGATAGACTATATTTGGCCTCTGCCCATATCAGAAGGATATCGTTGTGCCATGACTTGTGTGGACACAGCTACTGGAGTATTGGTTGCTTTTCCTGCACGTCATGCATATTAGCAAATGACCAAAGGGGCCTAAAACATCTCTTTGCAGCCTAGGGCTGGCTGCAGGTGATTGAGTGCGATCAAGGCACCCACTTACTGGACATGTGTTACAAGAATGTGTGTAGCAATAAGGAATAAAGTGGAAATTTCATGTACCATATAATCCTACTGGTGCAGTCATGATAGAGAGGTACAGTGATTCATTGAAATATGGCCTGAAGTAGACTCCAATAGTCTACAGGGCTGGTCAGTTCACCTATTTATAGTGCTGCAGAATTTGAATGAGAAGCCCCAAAGAAGGAGAATTGAGCCCATGCTATCACACATTGCTGCTTCTCCTGTACAACTGTATGTTCAAACCATAGATGAGTTATAGAAGCCAGGATATGGCCATCAGAGCAACACCTGCTGCCAACCTCTACTGCATTAAACCCTAGAGACATTGTTGAGTGGACATGGCCCTGGACATTTTGACACATGGACCAATGATGGCTGGCCCTTCTGGAACCTTGGGAAAAGGCCTGGAAGCTGGCCTCCTGTGTGTTCCTGGAGTAACAGCAGAGTGGCCTCCAAATATCATGGTTGTGTACCCAAAACTTCCAGGTGGTAAGAGCATCTTACAGGGAAGTCGTGTTTTTTCTTTATGACCAGTGCATGTACCTCCTGTAGCCCTATATATGAACCCATCTGTAACTCCCACAGGGAGGGGTTAAAAGTTTGGTTTACTAGACCAGGAAGAGATCCCATTCCTGCCACTGTCCTATCATAGGACCACTGTCTTGCATGTATCCTACCTGAGGGACAAGACTTGCCTATGATGGTGTCATTAAAACATGTATTTTATTGATCTTAAGGTTATTTTCTTCTACAGTAGTTGGAGTCTGGATGCACCCCCTTGCTGCAGGTGCCACATGATGACTGCACTGAATGCCCTACCTGTTCAGCTACTGACTGCCTGAGGAATGGGCGAGCTAGGAACTTATCTGCATAGGACTTTGAATCTAGCTATATCTTCCGGTTTGAGGAGTATCATGACTTTTTTGCTGTTGCTATTATGTCATTAGTATGGTTACAATATTCCAGTTTTCTTGCCCAGGGACCATTGCGGAAGATAGGATATGAGTAGATTGCAAGGCGAGATTTCTGGAGGGTTGGCCTGTGGGTAAAATTGCAATAATTCCAGAATCTCTCACCTGGCTTTAGTGCATCTCCATATCAACAGGTTTCTCCAAGGAGTGGAGAGAATTAGTCCATCTCCATGTCAGTGTGTAATTACTTGGGTGAGGGAGGACTTATCTGGGCCTGAGAGGTTGGGAGGAGTTTTCGCTCATTTCTGACACAGCAGGAGAGAGAGACATGTGGGACAACTGCTTGTAAGCCATTAGCAGGTTTTAAACTTCATTTATCCCTTTGTCTGATTTCATTTTCAAAGGTATTTTGCTCCAGGATTACCCCTCCCTGGAGTTACACATAGCTTGTGCCGAGTTACACATAGCTTAAAGGACCATTTTAATCCTGAACTGAGCATTTAGAAATATTATACAACAATGTAGGAGAGATTAGAAGTATCTCTTGTACCTCTGAACAAAGAGTTTTACATTTTATTGGTGGAATATACAGTTTAAATGCAGGATTGCACTGTGGGCTTTGACAACTTACCAAATAAACTGCAAAAGATAATTTCCTTCTGTGTTCACATTGTTCAATATTTTGAAGTCTGACATGTTACGAACATTTAGAAAATAATCTGTTGAATGACACAACTTTCAATTATAGTAAAATGGGAAATATTTTTTGCAAAAATGACAGCTGTTGTTTTTTCTGGTTAAATGTTATCTTGGGTTAACATCTTTAGATTGCTAGTCTCTGTTTAAACACTTAAAGATATTCTAAGAAAAGAAATTTTGTGTGTGGAAAGAATGATTGTGTGGCCAAAATCTGAGAAGGTCCCAAAGTAACCTAAAATGACAGGATGCTGATTAACAAAGGGACAGCAATTACACATCTATGCCCAAAACATACTAACATATAGACTGACAGCTTAGGTCAAAAATTAATAAAAAGAAAATTGTGTATGGCATGCTGTCAAAAGTATGCCTTTCAGTTTAGTAACAAGTGATATTAAGAAAAGGTCATCTCTATTCATATTCATTCCACATTTTCCTTGGGGATTGTTTTTCAAGTTCTCCTAAAACAGGTATATCATTATATTTTATAAAATGGTTTTCTTCCATTCAAGATAAAATCAGGAAGGGTCACTGGGAAAAAAATTTCCCTTTTGCCACTATTTAAAATGAACAATGGCTTTAAAAAGCATTTTCATACATTTCACATTAACCACCATCATCAGTACCTTGTTGTACACCATCAATACCTAGTCCTGCTCAAAAAACTCTACTTCAAACCATAACCACTAATCTATGTAGCGTGATTTAAAATGCCTGGCACACTGACTGATACTCAAGTGCCTGAGAAAGTCAGAGAGGAGCCACAGGATGTTTAATTAGTCAAATGACAGTAAAAGTGAAATAAACCAGTAAAATTCTGTCTCATTTAATACATTCTCTTAATGAATTCAGAATTTGAAATTTCTTTTACCTTATAATCCAAGAAAGAATTCACTTGTTCTACTTCAGAATTACTTTTGTCACTCTCTTCATCATCAATAATTTCTATTTTCTGTAACACGAGTAGAGAAGTTTCCATAAATATACATCTGATCATCACCACTACACTCAACAATGTATAGAACACGTACATTCAATGTTCAGTGTTAGTGATGGAGTTATCTGGTCTAGGTTACCTGAAATGAACTCTGATAATCGACAAGCTCCTCAGTGTTACACCCAGTGAGCCTGTGTCTTAGCCACCTCCCTCTACCTTTAATTGATGACTGATTAGCAAATAGAAAATTATTGTAATACTATTGAAAATAGGAAAAACTCTTTCATAATAGCCCTGAAAAAGAAGGCATTCACATTCTGCTTAAATAGCACCTTCCAGTGGCAGGGAACACACTTCTTGTAAGGATTATTTATTTAATGGTAACCATACCTAAGTGGTTGGAAGGGCTTTCTTTTTCATATCCATATATACCCCTTTCAACTTCTAATGTAAAATGTCAACATATGACATGCATTCTAAAGTCAAATACTAGTTTTTAAAAATTCACTTATTTGCTACACTCCCATTTGCTAGAAAATTGAAAGCAGACATTTATGATGTGATGAAAATAACATGTTAACTTGTTCCCTTCACAGGACAGTAAGAAGGGAAAGAGACACATAAAAGAGAAAGAAATGCTAAACTGCCATTAGTTTTAGAATTAAGGAACAGTATAGTTTGTATGTATCTCATATGAGTAGGAACTAATTAAATATCTGTCAAAAGAATTAACAAAATAACAGCGTTCATGGAAAGAATAACCATTAAGTTCCAACCATTGGAGCAAGGCAAGTTATCTAATCATGGAAACTGTTTTTTTTTTTTTCAAACAAACCAAAGGGCAAAGTCAGGTCTAAATTTTTCTTTTCCATTTGAAAAACACATTTACAGAAAACCACTTTTAAACATTTAAACCCTCCCAAACCAAAATAAATTTAAGAATGAGAAACCCTAAGCTAGAGTTAGTCATTTGGCAGTATTTTAAGAAAAAGCACATTAATAGCAATATGTCATAGGCAGAATTTGAAATCAAGCTTCCTACCCAGGAATATATATTGTGCTTAAAATAACAATTTGGAATGATCATATTTGATATATTGCCAATGAGGATAAGATACCATAACAGGGTTTATGACCTGCAAGATTCTGATTCAAGAGGACAGATGCGACGAAATTACTTTCTACTGCTGCCTGGAGATGAATCTTAGTATTTTGTTTTCTATTATAAGCACTATAAACTTAGGACTTAGTCATGTCAGCTCTCACCAGACCTCAGATTCGATACTTTTCTGATGTTGATTTTCAGGTTCTCTATTGGAATTGGTTCTAGGAAAAAGAGCTAAGTAATCTGGGGAGGAAGGCAACAAGGACCATGTTATAGATTTGTGCATATAGGTAGGTGTTATAGGTCTGTTCTTTGTCATCCATGAATAATTGGGGGCACTGGAAAGCGACAGACAGAGGAGATCAACCTTTGAAAGTTTGGAGTTTTATCTCTGAAAATCAATCGTTTTTGAAAAATTAGCTGCCTAAGTGACTGTGAGTCATCTCATGCCTTTGGATTGTTTATTATATTCAAATCTCTGCTGCAGCAAAATTCAGGCTAAAAATGAGCATGTTTTTTGGTGAAAAGAGGTTTCAGTGGGTAAATAATCTTATAGAACTTGTATAGTTTAACTCAAATCCAGAGCAGAGGAGATTATTCCTTGGTGAAATTTAAGAGTATTAGCACAATTAATAGTTGTGGAAAATAATTGTTACTATCTAACTAATGAAAACACATCTTTGCCTCAAAATAAAAGTTTTCCCATATGCCTATTGAATTTAGTATTAGAAGCATCAAATATTGACTTAAATCAGGGCTTAAATCAACAGAATATAATCCTAAACTATATTCTGCATGTGGAAAACACTCATATATTATTGATATGTAACAAAAGAGTAAGAACTGTATATTATGTGCTCAACTTTTATTAAGAATATTTGGCAGGATTATAATGTCAGATAAATAGTGTTTTTAATGGAAGCCATGGTAAATCTTGCAGTTATAGCTATTTTGTAAAAATCCATTATAAAGATCATTATTTAAAGGTTGAGACCACTATTTATTTATTTGTCATTGCTTCCCATGTAGCTGAATGACTAAAATGAAGGTAGTAAGAAATAGAAAAATACCTGAGGCAGTATGGAGCATTACTAATGCATGTGGTACACTGCAAAATTCTTATTTTCAATATCTTACTGGACTGAAATATTGGCACACTGAACAAAACTTTGGATTATTCCAATTGCTAGAACTGCCTTTTTCATAGATGCTAAACTAAACCCAATTAACTTTCTTTACTACAGGTTCCTCATCAGTCTATCTTCAGAGTCTGAACTACTGCTACTCTTCCCAAGAGATTAAAGCACTTCCCAAATATATCATCAATTTATGTAACCCTTATTCTAGGTCGTTAAGGTGGGAATGTCAAGTTCCATGATGTTAACCATTCTTACCTTCTTTGCAATGTGGAGAAATTGAAGTTCAAGAAAGGCAATTGCCCAGGCTACGTTCACATGGGAATTCTCAGGGGAAGAAAGACCATAACTAATGACTTAGTGCTGTGCTGGCAACATCATTTTTATTTAAAAAAGGATTTTAATTTAAAAACCTTTTGGCAATGTAATATTTCATTTAGTATCATGTATGTTTAAAGCCCAGACTGCTTCATTGGGGAAAAATATTCTGTGGACCATTCATATCACTGATTCAAAAGAAAAAAGCAAAAGCCTGATGACATTTGCCATGACGTCTAACTTTAGTTTAATGCCATCTTGATTTCTATGTTACATGATGGAGTCAGAATAGAAACAGATGCCACTAAAAGTGCTGCTTGGAGAACATCTCTATATGCCAATAATGTTTATATTTTCATAAAACTCAGTTTAGTTCACACATACCCTGTCTCTGTATGGTATTCAATCTCTTAATACTGTATTTCCTCCAATACTGCAGTTTTTAAGATGACTAGCACAGTCCAGTTTAAGTATAAAGAAGAAAAATTTCCAAACACAGTATAGATAAGTGTGGACTGAAACAGAACTCTGAGTCAGGAATCCCCACCCACTATTCCCAGAACTAACAAAGGCTTCCTTCATGACCTCAGGCTAAACTGTGTTTTAATTACACCATCTGTCAAATGAGAAGAAATCTGCTCTTTGCTAAATGTGTTGAAGAAAAATAGCTTGCTATGCATAAAATGTCATGAATGTAGTAAGCATTAGGTTTTGTATATTTGCAAAGCTTCTGAATTAAAAAAAATTGGAGATACAAATGATAGCACTTTGAATTTCATTTGTTAAGCCCTCAAAGATATATAATTTCATTGGTAAGAGCTCTGTTTTGGTTTGTGAAATGAAGTAAAACTTTACTCTGACAATGTTGATACTGTCACCAACTAGAAACATATATTTGAAATCCATCACATAATAAGGAAAGAATTTTAGAATGTACATACCACATTATCTGTGGCTACTGTATGGTGGTCCTCCTCCTTATGAGTCCCTGCCTCATTTGGAACAACTTCACTGGACTCTTCTGCAGGGGAAAAACAGGCCATGATTTCATTTTTCATTCCTCTAAACTTTATTGACAGTCCTTTTTTCAAGATCACTTAAATAATTTCTCTGTTTTAAATACAAATAAACAAAGAGAAAATTCACATCATATACACTTTGATGAGCTATTTACTTTTTATTTTTTTTATTAAGGTATCATTGATATGCAATCACATAAGCAACATTGTGGTTACTAGATTCAGCCCCATTATCAAGTCCCCACCACATACCCCATTACAGTCACTGTCCATCAGCATAGTAACTTGTTACAGTCACTGCTTGTCTTCTCTCTGCTATACTTCCTTCCCTACATTATGTGTGCTCCTGCTGCATTATGTGTGCTAATCATAATGCCAATTAATGCCCATATCCTTCCCTTCATACACCCTCCCCAGTCCCTTTCCCTTGGAAGTTGTTAGTCCATTCTTGGGTTCTGTGATTCTGCTAATGTTTTGTTCCTTCAGGATTGCTTTGCTGTTCTATTCCACAAGTGAGGGACATCATTTGGTACTTGTCTTTCTCTGCCTGGCTTATATCACTGACCATAATACATTTCAGCAACATCCATGTTGTTGCAAATGGTAGGATTTGTTCTCTTCTTATGGCTGTATAATATTCCCTTGTGTATATGTACCACCTCTTCTTTATTCACTCATCTACTGATGGACACTTAGGTTGCTTCCATTTCTTTGCTATTGTGTGCTAAATAGTGCTGCAATAAACATAGGGGTGCATATATCCTGTATTCTTAGTGTAAATTCCTAGGAGTGGAATTCCTGGGTGAAATGGCATTTCTATGCTTAGATTTTTGAGGAGCTTCCATACTGCTTTACACAATGGTTGAACTAATTTACATTCCCATGAACAGTTTAGGAGGGTTCCCTTTCTAAACATGCTCACCAGCATTTGTTAATTGCCTTTTGGATGTAGGCCATGCTAACTGGTGTGAGGTGATATCTCACTGTGGTTTTAATTTGCATTTCTCTAATGATTAGCAACGTGGGGGATCTTTTCATGTGCCTGTTGGCCATCTGAGTTCCCTTTTTGGAGAATTGTCTGTTCAGATCTTCTGCTCATTTTAAAACGGGTTATTTGCTATATGGTTGTTGAGTAGCATGAGCTCTTTATGTATTTTGGATGTCAACCCCTTATTGGATATGTCATTTATGAATATATTCTTCCATGCTGTAGGATGCCTTTTTGTTCTATTGATGGTGTCCTTTACTGTAGAAAAGCTTTTCAGTTTGTTGTAGTCCCATTTGTTCATTTTTGCTTCTGTTTCCCTTGCCTGGGGAGATAAGTTCAGGAAAAAGTTGCTCATGTTTATATTCAAGAGATGTTTGCATGTTTTGTTCTAAGAGTTCTATGGTTTCATGACTTACGTTCAGGCCTTTGATCCATTTCGAGTTAACTTTTTTGTGTGGAGTTAGACAATACTCCATTTTCATTCTCTCACATGCAGCTGTCCAGTTTTGCCAACACCAGCTGTTGAAGAGGCTGTCATTTCCCCATTGTATATCCATGGCTCCTTTATCATATATTAATTGACCATATATGCTTGGGTTAATATCTGGACTCTCTATTCTGTTCCACTGGTCTATGGGTCACTTCTTGTGCCAATACCAAGTTGTCTTGATTACTGTGGCTTTGTAGTGGAGCTTGAAGTTGGGGAGTATAATCCCTACTGCATTATTCTTCTTTCTCAGGATTGCTTTGGCTATTCAGCATCTTTTGTGGTTACATATGAATTTTAGAACTATTTGTTCACTTTCGTTGAAGAATGCTGTTGCTATTTTGATAGGGATTTCATTGTATCTGTAGATGGCTTTAGGCATAATGGCGATTTTGACAATATTAATTCTTCCTATCCATGACCACAGGATGTATTTCCATTAATTGGTGTATTCTTTAATTATTTTCATGAGTGTCTTGTAGTTTTCAGGGTACAGGTCTTTCACTTCCTTGGTTAGGTTTATTCCTAGGTATTTCATTCTTTTTGATGCCATTGTGAATGGAATTTCTTTACTGATTCATATTTCTCCTAGTTCATATTTTGTGTATGGGAATGCAACAGATTTCTCAGTATTAATTTTGCATCCTGCAACTTTGGAATTCAGATATTAGTTCTAGTAGTTTTGGAGTGGATTCTTTAGGGGTTTTTTTATGTACAATATCATGTCATATGCAAACAGTGAGAATTTGACATTTTCCTTACCAATCTGGATGCCTTTTATTTCTTTGTGTTGTGTGATTGCCATGGATAGGACCTCCAGAACTATGTTGAATAAAAGTGGGGAGAATGGGCATCCTTGTCTTGTTTCCCATCTTAAAGGAAAAGCTTTTAGCTTCTCACTGTTAAGTATGATGTTGGCTGTGGGTTTGTCTTACATATCCTTTATTATGTTGAGATACTTGCCTTCCATACCCCATTTTGTTGAGAGTTTTTATCATGAATGGGTGTTGAATTTTATCAAATGCTTTTTGGCATCTATGGAGATGATCATGTGATTTTTGTCCTTCTTTTTATTGATATAGTGAATGATGTTGATGAATTTTCAAATGTTGTACCATCCTTGCATCCCTGGGATGAATTGCACTTGATCATGATGTATGATTCTCTTGATGTATTTTTGAAATCGGTTTGCTAATATTTTGCTGAGTATTTTTGCATCTATGCTCATCAGGGATATTGGTCTTTAGTTTTATTTTTTTTTGTGGTGTCTTTGCCTGGTTTTGGTATTAGAGTGATGCTGGGTTCATAGAATGAGTTTGGAATTATTCCTTCCTCTTCCACTTTTTGGAAAACTTTAAGAGAATGGGTATTATGTCTTTTCTAACTGTCTGATAAAATTCAGCAGTGAATTCATCTGGTACAGGAGTTTTGTTCTTGAGTAGTTTTTGATTACTGATTCAATTTCATTGCTCGTATTTGGTCTGTTCATATTTTCTGTTTCTTCCTGGGTCAGTCTTGGAAGGTTGTATTTTTCTAGAAAGTTGTCCTTTTCTTTTAGGTTATCCAGTTTATTAGCATATAATTTTTCATAGTATTCTCTAAGAATTCCTTCTATTTCTGTGGTGTCCTTAGTGATTTTTCCTTTCTCATTTCTGATTCTGTTTATGTGTTTAGATTCTCTTTTTCTCTTGAAAAGTCAAGCTAGGGGTTTACCTATTTTGTTTACTCTCTCAAATAAGCAGCTCTTGGTTTCATTAATTTTTTCTATTGTTTTATTCTTGCCAATTTTATTTATTTATTCTCTGGTCTTAATGATGTTCTTCCTTCTACTGACTTTGGGCCTCATTTGTTCTTCTTTTCCCATTATCAATAATTGTGAATTTATACTTTTCATTTCAGATTGTTCTTCCTTCATTAAATAGGCCTGGACTGGTATTTACTTTCCTCTTAGAACTGCCTTAGCTGCATCCCACAGAGGTTGTGGCATTGCACTGTTGTTTTCATTTGTCTCCATATATTATTTGATCTCTGTTTCAACTTGGTCATTGATCCATTGATTATTTAGGAGCATGTTGTTAAGCCTCCATATGTTAGTGAGCCTTTTTGTTTTCTTTGTACAGTTTATTTCTAGTTTCATAATTTTGTGATCTGAGAAGTTGGTTGGCACAATTTCAATCTTTTTGAGTTTGCTGAGGCTTTTTTTGTGGCCTAGTATGTGGTCTATTCTGGAAAATGTTCCATGTGCACTTGAGACGAATGTGGATCCTGCTGCTTTTGGGTGAAGTATTCTATAGTTGTCTGTTATGTTCATCTGTTTTAATATGTTCTTCAGTGCCTTTGTCTCCTTACTTATTTTCTGTCTGGTTGATATGTCCTTTCGAGTGAGTGATTAATCAAAGTCTCCTGAAATTAATGCATTGCTTTCTGCCTCCCCCATTAATTCTGTTAGTATTTGTTTCACATATGAAGGTGCTCCTGTGTTGGGTGCATAGATATTTTTATTGGTTATATCTTCTTGTTGGACTGATCCCTTTATCATTATGTATTATCCTTCTTTGTCTCTTGTTACTTTCTTTGTTTTGATATCTTTTTCATCTGATACCAGTACTACAACACCTGTTTTTTTCTCCCTATTAGTTGCACGAAATAACTTTTTCTATCCCTTCACTTTTAGTCTGTGTATATATTTGGGTTTGAAGTATCTTGTAAGCAGCATATAGATGGGTTTTGCTTTTTTATCTATTCTGTAAATCTCTGTAAATCTGTGTCTTTTGATTGGTGCATTCTGTCCATTTACATTTAGGGTGATTATCAATAGGTATGTACTTATTGCCATTGCAGGCTTTGGATTTATGGTTGCCAAAGGTTCAAGTGCAGCTTCTTTACTATTTAGCAGTCTACCTTAACTCACTTATTATGCTCTTATAAACACAGTGAGATGATTCTTTTTCTCTCCCTTCTTTTTATTCCTTCTCCACTTTTTACATGTTAGGTGTCCTCTTCTGTCCTCTTTGTGTATCCCTTGACTAACTGTGGGTAGCTGATTTAATTTTGCATTTGGTCTGTGTTTAGTTGATCTACTTCCTTTATTATTATTTTCTCTGGTGACAGCTATTTACCTTAGGCATACTTCCATCTAGAGCAGTCCCTTTAAAATACACTGTAGACATGGCTTGTGGGAGGTAAATTCCCTTAATTTTTGCTCATCTGGATACTGTTTAATCCCTCCTTCAAATTTAAATGATAATCTTTCTTGGTAGAGTACTCTTAGTTCTAGACCCTTCTGTTTCATTGCACTAAATATATCATGTCACTCCCTTCTGGCCTGTACTGTTTCTGCTGAGAAGTCTGATGATAGCCTAATGGGTTTTCCTTTGTAGGTGACCTTTTTTCTCTGGCTGGATGCTTTTAATACTCTGTCCTTGTCCTTGATTTTTGCCATTTTAATTATTATATGTCTTGGTGTTGTCTTCCTTGAGGCCCTTGTGTTGGGAGATCTGTGGACTTCCATTGCCTGAGAGACTATTTTCTTCCCCAGATTGGGGAAGTTTTCAGCACTTACACCTTCAAAGGCACTTTCTATCCATTTTTCTTTCTTTTCTTCTTCTGGTACCCCTATAATGTGCATATTATTCCATTTGTATTGGTCACACCATTCTCTTAATATTCTTTCATTCCTAGATATCCTTTTTTGCTCTCCCTGCCTCAGCTTCTCTGTATTCTTTTTCACTGATTTCTATTCCATTCACTGCCTCTTCTACTTAATCTAATCTGTTTTCAAATCCTTCCATTGTTTCATTTCAGTTATCTGCCTCCTGAATTCATGCCTTAGCTCTTGAATATTTTTCTGTAGCTCCATTAGCATGCTTATGAATTTTATTTTGACTTTTTTTTCAGGAAGTTTGGGGATTACAGTCTTACTGAGTCCTCTTTCTGGTATTTGAGGGATTTTGTGTTGAACAAAGTTCTGCCTTTTCGTAGTCCTGGAGTTGTGGGAGCAGTTGCTGGCAAGTAGCATGGGTGTCAGCTGGGAGGACAAAGTCCCTTCCTGCTTGCTGGTCACCATGTCTGTCTTCACTGTCTGTGCTGGTAAACCGCATGCTGGGAGTGGACTCTGGTTTTATCCCCTAAACTGCTGTGAGGTTTGTGGCCTTTGCGATGGCCTAGCACCATGGCGGTTGTCCCAGGGGAGCGGCGTGGGTTCTACCTTAATAACAAAGCCCCAAAGTGGATCCCAGTCTCAATGCTTATCTCCTCTGTCTGTGCTGGTGAACCACATGAATGGAGTGGCCTCTGGGTTATTCCTCTATC
Source organism: Phataginus tricuspis (assembly GCA_029783875.1). NCBI lineage: Eukaryota > Metazoa > Chordata > Mammalia > Pholidota > Manidae > Phataginus > Phataginus tricuspis. The sequence goes on from JAQQAC010016209.1 coordinate 66,202,583, forward strand.
TGCCTTGGGTGGGGCAGCCCTTGGGATGGCATAAGATAATGGCCGGGGTTGAAGGTGAGTGGTGCAGGTTCTTCCATGATAAAAAATCACCTTCGAGGCTCCTGGTGTGAGTGCCCATCTCTGTTGTCTGTTCCAGTCAACCATGCACAGGGAGCAGCCTCTGGGTCTGGGCTGGTTAGCCACGTGCAGGGAGAAGTCTCTGAATTAAACTGTGTAGTTGCACTAGGTGGTGCTGTCCTCTGGCTGGTCTGTAGCAATGGCAAGGACAGCTGGTTTGTGCATTGGTGCTGGTAGGGAGGAAGGAGCGGCAGGCTGCTTATCCTGGTGAGGTGCCTTGGGGCTGCATTGCCAACCATGGGGATAGGGCACCTGAAGCTCCTGAAAGTTCCCAGCATGGTGGCTCTGAGTATGCCAGGATGATTTTGTCCACCTGTTCCTTCTCTAAAACCCTTGCCCCCCTAGAAGCCCTCTGACTATTGAGAGGCCCCTTGAAGCACCTGCTTATCTTTTGTCCCAGGGCAGCCAGTTGTGGGAACCTGTTCACAGTCTTAGTCTCAGACTCTGCCATTCAGCCCTCCTATCTCCAGGGCACCATGCAATGTGGGTCCATGCTCTTGGAATAGATTTCTAGGGCTTGGTATTTAGCAATCCTGTGCTTCCACTCCCTATCCACTCTGATTCTTTTCCTCCCACTGGTAAGCTGGGGTTGGGAATGCTTGGGTCCTGTTGGGTCATGGCTTTTTACCTTACCCTTTTCCATGAGATGTTGACTTCTCCCAGTTGTAGACTGGCTAGTGTACTGTTATTTCTGGTCAATCTTTTAGGAATAGTTGTGTTTGCAGTATTTTCAAAATATATGTGGTTTGGGGAGGAGATTTTCACCACACTAGTCACGTCACCATATATTTTTCTCTCCCTGAGCTATTTTAATTTTAACAATATATTGTAAGGAAATCAGTGTGGTTGGGTACAAATACAGTGATGGTCACCATGTGCTGTTTATAATTGAAAAAATGGAAGCAACCTGTTTGGAGAAATCATTTAAGACCTCTCCCTACAATAAATATTATAAAGCCACTAAAAATGAAGTAGAGGAAGAGGTGATAACAAAGAAAATATTTACGATCTATTGGAAAGAAAAAAATGAAGGTGAGGCAGCACCTATATGTAGGTGCACTGTGATCTTTATTTTGTGAAAGGAAAAAGGTGTGCACTTTTATGGAGAAAGAAAAATGCTTTACACAAGAGCATTGCCACTGTTATTTCTGGATGGAATTGTAGGCAATATTTATTTTTCCTCATTTTGCTTAACTTTACTTATTTTAATAATTTTCATTTGCTAATTTCATTTAATAATTTTTCCATTGGCTTATTTAATTTAAATATTTTCTACATTTTTCCATTTGTTTAAATATTTTCTATAATGAACATTTGTTGCTCATTGTAATAGGAGAAAAATGATATAAATAATTTAAAAATGCATGATATAAAACCATAGAGTACAATTTCAATTTTGGAAAAGGGCATATGTATGTGTATGCACACACACACACACACATATACACTGGGGTAGGATTACTTCTAATTTTTAAATTATATATTCCATTGTTTTATAAAGAACATCTATTTATTTTGTGATCAAAATTCAATATTCTAAAAACAAGAAAGAAAAAGAATAAAAGAAATAAAAATTAATTCAAGTAAAGAAGTCTACTAAAAAGCTCTCTGTTTGGAGCTAGTTCACAGAAAAGGGTGTCTACAAGATAATCCCCTGTCTTAGATTAACCCCACCTCAATGCCCTAGAAAAATAAGGCAGAAATGTTTCTCTCTTTTCTTTCTGCATTGTTATATCATGGATATTATTTGGATAAATACTGGTGTAAGCTCTCAGCCCCTTGGTAACAGACATTTTATTTCACCATAGAAAGCAGAACAAAATATTTATCTAAGATTATTCCAAGTACATTCCTTCCCATAGAAAGACATATCCCTGTGCCCTTTATTAGCATAAAGGATGACTGAGGAAAATATGGTTGATCCAGGAACTCACATATGAGTACCTAGAGAATTACAGTTTAAGATATCCAGGGAAACTTTACCAGAGTTTTAATACAAAGTCCACTATAAATTCAATTTATTTTTTATGAGATGGTTCCTCGAAAGAGGAAATGTTATTTATTAAATATTTCACATCACAGGCATTTAAAGTCCTACGTAATCAACAAATAAATGAAAGGAAAGGAGGGGAAATTATCATCAGGTTTAACTTTCAGAACTGCTATTAGTACTGATGCTTTAAGAATAGGGGTTATATTGCTCATCAACAAGATCATTAGTGGTATCATTCCTTATCGGTTTTCCTTATATTCCTGTTCTCACTTGCTCATAACCTTTTATCAAATTCTGTTTACCAGCAACATATTCATCCATGGTTTAGTTATTTTATAAGATGTAAATCAAAACTGTTTTGAGATATCTAAAATAAAAGTGTGAAGTGATACAGCTGAATAAGTTGTGTTTTCTTTCCTTATGAGCAGTTTCCACATTAGTGAGTTTAAAAGCTAAACACTGTCAGTGTGTCTGGTTATTCCACAAGAAAAGTAGCTCTGCTAATTGGAAAACAAATAAGTAGAATTATTATTCAGTTAAAATTCTAGAGGACACTCTATGTGGTGGCCAGAGGATCACAATAACTGTATGCAGATTTTTCTTTCATGAGCACACACACAAAATAGATACAGCTCAAAAGAAGCTTTGTTATGAAATTTAATGTTATAGATATTAATTGTTCCTATACTTTAAACAATTTGCTTCTCATGATAGTAACAATCTTTAAAATTGCTCAAGCATAAATATATTTTCATAGACACAGAACTAAAAATTAAGGAGGTAAGTCATCTATTACTTTTACTAGAGTTTACATTTGGGTGAAGGATGAATCCTGGTAGCTTTTTCTTTATCAATCACAACCACACCAACTTTCTCTTTACCACACAGGGAAGGAAAACAAAATGGGGAAGCATAGATGGGAGGTAGAAGGTGGAAGTTAGGGGTAAGTCAGAAGCTCTATATCAGGAAAGCACCTACTCTCAGAAGTGAAAGAATGAAATCAAAACTGCTAAACTATCAATAATGTTTTGGGTGACATTGGGTAAACCTGCTTTTTATTGTGTCTTAAACAATAATGCTTAATTTTGCTTGGGGAGTTTTTTTCTAGAGAATTTTAATATGATTTCTAACTGACTTTAAAATATAAAATAAACTGCTGATTTAAAGACAGTTTTTTCTTCTTAGACATTTAGAAGACTACCACTATTGAGTCAACAGCCATACTATAAAAGAACCTCAATTTCAGTTAAGTGTTGTAAAAGAATGGGCAGCTATTCTGTCTCTGTATTTCTAAGATGTAACTCAAGGGAATCTTAAGTAAACATAAATTTAAGTACATTTTCATAACTGGAAGAGAATATGGTTAGAATATTTTTAATAATTATTTTGGTATCATTAATCTACAATTACATTTGCAATATTATGGTTATTAAACTACCCCTTTCATCAGGTCCTCCCACCAACCCCATTACAGTCACTGTCAATCAGCATAGTGAGATGCTACATCATCTTTTGTTTCCCTTGCTTGAGGAGATGTGTTCAGGAAGAAGTCGCTCATGCTTATATTCAGGAGATATTTACCTATGTTGTCTTCTAAGAGCTTTACATTTTCATGACTTATATTCAGTTCCTTGATCCATTTTGAGTTTACCTTTGTGTATGGGGTTAACCCATAATCCAGTTTCATTCTCTTGTATGTAGCTGCCCAGTTTTGCCAACACCAGCTGTTGAAGGGGCTGTCATTCCCCCATTGTATGTCCTTGGCTCCTTTATCATATATTAATTGATCATATATTGTTGGGTTTATATCAGGGCTGTCTAGTCTGTTCCATTGGTCTATGGGTCTGTTCTTGTGACAGTACCAAATTGTCTTGAGTACTGTGGCTTTGTAGTAGAGCTTGAAGTTGGGGAGCATAATCCCCCAGCTTTATTCTTCCTTCTCTGTATTGCTTTGGCTATTTGGGGTCTTTTGTGGTTCCATATGAACTTTAGAACAATTTTCTCTAGTTCATTGGAGAATGCTGTTGATATTTTGATAGGAATTGCATTGAATCTATAGATTACTTTGGGCAGAATGGCCATTTTCACAGTATTAATTCTTCTTATCCATGAGCACGGGATGTGTTTCCATTTATTGGTATTTTCTTTAATATCTCTCATGTGGGTCTTGTAGTTTTCAGAGAATAGGTATCTCACTTCCTTGGTTAGGTTTATTTCTAGGTATTCTAATCTTTTAGATGCAACTGTGAATGGAATTATTTTCCTTATTTCTCTTTTGCTAGTTCATTGTTGTATAGGAATGCCACAGATTTCTGCATATTAATTTTGTATTCCACAACTTTGCTGAATTCAGATACAAGATCTAGTCGTTTTGGAGTGGACTCTTTAGGGTTTTTTATATACAATATCATGTCATCTGCAAACAGGGACAGTTTGACTCCTTCCGTGCCAATCTGTATGCCTTTTATTTCTTTGTATTGTCTGATTGCCGTGGCTAGGACCTACAGTACTTTGTTGAATAGAAGGGGGGAGAGTGGGCATCCTTGTCTTGTTCCAAATCTTAAAGGAAAAGCTTTCAGCTTCTCACTGTTAAGTATAATGTTGGCTGTGTGTTTGTCATATATGGCCTTTATCATGTTGAGGTACTTGCACTCTATACACATTTTGTTGAGATTTTTAATCATGAATGGATGTGAATTTTGTCAATTGCTTTTCAGCATCTGTGGAGAGGATCATGTGGTTTTTGTTCTTTTTGTTGATGTGGTGGATGATTTTGATGGATTTTTGAATGTTGTACTATCCTTGCATCCCTGGAATAAATCCTACTTGATCATGATTGATGATGTTTTTGATGTATTTTTGAATTTGGTTTGCTAATATTTTGTTGAGTGTTTTTGCATCTATGCTCATCAAGGATACTGATGTGTAATTTTATTTTTTTGTGGTTTCTTTGTCTGGTTTTGGTATTAGAGTGACACTGGCCTCATACAATGAGTTTGGAAATATTCCCTATTCTTCTACACTTTGGAAAACTTTAAGGAGGATGTGTGTTTTGTCTTCACTAAATGTTTTATAAAATTCCGTGGTGAAACCATCTGGTCCAGGGGTTTTGTTCTTAGGTAGGTTTTTGATTACCAGTTCAATTTCATTGCTGGTAATTGGTCTGTTCAGATTTTCTATTTCTTTCTGGGTCAGCCTTGGGAGGTTGTATTTTTCTATAAAGTTGTCCATTTCTTCTAGGTTATCCAGTTTGTTAGCATAACATTTTTCATAGTATTCTCTAATAATTCTTTGTATTTCTGTTCTATCTGTAGTGATTTTTCCTTTATCATTTCAGATTCTGTTAATGTGAATAGACTCTCTTTTTTTCTTGATAAGCCTGGCTAGGGGTCTATCTATTTTGTTTATTTTCTCAAAGAACCAGCTCTTGCTTTCATTGTTTCTTTCTATTGTTTTATTCTTCTTGATTTTAATTATTTAGTCTCTAATATTTATTATGTCCCTCCTTCTACTGACTTTGGCGATCATTTGTTCTTCTTTGTCTAGTTTAGTTAATTGTGAGTTCAGACTGCTCATTTGGGATTGTTCTTCTTTACTGAGGTAGGCCGGTATTGCAATATAGTTTCCTCTTAGCCAATGCCATGATATTTTACATAAAAGTTCCTAAAGAATCCACTCCAAAACTACTAGATCTAATATCTGAATTCAGCAAATTTCCAGGATACAACATTAATATGCAGAAATCTGTTGCATTCCTATACACTTACAATGAACTAGCAGAAAGATAAATCAGGAAAACAATTCCTTTCACAGTTGCATGAAAAAGAATAAAATGCCTTAGGAATAAACCTTACTAAGGTAGTGAAAACCAATACTCTGAAAACTACAACACACTCATGAGAGAAATTAAAGAAGATACCAATAAATGGAAACACATCCCATTCTCATGAATAGGAAGAATTAATATTGTCAAAATGGCCATGCTGTCTAAAGTAATCTACAGATTAACTGCAATCCCTATCAAAATACAGACAGCATTCTTCAAGAAACTAGAACAAATAGTTCTAAAATTAATATGGAAACACAAAAAAACCCGAATAGCCAAAACAATCCTTAGAAAGAAGAATAAAGTGGGGGGAATTATGCTCCCCATCTTCAACCTCTCCTACAAAGCCATAGTAATCAAGATAATTTTGTACTGGTCAAGAACAGAGCCATATATCAATGGAATATAATAGAGTCCCGATATAAACCCACATACATATGGCCAATTAATATATGATAAAGGAGTCATGGCTATACAATGGAGAAATGACAGCTTCTTAAACAAGTGGTGATGGCAAAACTGGACGGCTACCTGTAAGAGAATGAAACTGGATTACTGTCTAACTTCATACACAGAAGTAAACTCGAAATGGATCAAAGACCTGAATGTAAGTCATGAAACCATAAAACTCTTTGAAGAAAATACAGGCAAAACTCTCTTGAATGTAAACATGTGCAACTTTTTCATGAAAATATCTCCTTGGGAAAGAGAAACAAAAGAAAAAATGAACAAATGGGGCTACATCAAACTAAAAAGCGTCTGTACAGGAAAAGCCACCATCAACAGAACAAAAAGGCATCCTACAGTATGGGAGAATATATTCGTAAATGACATATCTGAGTAGGGGTTAACATTCAAAATATATAAAAAGCTCACATGCCTCAACAAGCAAAAAGCAAATAACCTGCTTAAAATATGGGCAGAGGATCTGGAAAGACACTTAAAAGAAGAATTTCAGATGGCCAACAAGCACATGAAAAGATGATCCTCATCACTAATTATCAAGGAAATGCAAATGAAAACCATAATGAGGTATCACTTCACAACAGTTAGGATGGCCAATATCCAAAAGATAAGCAACAACAAATGCTGGTGAGGATGCAGAGAAAGGGGAATCCTCCTATGTTGTTGGTGGTAATGCAAAGTAGTCCAACCATTGTGGAAAACAGTATGGAGGTTCCTCCAAAAACTAAAAATTAAATATTTGACCCAGGATTTCCACTCCGAGGAATTTACCTGAAGAAAACAAGATCCCAGATTCAAAAAGACATATGCACTTCTATGTTTATTGCAACACTAAAAATAGCTTAGATATGTAAGCAATCTAAATGTCCATCAGTAGATGAATGGATAAAGAAGAGGTGATACATACACACAATGGAATATTTGTAGACACACCATAAATTAACTTTTCTGTAGTTTAGTTTCTGCTTAAGCTTTATTTATAAACAGAACTAATTTGAGAGAAAATAACAATATGTTCATTGCTTAAGGTAGATTAATAGCCAAAACCAATCTAATAGGAAAAACAAAGTGTTGATTCATGGAATCTGGTGTTGATGCCGGGGTTCTTGTTCATGGAGCTGAAGAATGAGCTTTGGAAACACTCAAGGCAGGAGAGCAAGGTAGAGGCTTTTATTTATGTATAAAGTGAAAAGACATAACTCCTGGCTCATGCCAGGAGGGGACAAGAGATTCCATGATGATGCATTGTCTAGGGTTTTTATAGGCAATTGAGGATTTTGGGGAACCGGATAAAGGGATTAGTGGTGTGGACTTGTTAGGTGGTCCCTGAATATTTAGAACTAACTTAACACAAGCAACTTCCTGCTCTTATTATTTCTCCCTGAGATACCAGCATCTTGGTCTGGGAGCATATCAATCAAGGCTGCCTGCTCAGCCCCCAAGGTGGGCTGATATATTATTTGCTAAAGAGTAAGTTAAGAATCTTACTTCTTAACTTCCTGGGTGTTAAAATTCAATCTTATCTTTAAGGTGTAATCCTTCCTGCCTTTTACTATGTTGTTTACAGCTAGATATGCATGCTAAATTAGTTGCCCAGTTTACAAATCATAAGATCTGAAGGAGGAAAGACAGCACGTAGGTCTGGGCCTTTTAGCATAATAAAAACATGTGCTACTCTTCTTTATCTAGGGAATATTACCTGATCTCTCTGAATAATGACTCTAGAGCTTAATGTTTAACACAGAGTTTTGGTAGGGGGATTTCTTTGCATTTAGTTACATTGCCCTGACTGTAAACATCTTGCCTTGCTTTTTCCAGAGGCTCTCATACTATTCTGTCTAAGCTCATAGTCCCTGTCTCAGTGTGAGTTATGAACAGTGTGCAACTGGAGTTGCAAACAGTTCTTGTGATCCTTCTATGGCAAACCCAGACAAGGAACATGCTGTGAAACCCATGTAACTGGATGACTTGACTTAACACAAAGGGAACATAAAACACATATCTAGTTCACAGTTGGTTGATTCCTTGAGAAAGTACATTCAATAATTATTAAACAATGATTGTTTTACTGCTTGCTGTAACATAATAAAGACACAGGGGGGCACTGACTTAGTGCTTAGTCTCCAAAGGAAGTCTAATCCCTCTGCATTAAACATCATTCTGACTTGGTTTCTCATTTTCAAGATCAAGGACTGCAACATCTGGTGCCTAACCTGGGGATCGAAAGTGACAGGCTTCAACTGACTTCAGGACAGTCAGAACTGAAAGGGAATTGTACATTACAAGGTAAGTGAAACTTTCTGCATTATTTTTTGCAGAGCCATTGGAAATTTCCAAGACCGCCCAAGTACAATATGCTCCTTTATTCCATATTTTACTTAAGACTCCGGGCTTAAAGTTAAAAAGTCAACTATGATAGAGTTGTTTGAATTGATTAATAAGCATTGTTATTGGTTTAATCCACAAGGGAAAGCTGTATTGAATTTAAAAGTCTGGAGACAGGTTTTGAGATCTCTCAGCCGATCTCATCAGCAAGGGGAGCAAATTCCCTTGTCTGTCTGGTCTCTGTGTAATTTAATTAGTTTAGCCCTGGAACCTTTACAACATGAATCTGAGGAATCTTTGGGGTGGTCAATGTTGAATCTAATGATAAAAATGAAAATTAAGAGACCAAGAGAATACTGGGGGAGCATCCTCATTCTCATGAATGTCATGTAGGTTGATATGAAAGTCTAGGGACTTTACATATGGAGTCATTATTTTCTGAGGACGAAATAGATATGGAAAATAATTCTGAAACATAACTAAAAAGGGACACAAAATGTAGCTTTCCTCAGCTGCGTACAGAAACTCCACCTTTAAGTAATGATTCTAAACATTTCATTGAAAAACAAATAGCTACTTTGACAACATTACTAGGATCACTAACTTCCACACTAACTCCTTTGAAAAATAGAGTTAAATCTCCTCTAGTTATGGAAGATGATAAACACATCTATCTGGTAAGGCTTTTGACAGTAAAGAATGGGAGCTTGTCCCTACAGTGCCTCCTTACCTCTATATCAGGAAATTCTGCCTAAGTCAACCGTTTTCATTTCTCAAGTTTCAGTAATAGCTCAATCCATCTTAAGTGCATGAAGAGAGGGGAATATTGATGCTTTCTCACTGCCTATTTCATATTCTGCATTTCCTGTCACTGTACAACAAATGCCTGCTGATGATCAATATACTCAGGGATATCAAGAGTGAATATACTCCTTTATCTTTTAAAGTTATAAAGGACTTGAAACAAGCAGTGACTATGTATAGAATGCAATCTAATTATGATAAAGGGCTATTGCAAGGATTAGCAGGAGAATAATGCTTAAGCCCCTATGACTGGGATATGTTAGCTAGAACAGTGGCATTTAACAAAAGAAAAGATTCAAGAATTAGAGCAATTAATACAAGAACAGCTGTATGTGGGACATATAGAAGAATCTGTTAGTCCATGCAATTCTCCTATTTTTGTTATTAAGAGAAAATCAGGAAAATGGAGAATCCTGACAGATTTAAGAAAAATAAATGCTGTTATTCAACCTATGGGTCCTCTACAACCTGGACTGCCACAACCCAGTATGATTCCCCTAGATTGGAATATTAAAATAATTGATTTAAAAGATTGCTTTTTCACCATTCCATTACAAACTTCCGATTGTGACAAATTTGCTTTTACTGTTCCATCTCCCAATAATTATAAACCTACTGCTCTATATCACTGGAAAGCTTTACCTCAAGGAATGTTAAATAGCCCTACATTACACCAATACTTTGCTAATCAACCTTTAGGAAAACTAAGGAGAAAATTTCCTGATTCCCTAATTATTCATTATATGGATGATATTTTAATTGCTTATAAAAAATTTCACACCTTGCAAACCCTCTATGAGCAAGCTGTTACAGAATTAAACACTTTCGGTCTTATTATTGCTTCTGAAAAGGTACAGGATAGTACTCCATATAATTATTTAAGAAATATAATTGAAAGAACAAAAATTATTCCACAAAAAATTCAAATTAGGAGAGATAGTCTCATGATTTTAAATGATTTTCAAAAGCTCTTAGGTGATATTAATTCGCCCTTCATTATGAACACCAACCTATACTCTCAAGCATTTACTTGATACTTTAACTGGGAATTCTGAATTAAATAGTCCTAGACAATTGTCACCTCAAGCAGAAAAAGAATTAGAAAGTGTAGAAGAATATATGAGAAATAGTTATTTAGATGTATTGATCAACAATATGATGTTATTAGTCTTCCCTTCTGAGCATTCCCCTCCTGGTATTTTATGGCAAAAAGGAAAAATTTTAGAATGGACTTTTGTACCACATAAAGTATCAAAGAAATTACTTACATATATATGAGACAGGGACTGTGGGTGTAGTCAGAGTAGGGGGAGGACCTCCGGAAAAAGCAAGGTACAATATTTGCAGTCAGACCAATGTAACTACATGCAAGGAAAACCCTTACCAAAACTCTGTGTTAACATTAAACTCTAGGGTCATTCTTCAGTAATATCAGTTAATGTTCCCCAGACAAAGAAGAGTAGCCCATGTTTTTATTATGCTAATCATTTGTAAGATTCACTTTAGCATGCTAAAAGGCCCAGGCCTATGCTCTATCTTTCCTGTTTCAGATCTGATGGAGTGGTTTTGCAAACTGGGAAACTAATTTAGAATGCAGACCCAGCTGTAAACAACATAGTAAAAGGCAGGAAAGATACCACCTTAAAGATAAGATTACATTTCAACACCCAGGAAGTTTAGGAATCAGGATTCTTAACTTACTCTTTAGCAAACAGACAATACCTCAGCCCACCTTGGGGGCTGGGAAGGCCACCTTTTGATATGCTCCTAGACCAAGATGCCAGTATCCCTGAGAGATATCGGTGGGAAATTCCTTGTGTTAAGTTAATTTGGGGTGTTCAGACACCACTTCTCAGGTTCACATACCTAAGTTTTTTTCATGTTCTCAAAAAATCCTCATTTGCCTATAAAACCCCTAGACAAAGCACCACACTGGGACTCTGTTGTCCCCTCTTGGTGTGAGCCAGGAGCTCTGTCCTTTCACTTTATTTCTAAATAAAAGCCTGTACATTGCCCTTCTACCTTGAGTGTGTTTATTAAGCTCATTCTTCAGCTTCGTGAACAAGAACTCCGGCATCATCTTTGGGGGCTCGTCCGGGATAGCTTCGGTGGTGAGTATCAGCATCCAAGCCTGCCTTTTCTTTCACTGTCCTTATAGAAGGAAGCCATCTATGGCGCACAATAATGGGCGCTTGTTAGCCACTTAAATGGGACTATCCTGGCTGCCGATCTCAAGTCTCAATTGAAAGGTTCCCTGCATCTCCCTCAGTGGATCCCCTGTCTCCCTTGGAAGCTGGGAATGTCACCTGTGTGGAGGCCAGGATTCCCTTTCAGAGGCATCTCCTTGGATGTGAGGGACTGAGGAAAGCTGTGGGCAACTGTGAGAGTCTAGGCTGAGGCTACACTTCAGTGGCTTCTCAAAGGTACACGTGTCTGGAATCAGACCCCGACAACTCGACTGGGTATCCTTGAGGAGTGTCTCTCTTTCTATGTCTCTGACTTCCACCCTGCTTCTCCAGGTTGCCCTGGCCTCTGAGTGTGGCAGGGGGCGCTCTTAACTCTCTCCTAAATTCATCAATTTCATGGAACTCAATGCTCACCACCACAAGGTAGGAGATCTATGCCTCTCTCTTATTCCTGACTTAATACTGCACTTTTTTATCTCATGAAAAATGTGTCTAGGCACCTGTTAGCTCCTTAAAAGATGACTAGCATTGGTTACTAATCTCAAATCTCGGTGAGAGGTTTCCCGGTGTCTGCCGCTCCTTAATCCCCTGCCTCCAAATGGACAGGAATGTCGGAGAGTGGTTGCGCCAATTTCCTGCTTTCCTATCCTAATCTGCAGACTCCGAGGGCAGACCGGACTAGTAGACAGTGGTCCTTGGATCTCAGCTCCGACCTATTAATCTGATGGTACTGAGTGAACCTCCATCTAGGCCGCTGCTTATGGGAGAGTCACAGATAACCCCGCCCACCTTCATCCTCTTGTCTCAGATCATATTTGTTATAGTGGGTGGCTAGCAGGATAATCCCCAGGCAGTGGCAGAAACTGGTGTTTAAGAGTATAGACCTCCCCTCTGTAACGGTACATGTAAATGGCCCCATTTAAACTATAGTCATGGCTCTATTCTATTGCTCTCCCTTCTTTAAAGGCAGTCATCCTGGGGCTGGGCATTTCATTTTCTGTGGCCCAGGGAAGCAAAACAAGCTTGTAACTCTGACCAAGGCTCAGGCAGTGGGAGGTCACACAGTCCCTGCACTTATCAGACAGACAGGGAGCTCTCAGAGAATGACTAAAGCTTGTGCAGAGAAAACTAGGATCCAGATTAAAACTCCCAAAAGGCATAAAGTAGGAGCACACTGGTGAGGTTACCACTAGATCCAGAGCTCTGAGGCAACTCTTACTGAGTGGGAAGGCAAGAGAGAAATCAAGGCAAGGTGCAGACCACGCTGGTAAAGAGTGGTTAATTCCAGTAGGCTGGCAGAGGGTGTGACTGACCACTGTCACCTAGGCTCCAAGGTGAGGGGATGCCCTCATGGAGAGAGAGGCTGATCAAGTGCTGGACACCAGTATTTCTCTCTGTTCCAGATGGGAGTACCTCTTCAAGTTAAAGCCAGACACATCTCTGGCATGCATTCTGAAAAATTGGGAGCAATTTGATCCCTAGACCCTGAAGAAGAAGTGCCTTACCTTCTTCTGCACACAAGCCTGGCCTCAATAGATAGTCTCTGATTAGAGAGGCTTGGTCCCTGAGAGAAGTACACAAGATAATAAGGTTATGCAGCTAAATTTATTTTAATGCAAGGAAGGAAAGTAGTCAAAAGTCCTGTAGATTGCTACAATATGGAACTAGCTTTCTAAGTTGTTTTGGTGGAAATCTATTCTACTTATTGGGCTAATTATCCTCAAAAATTGGGAGGTTTTTAAACTAGACTCCCTGAAATGAAATAAATTTATCTTCTTCAATACAGCCTGGCTTTAAATGACTGGTGTTAGAATTGTACTTGAATTTCATTTCCAGCCACCTGGACACACACAGTCCCTATCAGTTCAAAGCCTTCATCGGTCCTGTTAGTGTGGTGCCATCTAAACCTTAACCCAGTTATGTAAACTGCTTGCCTTAGAGTGTATTCTTGAAAACTGAAATACTTTTTAGTCAAATAAGCTAAAAAGAATGAAGTAAATTGGGTATCAGTAACTCAAATCTTTTTATCAGTTCATCTGTCTGTATATGTTTTTTTCTACCTCCGGATAGTATTAATAAGCATTAATGCCAATTTAAGTTGAACTGAAACAGACATGTCCTTACGGTTATCAGCTGCCTAAGTTTACCTAAAGTCATTTAAAGTTGATGTTATCTGTTAAAACTTTCAAGAATACAATGCTTAGAGGCTTGACTTTGTCTAATGTTCAGTAAAGGTTTTGTAAGTAATCTAGCATAGTTGTTAAGAATGAGTAAATTAAGTGTAGCAAGTGAACATCTTAATAATACTGTGTTACAATGTGTATACTTACAAACAGCCTGAGACTTTTTGTAGTAACCTAAAACCTTAAAGTTTTGCTAAGTTAAGTAGACATACTTTGTGCTTAGTGAGGGATTGTGCTATAAAGGTCATGGTTACAGAAATTATGAAAGGCGTACATAAATTTGTCAATCTAAAGAATGCTAGTGTAACAGTTTACAGTAGCCTACTCCTCAGTGTTCACTGAAAATTAAAGTTCCTAATGGTTTTAAGCTCTAATTGAAGCTACTTAAAATAATAAGGAAAACATTTCTGCATGCTAATAAATGTCTTTTTATAAAAGTAACTTAGTTCTAAAGTACAGCTGTTTATTTAAAGAGGAAGAAGTCTAAATGTAAAAAAAAATTGTAGAAACTGGGGAAGAATTGATATGGTTGTGCTATGTGAAATTAAAGCAAATGACTCTCGATGTCAAGTACACCACAAAATTAGAACTTATTTTTCAGTTAAAGACAAAGTTTTCTTAAACTGTTAGTCTTCTCTTAATCTTGGAAGATGGCAAAGGGTTCTCTAATTGTTTTATAAAAGCAGTTTCTCATGCTTAAAGTCTCAATGAGTTGTCTGGGTATTTAAGAAAATGAGGTCTTAGTATTAAAAGGACTAAAAGCTAAACTTTGCTAAGAACTGTAACCTTCTATATTTGCCTTTGAGGTATTTTGTTGTTGGTTAAATGGGTAAGTATTGCTTCATCACAACCTATAATCCTATTTAAGCAAGTGCCAAAGAAACTTTCTTCTGACAATTTCCCAAAATCAAAATCAAAAAAGTGCTTTTACCTCTAGTTAACTCTGATATTTTTTCCAGAGGGCCCCTAGAACATGTCAGAGGAATTTTCTCCTCATTAGGGAAAGTATATAGCTAATTTAGCTTCTTTATCTGATATATAATTATTACCTGCATAATTACCTGGAAAGCACTGTCAAAGGGGATTATTCTCAACTTTGTTATTAAATGTTTTGTGTTGCAGAAATATCCAAATTTCTTTATGTCAACTGTCTTATAGTAAGCTATCATCAGATCTTTACCAAGTGTCATTTGTAAGTCTTTTATCATTTATAGTCACTGTTTTTATTACTCCTAAACTACTTAAGAACTAGATTTCAGCAGAAGAGGTATTACATGGGATTAAGTAAACTAAGAAAGTTCAAATGTTGCTGATAAAGTGTTTTAAGCTTTTTCTCTTATGCTGACAACAGTTTAGTAAATGACAATACCTTTGTAAGCAGAATTGAAACATTTATCTTTCTCTCTACCTGATCCCTCCAGAATTTAAAAACTCAGTGACAATTTTATATTTCATGGCAGTATGTTTATTTGCAGTAGTTCAATAAGAATCTGCTTTCCATGTAAGAGAACCAATTAAAAGCACTGGTTATATACCAAAGTTTTGACTGGAATATTATTCCTGAGAGACGTGTGTGTAAACTCATTTGAACGGACAGATTTAAGGAACTGAGGTTGACTGTATAAAGCCAACAGAGCCCCTTGGAGGAACTGGCCTGGTACCTTGCTTACAGGAATCCCAGCAGCCTTACCAGGTGAGTAAGGAAGGTCACTTCCTGGCAGGTGCAGGAACCTCAGACTGTCTTGGGAACCTCAAGAAGAGAGGAAATTCACCCAAGTCTACAGGTACTGCAGGCAAAACCTGATGGCAAGTCTGGCTTGGCTTTCTGGCCTTGAGAGGCCTTTAAAAGTCCAATCTGAAGTTCCTTACAAAAGTTCCAGCAAAGTGCACTTAAAAGAGCCAATGTAATCACTTGCTGTTCTTGCTGCACTTATGCAAATAATCAAGCCAAGTGTTAATTATTTTCTTAATATGGTTACTTCTAATAAAAATGAGGGTGTGTTTAGAGAAAAATATTGTTGCAATAATGCAGCCTTATCTATACTGAGTCCTAATACTAGTCATTGGCACATAGACTAGATCCAGAATTCTATTTTCCCCAAGATATCTGGCTATGATTCTCAATTAATGTTTTAATACTTCTAATCCTCATATTCAACCATTCATTCGTTAATCTTCTTGTCAAGTTTGTCCTTCCAGAATGGAAAATCCAATTCCAGATGTTACTACTTAACCTAATAACATGATTTATTCTGTGTCGCCTAGAAGTCACAAGACTGCAAATGGTGATGGAAATAGAACCCAGAATGGAAGTGCCCATCTTCTGAGGCCCTCTTGACCAACCATTGATGGAGACCTAGCTGCACCCCTTATGCACCCCCTCTCAGCATGAAGCAGCCAGAGCGGTTGTCACTCCCTTTCCCTAGCAGCAGCTAGGGTTTCCATCTGTAGAAGGGGGAATGAGACAGGGACTGTGGGTGTAGTCAGAGTAGGGGGAGGGCTTCCGGAAAAATCAAGGCAGAATATTTTCAGTCAGAGCAATGTAACTACATGCAAGTAAACCACCTACCAAAACTTTGTGTTAAACATTAAGCTCTAGGGTCATTCCTCAGTAAGATCAGTTAATGTTCCCTGTAGGGTATTCTAGACTCCAAAAGAAAATGCCTGAAATGCTGAATCATTGTTAAGATGGCACCTGCCAGATGCACAAAGGGCAGTGCTCTGCTTGCTTTCAAAAGGAGGGTGATTTTCTGCTTAGGCCTGGTTCCCACTCCTGATTGGTGACTCAAGTCTTCCGTGTATGTGATCAGCTCATGGATACCATTTACCTGTATGATGTGCCTTCCTGCGAGAAGGGCTTGTGATTGCCTGACTTTTGTGCTGATTGGCCCATAAGTACTATATATGCCTTTCTGTTTCCGCAATAAATGAGTTCCTGCTTTGACTGAGCTCCCTGTCGCATCTGTTTGTCCTTGAGATCGGGGGCTGGGGATCGGGTGGACAGCCGGCACTTATCTCTCCCGACCTCACCTTGCCGGGGCGTGCTCTCCCCTCACTCCTCTGCAGGTTCAGGGGGGGGTTCCATGGAGGGCTAGAAACCCTGACATTTGGCACCTGACGTGGGGCTTGAAGACTCAGTTGACAAACCAAAAGTACCGGCAAGTCGGGCCAAGTGTGGTTCAAGGTAAGTGCACCCCTGAAAAGATGGGGCAGGCAACCTCTAAGGATGAACCTGTGCTTAAAGCGCTGAGATACATGCTTAAAAGCAGAGGGTTAGAACTCTCAAATTCTCAGGCTGAAAGAGTCTGGGAGACCTTTGTGAGGGTAGCCCTCTGGCTCCCTGTCAGTAACCCTTTTGATTATTCCACCTGGGAACATGTCGAATGACTGATCAGAAAGGGAGAGGTAGACTGGGGTGAAGACCACCCTCTGGGAGTGTACCCTATGCTGTCAGCCCTTAAGGCATATTTCAGAGACTCTCGATCTTTATCACCCTGCTTGGCAGATCCCGTAACGAGTCCCAGCAAACAGGAAGCTAATAGGCAATGCCCAAAAGAACCAGATAAACCAACTCCTAAGGAGGCGTCTGTACCCTCAGAAGAAAGGGAATGGGAATGTTTTGATTAGGAACGTCTCAGGTCACCTCCAAAGCTTCATCCTGCCCTGCCCAGGATGGATATAGATCCCTGGGCTGGCCCTGGTCCATTAGTGTCTATTGCTGAGAGGCCCCCTGACACCACCCAGCCACCATCTTATCTGGCATTTCTGGCGAACGTTAACTCTGGTGGGAACAGGCTGGCGCCACCATCTTATCAGGCATTTCTGGTAAATAACCCTGGCGGGAACAGGTCAGCTGCGTGGTACACCTGGGAGACCCAAGAGCTCAAAGAACTAAAGAAGGCAGTCTCAGAAGATGGGCCTAATTCCCCGTGGGCTGAGACCATCCTCCAAGGGTTAGCTCATCAGCATTGTACTACTCAGGATTGGAAGAGCTTGACAAAGGCAGTCCTTCCTGGTCCCCTGTTCCTTAAGTGGTGTGCCTTCTTTAAGGAGGAATGCCATGTCCAGGCAGAGAGGAACAAATCTGCAAACCTTCCGATTCCTGTTACCTTTGGGATGCTCTCTGGGACCAGTGACCATTTTGCTACGGGTATCCAGCAGGCCGCCCTTCCAACCCCTTATCAGGAGCAAGTAAGGGCCCTTGGGCTGGCCGCCTGGAAAAACTGGAGGAAGGCCACTCAGAACCATTGATTTCCAGAATCACCCAAAAGCCCACTGACGACCTCTGTCCTTTGTAGATAGGGTGGAGAAGAGCTTGCAGTGTAAATTTCCCCCAGGGCCCTTGTGGGACCAATTTGTTAAGATGTTAGTATAGGAGGGGATGATGACTGATCATAAGCGGCATGCGTGGGGCTAAAAGATCGATCTATGGAAAAGTGGATAGTCACCACCAAAGACGTAGGTACCCAAGCCCATCAGTTTCAAATATTGATTGCCGCCTTGCAGGCACAAACAGCTTCCTTAACAGAGGCCTTAACTACAGCCCTCTCTCTTCGGCCCCAAGGGAACAGAGCCCCGAACCAAGGAGTGAAAAGCCAAACCTGTTTTGGGTGTGGCAAAACAGGACATTTCAAAAGAGAGTGCCCCAATGACTATGCCACTAATGGCGGTCAAAGAGCTTCCATAATGCCTAAGAAAAACAAGCTCCCACCTAAAACGCCTTGCCCTAGATGTAAGAAAGGGATTCCATTGGCAGAAGGACTGCTGATCTAAGCTTGACCTTCAAAGTAACCCTTTAAACTAGGGGAGGGGCAACCTCCAGCCCAGTTAGCCCAAGGAGGAAGTAGTTCTTCTGATTCCCCCAGGGCCCATTGGACATTGTCCATAATACCGGGGGTAAGACCAAAGATAGACATATTCATATCGGGAAAAAGGTTCCACTGCCTAATTGACACTGGGGCAGGCCGAACTGTGCTTAGAAAGGAGGAAGTTTCCCTCCACTGGAGGCTAGTCCCTGGACCCCCTTTACTAGGAGTCAGAGGCAATGCGACCTCTGAGGAGACTAAGGACTGGCTTAAATGGGAAGACATAGATAGCAACCATGGGGAAGTCAGACCCCTAGTTGCCTCTGTCCTGACAGCTAACCTGCTTGGCCAAGACATTCTAGGAGCAGCCGATGTCTACATTACCAATGATCCTAAAATTCTTTATGAAGACATATTGGGGGAAGAAGAATACCAATGACAATTTGGTTGTTCTAAGAACCCAAAGACTAGATTCAGTGATTATAGGGGGATCCTTCCTTTGAGGCTTCGAGACATAGTATGCCCCTTCCCTGAGTGAAGCCACACCCCAAATCCTAAAGGCCACTGCTCTGATAATGCCTGCCATTACATGGCTCCCAGGACCTCCAGTCTGGGTGGAGTAGTGGCCATTACCACAAGCTAAGCTTCAAAGACTTAAAGAAATTACCCAAGAACAATTAAAACTGGGACACATTAGACCTTCCATAAGCCCAAGGAATAGTCCCGTTTTTGTCATTCAGAAGGCCTCTGGAAAGTGGAGGATGTTACAGGATTTAAGAAAGATCAATGTGTGGGTGGTTCCTGTGGGCACGCCCCTGAGGGGGTTGCACTGGATTCAGTCCATTCCAAAAGATTTGTCCCTCATTGTAATTGATATTAAGGATTGTTTTTTCTTCATTCCCCTCAACCCCGCTGATTGTGAGAAGTTTGCTTTCTCCATACCCTCCACCAATTTTCAGGGGCCTGATAAGCGATACAAATGGACAGTGTTACCACAAGACATGGCTAACAGCCCAGCCTTTTGCCAATGATATGTCTCTCAGGTTTTGCAGCCCTTCAACAGGAGCCAGGGGTGGTCCTATATGCATACATGGATGATATTATTTTGGGAGCATCCACTACCCAACAGCTGAGCTCTGCCTACCTGAAGCTCCAAACCCTCTTAAAACTAGGGGGATTATGTGTGTCCAACAACAAGGTCCAGACCATACCTCCCTTTGAAATACTGGGAGCAAAGCTTCACCTGGACTCTGGGTGTCCCCTCAAAGCCCAGCTATCTATCAAGGACGCCTACTCCCTAGTAGAACTACAAATGGTATTAACAGAGTTTAATTAGATATGACCCTGGCTCCACATTACAACAGAGGACCTTATCCCTCTCTTTGAGTTGTTAAAAGATAAAACCCCGTCTGAGCTTGTTGTGCTGACAAAGAGACATAAGCAAATATTTACAAAGATCCAATAAGCACTTGATAATGTCCAACTGGCCAGGTATCAGTCCGACTGTGAACTCTGTCTATGGATTCTCCCTGGCTCGGAACTGCTCACCGCAGTCATCACCCAGCAGGGTGATCCCCTCCAATGGGTTCACACATCGATAGGGGGGGCCCTTCGAGTGTATGCCCAACTGTATCAATTGGCAGACCTCATAATTAAGGGTAGAGACATCACACTATGGCATTATGGGAAAGATCCAGACAATTTAACTCTTCCCTACCGTCTGTCTGACTTCGAATGGATCAGGTGAAATCATAATAGAGTATGTAATCCCCTGACTGGTTTCTGGGGTAAAATTGATTGCCATTACCGGCCTAATAGATGGGCTACCTCCTTCGCCAAGCTGAACTGGACTGCTCCTAAGCTCTTTCTGAGTAAACCCCTCACTGATGCCCTGAATGTTTTTACTGACGGGGGAAAGGAAGGATCTTCCATTGTTATCCTCCCCCAACCCTGCTCCCCGAGCAAGCTGAGAGAGGACAAATACTTCGAGAGAGTCAGTGGATCGGCTCAATTTAAACAGCTATATGCCACTGCAATGGCTCTAGACAAAATTCGCGAGCCTATGAACCTCTTCTCTGACAGTCTATATGTTGTTAACCTACTCCGTGCCTTGGTGTACTCTCACATTCGGTTAGATAAAAATCCCATAACCCCTTGATGATTCAAGTGAGGTCTTTGTTAATAGGGCGATCCAGACCCATATTTGTGCAACATCTTCGAGGACACCAGGGCTTACCTGGACTCCTCTCCAGGGGGAACCTGATGGCTGATCAATTGGCGTCCTCTGCTGTTCAGACCATATCTGCACAGCAGACTCGAGACGTCCAATGAGCACAAGACCTCCACGACCTTACTCACCTTAACTGAAGGGGACTTCATCACAAATTCCCCCATATTCCCACCAAAGACTTAAATAAAATCATTAGGACCTGTAAATCCTGTTTACCATTCCTACAAGTTCCACCCCTGCAATCCCCGGGAGTTAACCCAAAAGGTCTTAAACCAAATTGTCTCTGGCAGACTGATGTCACTCACTATGCAGCCTTTGGAAAACTAAAATTTGTTTTTGTCTCAGTTGATACATACTCCCATACTTGCTGGGCTACTGTCCATACGGGAGAAAGAGTCAAGCATGCTCAAAGCCATTTTTTGCAATGCTTTGCTACCCTAGGCATACCACACCATGTAAAATCAGACAATGGCCCCTGCTTTATTAGCAAGGCCTTGCAAGAATTTTTTGATAAATGGCACATAAGCCACTCCACAGGGATCTCATATAGCCTGCAAGGCCTAGCAATTGTAGAGCGCCAGAATAAAACGCTGAAAGACTTATTACAAAAACAAAAAGGGGGAACAAACCCCCACGACCAACTGTGAATGGCTCTGCTTACATTAAATATTTTTAAATTTTCAAAGGATCTATCCTTAATGGCTTTTCAGAGACATTGGACAAACCAAACGCCATATGCCAAAGTTGAAGTACGCTGGAAAGACCAGCTGACTGGGCAATGGTGAGGACCAGACCCACTGATAAGTATGGGCAGGGGATTCGGATGTGTGTTTCCTATAGGAGATACGAATCCAATTTGGATTCTTGCCCGCAATTTGAAATTTTTCCCACAGGTGAGTGATGACCAAAGCCCAGGAACAGACCAAAACTGCTGAAAAACAGACTTAGACCTTATCTAATAGACAGAGAAAGAAATTATGGTGACTATGTAATCGCTTTAGCCACATACTTACCCGTTCCCAGCACAGGGGAAAGGGAAAACAAAAAGGAAAACCCAAGAGTGCCACCCGCTCTTGAGGGTCCCCTTGTGCTTTTTCTTCCAGGAATGCCTTTGCCGGATTGCCCTTGGTGGACGCTCTGCCTGTTAGTGACTGGCTTTGCTATCATCATTCTGACTGCCACTACCACTGGACTGATTCTTTACAGTCTTCTGGAGGACTTGAAGCATAATAACCTTACTAGAGACTGAAGAATCCATCTCCACCCGGCCCACCCCGGACACCTCCAAAGAAATTCTCCGAAGGACCCAGATTCAAAGAGGACTTTGAGATAAGATTCCATATGTCCCCCTTTATTGTTGTTGTGTTTTCCATGTACTTGTTATATTACTAGATATAGCAGTGTTGCGGGGGACAACTATTATTTTGCTGCAGTCCTAATTAAGAGTACTTCTCATGGGTGCCCTGGATATGTTGGCCAGACTGTATGCTGGAATAGGCCCAAACACCGACCTCCTGTGTTGGGTGATACACCTTGTACATGCATCAGCTAGCTGAGACTATTTTGGATCTTCAGTCACAGCTAGACTCTCTAGCTAATGTGGTGCTGCAAAATCTCAGAGGGTTAGATATTCTCACAGCCAAAGAGGGGGGCCTATGTTTATTCCTGCAGGAAGAATGTTGCTTTTATGCCAACCTGTCCAGCATAATCCAAGATAAGATAAAAAGATTATAAGAACTAGAAAACAGACGAAATGAGAATAAGATTAACTTTTTTTGGACAGGGTTTGGAGGGTGGCTCCCTTATATTCTCCCCCTCATGGGACCCCTACTTACTATCTTTCTATTACTTTCCTTTGGTCCTTGTGTTGTTAATAAGCTGATTGGGTTCATAAAAAATAGGATGAATGCTGTACATCTCATGGTACTTAAGCAACAATATCAATCCCTGTGCAACCCTGCATGGGAGCCATATGAGCATGGCTTTAACTATCAAGATGTTGAAACTGTAGTCCCATAGCCATGATAAAGTTTTACACTAGAGGTCTGTTGGCCCCCTCCACTGATTTATTAGCCTATTGAGGTTTCTCAGCCTGCTGGATGCTGATACCCCAGACCGTCAGAGTCCCACCTTCGATGAGGTGGTTCCAGTAGGGTTCACTCCTCTCTGGCTAGTGACTAACCTCCATACAAAAACAAAAAGGGGGAAATGTAGGGTATTCTAGACTCCAAAAGAAAGTGCCTTAAATGCTGAATCATTGTTAAGATGGTGCCCGCCGGATGCACAAAGGGCAGTGCTCTGCCTGCTTTCAAAAGGGAGGTGATTTTCTGCTTAGGCCTGCCTCCTGCTCCTGATTGGTGACTCAAGTCTTCCATGAATGTGATCAGCTCATGGACACCATTTACCTGTATGATGTTCCTTCCTACGTGAAGGGCTTGTGACTGCCTGACCTTTGTGCTGATTGGCCCATGAGTACTATATATGCCTTGCTGTTTCTGCAATAAACAAGTTCCTTCTTTGACTGAGCTCCCTGTTGTGTCTGTTTGTCCTCAAGATCGGGGCCTGGGGATCGGGCAGACAGCCGGCACTTTCTTCTCCTGACCTCGCCTTGCCGGGGCGTACTCTTCCCTCACTCTTCTGCAAGTTCAGGGGGGGTTCCATGGAGGGCTAAAAACCCCAACAGTTCCCCACATAAAGAAGTGTAGCATGTGTTTTTATTATGCTAATCACTTGTAAGATTAACGTTAGCATGCTAAAATGCCCAGGCCTATGTGCTGTCTTTCCTCTTTCAGACCTGATGGGGTGGTTTTGCAAACTGGGCAACTAATTTAGCATGCAGACCCAGCTGTAAACAGCATACGAAAAGGCAGCAAAGATTCCACCTTAAAGGTAAGATTGCATTTTAACACCCAGGAAGTTTGGGAGGCAGGATTCTTAACTTACTCTTTAGCAAACAGACAATACCTCAGCCCACCTTGGGGGCTGGGCAGGCCGCCTTTTGATATGCTCCTAGGCCAAGATGCCAGTATCCCGGAGAGAGAGATGGGGTGAGAAATTACTTGTGTTAAGTTAATTCTGGATGTTAAGACCCCACTTAGCAGGTCTGCACCCCTGAACTTCTTTTCATGTTCTTGAAAAATCCTCATTTTGCGTATAAAACCCCCTAGACAACACACCACACTGGACTCTCTTGTCCCTTCCTGTCGTGAGTTGTGAGCTCTGTCCTTTCACTTTATTTCTAAATAAAAACCTGTACCTTGCTCTCCTACCTTGAGTGTGTTTATGAAGCTCATTCTTCAGCTTCATGAACAAGGACCCAGACATCATTACTAACATCCAAATAGCTGACAACTGGAAATTGAATGATAACTGGCAAATAGCCTTTGCCAACTCTATAGTAAACATTAATAATCATTTTCCAAAAGACAAACATATTTGATTTCTTAAAAAAGCTCTAAGGATTTGTACTGACATTATTAAAACTCATCCTATCCCAAAAGATGATACTTATTACACAGATGCTAATAAAGAAGGCAAAGCAGGATATAGTGGCAAAACTAAAAAAATGTTCAGACTTCTTATCTCTCAGTGCAAAAAGCTGAATTATATGCTATTATTTTTATTACAAGATGTTACAAATCCACTTAATATTGTTACTGACTCACAATATGTTGAATATATGATAAAACATATTTACTCTGTTACTCTTTGATAATGGCACTGAATTGTATCAATTATTTTGTACTTTGCAACAATTATTGTATGATAGACATCATGATCTTTATATTACTCATATATGAGCACATACCTCCCTCCCTTGACTAAAACTAATGAAAATATCAATAAGTTACTTATTGGATCCCTATTGACTGCTGAGGCATGGCATGAACAATCTAATATTAACAGAAAAGATTTACAAGTTAAATTCCACCTCACTAAAGAACAGGCTCAAAATATTATTTATCAATGCCCTCAGTGTACTCAAATTCAAAGTAAACCTTACACCCCAGGAGCCAATCCAAGAGGACTGCATCCTAATGAACTGTGGCAAATGGATGTTACCCATATACAAGAATTTCAAAAATTATCTTTTGTTCATTGCTCAATTGATACATATTCTATTTTTATATGGGCTCCTGCACTATCAGGAGAAAGGCTGATCATGTAATTCAACATTTACTAGAAGCTTTTAATGTTATGGGATTACCAGCTAAAATTAAAGCAGATAATGCCTCAACTTATCTTTCTGCAAAATTACAAAAGTTTCTTTCCAATGGAATATTAAACCTGTTACTGGGATTCCATATAATCCTCAAGGACAGGCAATTATTAAAAGACATTAAAAGAGATGTTGCTTAAACAAAAAGGGGGATATGGTGGCATAGAAACTCCCCGTATGAGAATGCATAGGGCATTATTTACCCTGAATTTTTTACATTTAAATGATGCAGGTTTATCAGCTGCTGACAGACATTGGGTGCGAGAAAAGTCCCCTGAAATAAACCAGCCTGTTTTTTATAAGAATGATATGGGAGAATGGGAGTCAGGGATGGTTCAAAGATGGGGCCGAGGATATACTTGTGTCATTACAGGAACAGGAGAAACTCTGTGGATCCTGGCTAAAAAGATAAAACCCAAGAAATGAACAAAAGGCCTCAATTTGATGTTGAACTTCCAGTTGATGGGATGTAAGCCATGATTATTGGAAGATCCAGAGTTCAAGTTCCATTACCAAGAACTCAAAAAGTGAATCCCCCAACATGGAAACAACTAAAAAAGATGACACAGGAAGCTGAAAAATTACACAACAGACTGGACAAGCATGCAACGCTTCAAATTTGTTCCTGGCTATGATTGCTGCAGTCAAAATAGGGGTAAGTTCTGCTAATGGCATTAATTATTCATATTGGGCTTACATTCCTAACCCCCCAATTAAACAAGTTATTCATTGGCTCTCCAAAACAGTCCCAATATATGTTAATGATTCCAACTGGAATCCTGGTCCTTATGATACTCGTGGCCCATTAAGACCAGGAGAAGAGGGCATGAAAATTGAAAATTATACAGGGGGAGTAGAGGGGATACACATTTGTATTGGACATGAAAACCATTGCTTGAAAATGCAACCATGGCTATCCATTGTCAAAAATGATACCAGTAAAAATAATTCCTTCTTCAAGCATTCAGATTCCACAAAAAAATTAATACAAGTGACATAGCTGATCATCCCCCTGATTTTCCCATCTTTACCCAGCCATTGTTATGAAAATAAGTGAATGGGTGCACTGGACTAATTGTTGAGAAATAGGTCGGGTTTTACTTAATACTTCCTATGGAAGCGTCATTGATTGGAACCCTCGAGGTTCCGCCTGAACCAAAGGACAGGGGCATGACCTGAAATAGTGTAAATATATTAATAGCACTAATTACACCATTGTCACATCATCTAATGAGACTAATTATTGCCTTGGAGGTGGAATGTCTCCTCCTGCCCCATATTTACCTTTTGGGCCCCTGCAATATCACTTATGGAAAATTTCCTCAGCTTTATGGGTCTGATAGCTTGGAAAAGCCATATTTGGAATGATAGTATTACAAAAAGTAGTCGACTAAGTTTTACAAAAAAGGAGTCATCATATTACAGCCTATATCAGATTGCCCTTTTTATATTATGATTGGTCACACAGTGTGGAATTCATCCAGGTATTCTGTCTCCTATGTAAATGTTCATTCTATACATGTGTTAATAACACTGTTCTTTTTTCCAACAAAGATAGTCTTTATATTCTTAAGGCTAGAACAGGTTTCTGGCTTCCAGTTCAACTACACCAAAAGTGGCAAGAATCTCCAAGCCTCATGCTTCTCCAATATACTATTGACAATCTTCTGAGAAGAGCTAAATGAATGATTGGATTAATCATTACAGCTACCCTGGGAATCATAGCTATAACTGCAACTGCTGCAACCTCTGGAGTCACACTTTAGCAAAGCGTTCAGACTTTTGACTTTGTTAATAATTGGCATTCTAATTCATCAAAATTGTAGACCACCCAGAGATGGATAGATAGTGAAATTAATGCACAATTGACTCATTTGAAACAAGCAGTTTTGCTAGGAGATCAAATTGTTAGTTTGCAACATCAAATTTCTATGACATGTGATTGGAATACAACTGGATTTTGTGTTACTCCTATACCTTATAATCATACTTATTTTCCCTGGGATAATGTTAAAAAATATCTGTTAAATCATGGTAACATGACTCAAGAAATAGTAAAACTTCAACAGCACATTACTGATACTTTCCGAGAACAATTGCAAGTATTAGTGGTTCTAATCTATTGGAAAGTATTGCAGATGGAATAAGTAATCTGGACCTGATAAAACACTTAAAAATTTATAGTGGTTCCACTCCTACACTTGCAATAATTCTATTATGTTTATTTGTGTTTTGTAGAGTCTGGAGAAGAGTTACCCAAAAATGTCAACATGCTCAACAGCAACCAGCAGTCTTCTCATTATTGTTACAAAAGATGCAAGCTAAACAAAAGGGGGGAAATGTAGATACCCCAGCAATTAATTTTGGTGTAGTTTAGTTTCTGCTTCAGCTTGATTTATAACCAAAACCAATCTAAGAGAAAAGAACAATATGTTTACTGCTTAAGTTTTATTAACAGCCGAAACCAATCTAATAGGAAGAACAAGTGTTGATTCACAGATTCTGGTGTGAGTTTTGAACAGAGTGCAACAGGAGCTGCAAACAATTCTTGTGATCCTTCTGTGGCAAACCAAACAAGGAACATGCTGTGAAACTCACGTAACTGGATGACTTGACTTAACACAATAGGAACATAAAAAGCATATCTTGTTCATGGTTGGTTCATTCATTGAGAAAGTACATTCACTGTTTATTAACCAATGATTGTTTTACTGCTTGCTGTAACCTAATAAAGATTCAGGGGCACGCTGACTTAGTGCTTTGTCTCCAGAGGAAGTCTAAGCCCTCTGTATTAAACTTCATTATGATTCGGTTTCTCATTTTTGTGGTCCCCGATTGCAACAAGTATTATTCAGCCATAAGATGAAAATAAATCCTGCCATTTGCAACAATATTGATGGAGCTGGAGAGTATTATGCTCAGTGAAAATAGCAAGGCAGAGAAAGACAAGTACCAAATTATTTCACTCATCTGTGGAGCACAACAACAAAGCAAAAACTGAAGGAACAAAACAGCAGCAGACTCACAGAACACAAGAATGGATAGTGGTTACCAAAGGGACAGAGGGTGGGGATGGTGGGTGAGAATGGGAATAAGGGGTATTATGATTAACACATATACTATTGGGGACATGGGGAAGGTAGTACAGCACAGAGAAGACAAGTAGTGACTCTACAGCATCTTACTATGCTGATGGACAGTAACTGTAATGGGGTATGTGGTGGGGACTTGAAAATGGGGGGAATCTAGTACCCACAATGTTGCTCAGGTGAAACCTTCATAAGATTGTATATCAAAGATACCTTAATAAAAAACAGAACACTTTACATGATTTACCCTCTTAACAAGTTTTTAAGTATACAATCCCTTATTGCTAACTGTAAGTACCATGTTGTTCAGCACATCTTTGGAACTTATTCCTCTTGTATAACTAATTTTATATCCAGTGAACAACAGCTTCCTATATCCCTCTTCTCTATTTCCTGGTGTCATCATTCCATTGTCCACTTATATAATTTGACAATTTTAGATGTATCATGAGAAGAATTTCCAGCCAATCTCTCTAAGACCATTGAGATAATGACCCCTTTTCCTTCTGAAATCTCCCTTTCCTTGGTTTTAGTAATAACACTCTCCTGATTCTCCTGTATCTGAATGTTCTTTCAATAGCTCCCTTTTCTCCTCCAGCCTACAAATCTGGATATTTCTCAACACCCAGTCTTTGTCCATCTTCCTTTCTTGTTTTCTATTCTCTCACTTAATACTCTTTTCTATTTCTATGACTAGTCACTTTTTGTCCTCAATGTAGATACCTTCCGTATCTCTTCTCAGGTCTTCACCAACCTTCTCATTTCCAAACACACATTATCCAGGGGTCTGCTGGACAGCTATACATGGATGTCATGATATCAACTAAAATTCAACACACACAAAACTGAATTCATCTTCTCACATTATACTATCCATTTAATAGAGTGGCAATAAAATATTTAAATGAATTTTTAAGAGGGAGATTGTGGAAATCTATGAATAAGCAATTCTAAATTTCATCAATAATATAGTCAATAGTTCTGTAACATCTTTATATGTTCTCAGGTAGTAACTACAGTAGTTGGGGTGAGGATTTAATAATGTATATAGCTGCTGAATCACTATATTGTATATCTGAAACCAATACAAAGTTGTATATCAACTATACCTAAATTAGAAAATGAATAATACAAAGTTCATCAGTGTGCTACAAGAGCTAAGACAGGATCATCAGAACCGTATCTGATATTTAGATGTTTTATAAAGCCACAATTACATGTGTATATCAGATCAATGCAACATAATAGGAAATCCAGAATTTGACCCACAGGCACATGTATACATATATGTGTGTGTATGTACATACAGACACATACATTTGATAATAAAAAGTTACACTTAAACATAATATTTGATTATTCAACTAAGAGTGTAGTGGCAACTGGTTACTATTTGGAAAAATTAAATCATGTATTTTCCATACACATCTTAGAGCAAAAAAAATTCTAGGTGTAATAAATATCAAGGTGTAAAAATGAAACCATAAGGATTCAAAAAGCAAATATAGGGGTATGGTTACATTGTAGTATAAGGAATGACTTTGTAAATATAACTTCAAAATTAGAAATCATTAAGGAATGGGCTGGTATATTTTCCAACATAAAAATTGCAGACAAAAGTTTTAACATCAGAAAACTATATGAGAAAATGAAAACGCAAAAAATAAACTGGAAAATATTAATTAATATCCTGGTTAAAAAAAAAGAAACAAAATAGGCCAATGCAAGATTCTATCACAGATACAAATACCATATATTGTATCATTCAATTTATATGAAATGCCTAGGAAAGACAAATTTCTAATTTCAGAAAGCAGATCAGTGTTTGTCTGGGTCTGGAAGTAGGAGTTCAGTTTGCCAGGTGGCCTAAGAAAATTTTTTGAAGTGATGAAAATATTCTAAAATTTGATTTTGCTGATGGTTATGGTTGTACAACTTCATAACATGTATTTAAACATTGAATACTACATTTATAATGGATGGATTTTATGATATGTAAATTACACTGTGATAAAATTGTTTATTAAAAAAGGTGCCAGAACTAGGATAGTACAACCTTCCAAGGCTGACCCAGAAAGACAAAGAAAATCTCAACAGACCAATTACCAGCAATGAAACTGAACTGGTAATCAAAAACTTACGTAAGAACAAAACTCCTATACCAGATGGCTTCAACACTGAATTTTATAAAACATTTAGTGAAGACCTAATACCCATACTCCTTCAAGTTTTCCAAGGAGTAAAAGAAGTGGGAATACTTCCAAACTCATTCTATGAGGCCAAAAAGTGATTAGCATCACTCTAATACCAAAAATGGGCAAGGACACCACAAAAAAAGAAAACTGCAGACCAATATCCCTGATGAACAAAGATGCAAAAATACTCAACAAAATATTAGCAATCCTAATTCAAAAATACATCAAAAGGATCATCCATCATGATCAAGTAGGATTTATTCCAGGGATGCAAGGATGGTTCAACATTCGAAAATCCATCAGCATCATCCACCAAATGAACATAAAGAAGAACAAAAACCACATGATCATCTCAATAGATGCTGAAAAAGCATTTGACAAAATTCAACATCCATTTATGATAAACACTCTCAACAAAATGGGTATACAGGGTAAGTACCTCAACATAATAAAGGCCATATATGACAACCCCACAGCCAACATTATACTTAACAGTGAAAAGCTGAAATCTTTTCCTTTAAGATTGAGAACAAGACAAGGATGCCCACTCTCCCCACGTCTATTCAACATAGTACTGTAGGTCCTAGCCATGGCAATCAGACAAAACAAAGAAATAAAGGGCATCCAGATTGGCAGGGAAGAAGTTAAACTATCTCTGTTTGCAGATGACATGATATTGTACATAAAAAAACCTAAAGAATCTACTCCAAAACTACTAGATCTAATATCTGAATTCAAAGTTGCGGGATACAAAATTAATGCGCAGAAATCTATGGCATTCCTATACACTAAAAATGACCTAGCAGAAAGAGAAATCAGGAGAAATATTTCATTCAAAGTTGCATCAAAAAGAATAAAATACTTAGTAATAAACATAACCAAGGAAGTGAATGACCTATACTCTGAAAACTAAAAGACACTCATGACAGGAATTAAAGAAGATACTAATAATGGAAACACATTCCGTGCTCATGGGTAGGAAGAATTAATACTGTCAAAATAGTCATCCTGGCTAAAGGAATCTACAGATTCAAAGCAATTCCTATGCAAATATCAACAGCATTTTTCTTTTTCCTTTTTTCTTTTTTAAAAAATATATTTTGGTATCATTAATCTACAAATACATGTGCAATATTATGGTGATTAAACTACCCCCTTCATCAGCTCCCCGCCCCATCAACCCCATTACAGTCACTGTCCATCAGCGTAGTGAGATGCTATAGAATCACTACTTGTCTTCGTTGAGTTGTACAGCCTTCCCTGTGCCCCCCCAACATTACGTCTGCTAATCATAATGCCCCTTTTATCCTCTTATCCCTCCCTTTCCACGCATCTTCCCCAGTCCCTTTCCCTTTGGTAACTATTAGTCTGTTCTTGGGTTCTGTGAGTCTGCTGATGTTTTGTTCCTTCAGTTTTTTTTTCCTTGTTCTTATATTCCACATTAGAGTGAAATCATTTGATACTTGTCTTATTCAGCTGGGCTTATTTCACTGAGCATAATACCCTCTAGCTTCATCCATGTTGGTGCAAATGGTAGGATTTGTTTTCTTCTTATAGCTGAATAATATTCCATAGTGTATATGTACCACATCTTCTTAATACGTTCACCAACTGATGGGCAATTAGGTTGCTTCCATTTCTTGGCTATTGTAAATAGTGCTGCAATAAATAAAGGGGTGCATCTGTCTTTTTGAAACTGGGCTGCTGCATCCCTAGGATAAATTCCTAGGAGAGGGATTCCTGGATTAAATGGTATTTCTACTTTGAGTTTTTTGAGGAACCTCCATACTGCTTTCCACAATGGTTGAACTCATTTGCATTCCCACCAGCAGTGTAGGAGGGTTCCCTTTTCTCCACATCCTCGCCAACATTTGTTGTTGTTTGTGTTTTGGATGTTGGCCATCCTCACTGGTGTGAGGTGATATCTCATTGTGGTTTTAATCTGCATTTCTCTGATGATTAGTGATGTGGAGCATCTCTTCATGTGCCTGTTGGACATCTAAATTTCTTCTTTAGAGAAGTGTCTATTCATGTCCTCTGCCCATTTCTTAATTGGATTATTTGCTTTTTGCTTGTTAAGGTGTGTGAGTTCTTTATATATTTTGGATGTCAACCCCATATCAGATACATCATTTATGAATATATTTACCATACTGTAGGATATCTTTTTGTTCTACTGATGGTGTCCTTTGCTGTACAGAAGCTTTTCAGCTTGATATAGTCCCACTTGTTCATTTTTGCTTTTGTTTCCCTTGCCCAGGGAGATATGTTCATGAAGAAGTCGCTCATGTTTATGTCCAAGAGATTTTGCCTATGTTTTTTTCTAAGAGTTTTATGGTTTCATGACTTACATTCAGGTCTTTGATCCACCTTGAGTTTACCTTTGTGTATGGGGCTAGACAGTACTCCAGTTTCATTCTCTTACATGTAGCTGCCCAGTTTTTCCAAAACCAGCTTCTGAAGAGACTATCTCCCCATTTTATATCCAAGGCTCCTTTATCAAATATTAATTGACTGTAAGTGTTTGGGTTAATGTTTGGATTTTATATTCTGTTCTACTGGTCTGTGGGTCTGTTTTGTGCCAATACCAAATTGTCTTGATATTGTAGTAGTAGAGCTTGACGTCAAGGAGCATAATTCCCCCTGTTTGATTCCTCCTTCTCAGGATTGCTTTGACTATTCGGGCTCTTTTCTGGTTCCATATGAATTTTAGGATTATTTGCTCCAATTCATTGAAAAAATCTGTTGGGAGTTTGATAGGGATTGCATTGAATCTGTAGATTGCTTTAGGTAGTATAGCCATTTTGACAATATTTATTCTTCCTAGCCAAGAGCATGGGATGTATTTCCATTGGTTAATGTCCTCTAATTTCTCTTAGGAGTGCCTTGTAGTTTTCAGAGTACAGGTCTTTCACTTCCTTCATTAGGTTTATTCCTAGGTATTTTATTCTTTTGGATGCAATTGTGAATGGAATTGTTTTTCTGATTTCTCTTTCTGTTAGTTCATCGTTAGTGTATAGGAAAGCAACAGATTTCTGTTTGTTAATTTTGTATCCTGCAACTTTTCTGAATTCAGATATTAGTTCTAGTAGTTTTGGAGTGGAGTCTTTAGGTTTTTTGTGTACAGTATCATGTCATCTGCAAATAGTGACAATTTGACTTCTTCTTTACCAATCTGGATGCCTTGTATGTCTTTGTTTTGTATGATTGCTGTGGCAAGACCTCCAATACTATGTTGAATAACAGTGGAGAGAGTGGGCATCCCTGTCTTTCTCCCGATCTTAGATGAAAAGCTTTCAGCTTCTTGCTGTTAAGTATGATGTTAGCTGTGGGTTTGCCATATATAGCCTTTACGGTGTTGAGGTACTTGCCGTCTATACCCATTTGGGTGAGAGTTTTAATCATGAATGGGTGCTGAATTTTGTCAAGTGCTTTTTCAGCATCTATGGAGAAGATCGTGTCGTTTTTGTTCTTCTTTTTATTGATATGGTAGATGATGTTGATGGATTTTTGAATGTTGTACCATCCTTGCATTCCTGGAATGAATACCACTTGATCATGGTGTATCATCCTCTTGATGTATTTTTGAATTCGGTTTGCTAATATTTTGTTGAGTATTTTTGCATCTATGTTCATCAGGGATATTGGTCTGTAATTTTCTTTTTTAGTGAAGTCTTTGCCCGGTTTTGGTATTAGAGTGATGCTGGCTTCATAGAAAGAGTGTGGAAGTATTCCCTCCTCTTCTATTTTTCGGATAACTTTAAGGAGAATAGGTGTTATTTCTTCTCTATATGTCTGGTAGAATTCAGAGGTGAATCCATCAGGTAAGGGGGTTTTATTCTTGGGTAGTTTTTTGATTACTGATTCAATTTTGTTGCTGGTGATTGGTCTGTTTAGTTTTTCTGTTTCTTGCTTGGTCAGGCTTGGAAGGTTGTATTTTTCTAAGAAGTTGTCCATTTCTTCTATGTTTTGCAGCTTGTTAGCATATAGATGCTCATAATATTCTCTTATAATTGTTTGTATTTCTGTGGGGTCCGTCGTTATTTTTCCTTTCTCATTTGTGATTCTGTTTATGTGTGTAGATTCCCTTTTTCTCTTAATGAGTCTGGCTAGGGATTTATCTATTTTGTTCATTTTTTCAAAGAACCAGCTCTTGGTTTCATTGATTTTTTCTATTGTTTTATTCTTCTCAATTTTATTTATTTCTTCTCTGATCTTTATTATGTCCCTCCTTCTGGTGACTTTGGGCCTCCTTTGTTCTTCTTTTTCCAATTTCCGTAATTGTGTTTTTGGACTGTTCATTTGGGAATGTCCTTCCTTCTTTAAATAGGCCTGGATTGCAATATACTTTCCTCTTAGAATTGCCTTTGCTGCGTCCCACAGAAGTTGTGGTTTGTGTTGTTGTTGTCATTAATCTGCATATATTCTTTGATTTCTGGACTGATTTGGTCATATACCCATTGATTCATTAGGAGAATGTTCTTAGGTCTCCATGTATTTGTGAGCCTTTTTGATTTCTTTCTAAAATTTATTTCTAGTTTCATACCTTTGTGATCTGAGAAGTTAGTTGGTAGGATTTCAATATTTTTGAATTTACTGAGGTTCTTTTTGTGGCCTAGTATGTGGTCTATTCTGGAAAAAGTTCCATGTGCACTTGAGATGAATGTGTATCCTGCTGCTTTTGGGTGCAGAGTTCAGTAGATATCTGTTAGGTCCATCTGTTCTAGTGTGTTGTTCAGTGCCTGTGTGTCTTTATTCTCTGTCTGGTTATTCTGTCCTTTGGAGTGAGTGGTGTGTTGAAGTCTCCTAAAATGAATGCATTGCTGTCTATTTTCTTGTTTAATTCTGTTATTATTTGTTTCACATATGCTGGCGCTCCTGTGTTGGGTGCTTATATATTTATAATGGTTATATCTTCTTGTTGGGCTGACCCCTTTATCATTATGTAATGTCCTTCTTTATCTCTTTCTACTTTCTTCATTTTGAAGTCTGTTTTGTCTGATACAAGTACTGCAACACCTGCTTTTTTCTCTTTGTTGTTTGCATGAAATATATTTTTCCATCCCTTCACTTTTAGTCTGTGTATATCTTTGGGTTTGAGGTGAGTCTCTTGTAAGCAGCATATAGATGGGTCTTGCTTTTTTATCCATTCTTCAACAGCATTTTTCAACTAACTAGAGAATAACATTCTAAAATTCATATGGAACCACAAAAGACCCAGAATAGCCAAAGAAGTCATGAGAAGGAAGAATAAAGCTGGGAGGATTATGCTCCCCAACTTCTAGCTTTACTATAAAGCCACAGTACTCAAGAAAATTTGGTACTGTCACAAGGGCAGACCCATAGACAATTGGATCAGACTAGAGAGCCCTGATGTGAACCCAACCATATATGGTCAACTAATATATGATAAAGGAGCCATGGACATACAATGGAGAAATGACAGACAGCCTCTTCAACAGCTGGTGTTGGCAAAACTGGACAGTTACATGTAAGTGAAGGAAACTGGATTATTGTTTAACCCCATACAGAAAAGTAAACTCGAAATGGATCAAGGACCTGAATGTAAGTCATGAAACCATAAAGCCCTTAGAAGACAACATAGGAAAAAATCTCCTGAATATAAGCATAAGCAACTTCTTCCTGAACACATCTCCTTGAGCAAGGGAAATAAAAGCAAAAATGAACTCATGGGACTACATCAAACTAAGAAGTTTCTGTATAGCAAAGTACACCATCAACAGAACAAGAAGGCATCTTACAGTATGGGGGAATATATTCATATATGACATATCTGATAAGGGCTTGACAACCAAAATATATAAAGAACTTACACGACTCTACACTCAAAAAGCAAATAACCCAATTAGAAAATAGGCAGAGGATATGAAGAGGCAGTTCTCCAAAGAAGAAATCCAGATGGCCAACAGGCACATAAAAAGATGCTCCACATCGCTAATCTAATCATGAGGGAAATGCAAATTAGAACCAGAATGAGATATCATCTCACCCCAGTATGGATGGCCAACACTGAAAAGAATAAGACCAACAAATTTTGGTGAGGATGCAGAGTAAGGGGAACTCTCCTACACTGCTGGTGGGAATGTAAGCTAGTTCAACCATTGTGGAAAGCAATATGGAGGTTCCTCATAAAACTAAAAATAGAAATACCTTTTGACCTAGGAATCCCCCTCCTTGGAATTTACTCAAAGAATACAACTTCTCAGATTCCAAGAGACATATGCACCCTTATGTTTATTGCAGCACTTTTTACAATAGCCAAGATATGGAAGCAACCTAAGTGTCCATCAGTAGATGAATGGATAAAGAAGATGTGGTACATATACACAATGGAATATTATTCAGTCATAAGAAGGAAACAAATTCTGCCATTTGCAACAACATGGATGGATCTGGAGGATATTATGCTCAGTGAAATAAGCCAGGCAGAGAAAGACAAGTACCAAATGATTTCCCTCATTTGTGGAGTATAACAATGAAGCAAAACTGAAGGAACAAAATAGTAGCAGACTGAGAGACTCCAAGAAGGAACTTGTGGTTACCAAAGGGGAGGTGTGTTGGAGTGTGGGTGGGGAGGGTCGGAGAAGGGGATTGTGGGTTATTATGTTTAGTACACATGGTGGGGAATCACGGGGAAAATAGTGTAGCACAGGGAAGACAAACAGTGAATCTGCTGCATCTTACTACACTGATGGGCAGTGGCTGCATTGGTGTATGGGTGGGGCTTGATAATATGTGTAAAAGTAGTCATCACATTGTTTTTTCATGTGGCACCTTCATATGCGTGTATACCAATAATACCTTAATTGAAAATTAAAAAAAAAAAGGTGCCAGAAGAGAAATGGTTCTATGCTTGAAATCAAGTGAAACACTTCTCATGGGCAAATGGTATAATTATATATTATTACTTGAATTCTTATTTAATGAAACACTGTGAAACACTCTAAGGATGATCCAGCCTAATTCCCTTGTTTTTCAGATAAGGAAACAAAATCTGATGAGTTAAATGCTTTACCCAAAGTCATAATCAGCTAGTTGAAGATCCAGGACTTGTATCCATGTTGCCTGACTACTAGCCTGGTGTTCGTTACATTATATCATATTTTCTTTTATTACAATGAACTTATAATGCTCTAACATAAATTCACTAGAATTCTAATAAAATAAAAACAATCATGCACTGAATTATAATTATGGATTGTTGTAATAACCATTCCTCAATGTGGGAAATCATCATAATGGTAGATGAAATATTTGTCATTGTGGTAACCTCATGTGGGAAACTGTTCAGGTGGAGGCATTAAAAATCAAAAAGGTAAAAGACAACAAATGTTAGTGAGGATCTGTAAAAAAGGAAGCCCTTGTAAACCATTGGTGGGATTGTAAACTGGTATAGAAATTATGGAAAACAGTATGAAAGTTCTTCAAAAAATTAAAAATGGAACTACCATATAACCCAGCAATTCCTCTTCTGGGTATGTACCCAAATGAAATGAAATCAGTACCTGAAATGGTATCTGTACACTCATGTTCACTGTAGCATCATTCACAGTAGCCAAGATATGGGACTCGAGTCCATCATCAGATTAATGGATATATAGATTTTGGTGAATACATATACAAGGGAATATTATTCAGATTTAAAAAACAAGATCCTTCTGTTTGCAATGATGTGGACGAACCTGGAGGATATTGTGCTAATTAAAATAAGCCAGACACAGAAAGAAAAATACTGCATGATCTCACTTACATGTGGAATTAAAAAAAAAAAGTCAAACAGAAGCAGAGTAGAATAGTAGTTACTGAAGTGGGAAGATGAAGAAAATGGGGACATATTGGTCAAAGGGTACAAAGTCACAATTACGTACGATGAGTATGTTAGGAGATCCAATGTATAGCATGATGATTATAGTTAACAATACTATATCATATACTGGAAATTTGCTAAGAGAATAGATTTCAGGTTCTTTCACCACACACTAAAGTTAATTATATAAGGAGATGAATGTGTTAATGGGCTTGACTGTAGTAATCATTTCATTATGCATATGTATATTAAAACATGTGCACATTAAATATATATAATTATTAAAAAATAGAACAAAAATAAATATACTTATTTTCAAATGTTTGACCAAATGTTTTGAGGATTTTAGGTCTGAAGTACAGTAAGCTGAAAAGCAAGAAAAATGCATTGAATTTACAAGAGTTACCAGTAGGAGATTCAACATATAAAATACCTTGAGAGCTTCCTTCAGACAAACAGATGGATACTTCATCATTTCTGTCATTATCCTCTCCTACTTCAGTTCCTTCCTCTCCTCCCGTGAGTGCAGACAAAGAACCAGACTCGGGCTGCTCCGAAAAATCAGCAGGGCCTCCTCTTGGAGGAGGAACTTCAATCCCCATTAAACGGTATTTCCTTCTTCGATTTCCAATCCAAGTCTTTATAAAATAAACAGAAGAGGAAGTTTTATAAACATAGGAAGTTTAGCAGTTCTGGATATTAAAAAAATGAATGGATGCTACATAAATATGATTGAAAGAAATAGTTACTTAGAATAATTAAATTTTATTATTACTCAATAAGCTAAAATTAAAATATTTTTCTACTTTTAAGTATCTTATTAGCAGAAAGATATTTATCTAAATATTCAGTTTCAAAAAACTCAGTCAATGGCAGAAAGACTTTTTGTTATCATTTTTGTTTTTGTTTCTGTCTGCAGAAAATAGCACAACAAATATTTCAAAGGAAACAGAAATTGGTTATTTTTTTAAAGGGACCAGGCATATAGTTATAGCCATAGTTCATATCCCATTTCCAATCTTGCTCTTTATAGGTGAAAATGTGCCTTCTATTAATTTTCTTTGTTTCCATAATAGTTACCTGCATATTTCAAGCATTCTAAAATTTCATCTTATTAGATTTAGAACCAATTTTAAAAACTTTTTACATTAAAATAGTTTTAGAGTAACAGGAAGTGGCAACAATAGGTTTCCTTTACTCTGTTTCCTTCAATTTAAATTTTACATAATTACAATGCAATAACAAAAACAGGAAATTTATAATTTACAATATGTTTGCACACTTCTATGTTCCTTTATCACACCATTCTTCTTCCCCTTCTTCCCACCATCCCCAACACTTGGAAACCACTAATCTTTTTCCCACTTCTGTAAGTGTAATTTTGAGAATATAAATATTATATAATGGAGAATGTAGTCATACAGCACGTGATGTTTTGAAATTGGCTTTTTAATTCACCATAGTTTCCTGGATATTTATTCAAGTTGCATGTACCAATAATCTATTCCTTTTATCAATAAGTATTATTCCATGATACATATGTACCATTATTTTTCCGCAATATTTATTTAACCATTCACTTACTGAAGGACATTTGGGTTGTTTCCAATTTTTGGCTATTATATATAAGCTTCTATGAACAGTCATATACAGGTTTTGGTGTGATACGAGTTCTCATTTTTCTAGGATAAATGCCCAAGTCTGCAATTGCTGGGTCATATGCTAATTATGTGCTTAGTTTTATAAGAAACTGCCAGATTGTTTCCAGAAAAATACCACTTTACATCCCTACCAGTGATGTATGAGAGATCCAGATTCTTGGCGTTCTTGTCAGCATTTGGTATTGTCAGGATTCTTTTTAAAGTTCTAGCTGTTGTCATTGGTACATGTAGTGATAGATCATCAGGTTCTTAATTTAATTTCCCCAATGGCTAGTGATGTTGAAAATATTTTTTTATGCTTTCTCACCATCTATATATTTTCTTCAGTGAAATGTCTCTTCAGGTCTTTTGCTCATTTTCTAATTGTGTTTTTCTAATGTTGAGTTTGAGGAATCTTTATATATTCCAGATATGAGTTTTTGTCAGATATGTGGTTTTGAAAATATTTCTCCCATTCTATAGATTGCATTTTCATCATTCTGGTCTTGCAGAACAGAAGTTTTTAATTTTGATGAAGTCCAAGCTATTATTTTTTTCTTCTAAGGATTAAGCTTTTAGTGCCATTTCAAAGATTTCCTCACCAACCCTTGTAGATCCTGAAGACATTTCCCTGTTATCTTCCAAAAGCGTTATAGTTTTATTTTTTACCTTTAAATCTATGGTCCATTTTCAGTTCATTTTTGTATAAAGTGTGAGATTTAGGTCAAAGTTCATTTCCCATAGATATCAAATTATTCCAGCACCATTCCTTGAAAAGCTTTCACCATTGAATTGTATGGCATCTTTGCCAAAAATCAGCCAACTTGACCACACTGATGTAGGGATGTTTCTGGCTTCTCTATTCTGTTTCACTGTTCTATATGTCTTATCCCTCTGTAAATACCACACAAT
This sequence comes from Phataginus tricuspis, assembly GCA_029783875.1. Taxonomy (NCBI): domain Eukaryota; kingdom Metazoa; phylum Chordata; class Mammalia; order Pholidota; family Manidae; genus Phataginus; species Phataginus tricuspis. The sequence continues at coordinate 66,243,400 of JAQQAC010016209.1, forward strand.
CTAGATTACTATAGCTATATAATAATTCTTGAAATTGGGTAGATAGATTTTTTCCCAGGATTGTTTCAGCTATACTAGCATATTTTCTTTGCAAATGAATTTTAAAATTATCTTTACATCAACAAAATCTTGCTGGGACTTTTGTAGAAATTATGTTAAACCTGTAAATCAATTTGGAGAGAATTTACATTTTTACTATGTTGAATCTTCCAGTCCATGAACACAGACTGTCTCTCCATTTATTTAGAACTTCATTGATTTCTTTCATTAAAGAAAACTACAAAGTGTTTTGTAGTTTTAGCATACAAATCCTGCAAATGTTTTTTTTTTGGATTTACACTTAAGTATTTGATTTTTTGAATGACTACAAATAGTATTGTATCTTTAATTTCAGTCTCAGTGTGTTCATTTTTACTATATAGACACAGAATTGATTTTGGTATGATCTTATATTCAGGCGCCTTGCTGAATTCATTTAATACCTGTGGTCTACACAGCCGCTAATGTGTGTCTTTTATTTCCTTTTTTTGCATTACTGAGCTGGCAAGAACTTCCAGTACTATATTGAATAAAGGTGGTCATAGTGGGCATCATGTTTCATTCCTGATCTTAGCAGGAAACATTCTATTTTTCACTATTGAGTATGATGTTAGCTATAGGTTTTGGGTAGTTGTAGATTCCTATTGGGGGGAGATTTTTAGTGAAGAGTGAAATTTTCTTAATAGTTATAGGGCAGTTAAATTAATCTATTTCCTATTTGGTGAGTTGTGGTAGTTCTCACTTTTCAAAAAATTGATCCATTTCATGAAAATTGTTAAATTTGTGTCTGTAGATTTGTTGGTAGTATTCGCTTATCCTTTTCATGTCTACAAAGTCTGTAGTGATAGCCTCTGATATCGGTAACATTCCTGATATTAGTAATTTGTGTCTTCTTTTTTCCTTGCCAGTACTACTAGGTGTTTGTCAATTTCACTGATTTTTTTCAATGAACCCACTTATTTTTTCATTTCTTTTTTCCCCCTTCACCCCATGCCTCTGGTAACCAGCAATACACTCTCTGTAGCTATTAATTTTTAATTAATAGACATTTTCTGGGAGTAGTTTTACTTTAGGTTTGCATAAAAAAATTAGGCAAAACCACAGTTGCCATATACCCCTCACCCCCCAGCCAATTTCCTGTGTTTTTCTAAATGTCTTTCCAAAATTAATGAGGAGCATTTGTTACAAGTGATGAGCTAATACTGATAGAGTAAGCAAAATCCAGAGTTTACAGTAAGGTTCACTCTGTGTTATACAATATTTAGATTTTGGAAAATATATAATAACATATATCCACCATTACAATATCATATAGAATCATAGTTTCATAGCCCTAAAAATCCCCTGTGCTCCACCTGTTCATTTCTCTTTCCCTCCACAAGTTCCTGGAATCCACTGATCTTTTTCTCTCTCTCTAGTTTTTTTGCTTTTTCCAGACTGTCATATACTTGGAACCATTCACTATTTTTGTAGCCTTTTCAGATTGGCTTCTTTCACTTAGCAATATGAATTTGAGGGTCTTCTTTTTGTTGTCATGCTTGTAGCTCATTTCTTTTTACTGCTGAATACTATTCCATTGTCTGAGAGTAATTTTTAAAAATTTTACAACTATTTTAATTTTCTGCAACTATGAAAAAATTTGCTATAAACATTTGTGTGCAGGTTTTTGGGTGGACATACGTTTTCAACTCATCTGGGTAAATGCCAAGCAGCAAAATTACTGGATCAGATGTTAGGAGTATGTTTAGTTTTCCAAGAAACTACCAAAATTTTTTCTTCTTCCAAAGTGTGCCACTTTGCATTCCCACCAAGCAATGAATAAGAGCGCCTGTTGCTTCACATCCTCACCAACATTTGGCACTGTCAGTGTTTTGGATTTTGATCATTCTAGTAGGTGTGTATTTCATTGTGTATTCTAGTGTTGTTTTATTGTTATTTTAATTCGTATTTCCATAATATCATGGTATTTAACATATTTTCATATGCCTTTTTTTCATCTGTATATATTCTTTGGTGAGGTGTCTGTTCAGATCTTTGTCTTTTTTTAATTAGGTGGTATGTTTTCTTATTGTTCAGTTCTAAGGGTTCTTTGTACATTTTGGATAGCAGTCCTTTATCTGATATGTGTTTTGCAAAACTTTTCTCCTAGTTTTTGGTTTGTCTTTCATTCTCTTGAGAACATCTCCTGGAAAAAATAAATTTTAAATTTTAATGACATCCAACATCAATAATTTTATGGATTATGTTTCTAGTGTTGTTTATAAAAAGCCATCACCAAACCCAAGGCCACTAGAATTTCTCCTATGTTATCTTTAGGAGTTTTATAGTTTGCATTTTACATTTAGGTTTATAATCCACTTGAAGTTAATTTTTGTGAAGGATATAAAGTCTATGTCTAGATTAATTTCTTTTCATGTGGATATCTAGTTTCAGCATCATTTGCTAAAATAATTATCCTTAGTCCATTGAATTGCCATTGTTCCTTAGTCAAATATTAATTGACTATATTTATGTGGGTCTATTTCTTGACTCTATTCTGTTTCACTGATCTACTTGTCTATATATTCAGTCAATACCACACTGTCTTAATTAGTGTAGATTTATACTAAGTTTTGAAGTTGGGTAGTGTCAGTCATTTTCTTCTCTTCTGAATTGCATGGGCTATTCTGCATCTTTGGCATTCCATATAAACTTTAGAATTAGTTTGTCTGTATCCACAAATAACTTATTGAGATTTTGATTAGGATTGCATTGAATCTAAAGATCAAGTTGGGAAGAACTGACATCTTGGTAATATTGAGTCTTTCTATCCAGGTAAATGGAAATTCTCTCTCTTTTGTAGATTTCCTCTTATAGATCCTGTATCTATTTTGTTAGATTTACATCCAAGTATTTCATTTTCAGAGTGACAATGTAAATGTTACTTTTTTCACTTTCATTGATTTGTGCTCATACCTTTATTATTTCCTTCCATCTATTTGCTTTGTGTTTAATTTGGTCCTCTTTTTCTAGTTTATTGAGGTGAGAGCTTAGAATATTTATTTGAGATTTTCCTGTTTGCTACTGAATGATTTAGTATTACAAATTGCCCTCTGAGCACTATTTTAGCTCCATACTACCAATTATTATATACGTATTTTTTATTTTCATGATGTTCTATATATTTTTACATTCAGCATTCTGTAATGCTTTCTTTCTTTATATAGATCCTAGTTGCTGACATGTAATTTTTTTGTCTTTGAAGGACTTCTTTGCAAGGCAGTTTTACTGGCAAAAATACTCCTAATTTTTGTTTCCCTGAGAGTCTTTATCTCTTCTTCACTTTGGAAAATTAATTACACAGAATACATAATTATTTGTTGGTGTTCTATTTCTCACACTTTGAATATTTCACTTTACTATCTTCCTGCTTGCATCGTTTCTGAGAAGAAGTCAGATATAATTTTTAATATTGCTTCTCTATAGAAAAGATGTATTTTCCCCTTTGGTTTCTTTCAAGTTATTCATCTTTGAATTTCTATTTTCTGCAATTTGAGTATGATATGCCTAGGTGTATTTGTGTATATATATATTTGCATTTATCCTGCTTTGTATTCTCTGAGATTCCTGGATTGATGTCTGACTTTTGAGGGAGTTTCTTAATAATTACTGTTTCAAAATTCTATTGTTTGTTTCTTTCTCTTCTTTCCTTCTGGCATTTCATTTTATGCACATGTTACACGTTTGTGAGTTGTCCCACAGTTCTTATATATTTCATTCTGATTTTTTTCCTCTTTGCTTCTCAGTTTGGGAAGTTTCTGTTGATATATGCCAAGCTTACATATTCGTTCCATAGTCATATCCAGTCTACTAATCCATATCCAGTCTACTACCCATCAAAGGCATTCTTCATTTGTTACTGTTTTTAATGTATAAGGTCTAATGTTTATTTTTGTTTCTTAATTAGAATTCCTATCTCTATGCTTATATTACCCATCAGTTCTTGCATCTTTCTAATTTTTAAAATTAGATTCCTAGCCTAATAGTCATAGTCATTTTAAAATCCTGGTCTGTTAATTCCAACATCCCTGCCATAGCATAGTCTGCTTTAGATGCTTGTTCTACCTCTTCAAACTGTGGTCTGTTTTTTAGTATGCTTTTAGTATACCTTGTAATTGTTTGTTGAAAGTCAAACATGATGTATTGGGTAAAAGGAATTCTGGTAAATAAAGCTTTAGTATGTGGTAGTAAGGTGTGATGTGAGGGTTATCATTCTATAGTCCTGCAATTAAGTATCAGTATTTTAGTGAATCTGTGTACCTGGTCTGTGAACTTCACAAGTGCTTTTTTGCACCCCTCTCACCTTTTGGTGGGAAAGAATGGCTAGAGAGAACTGGAGTTGTTATTTTCCTTCCTCCAGATCAGTTAGGCTTTGGTAAATCCCCAATAGGTCAGGCTCTGGTAAAGTAGTTTTTATTCAGTGTAAGCTTTGTTAAGAAGAACAGAATGATCTGATACATTTTACAATATGGATCTTCCTCAACTTACAATGAGATTACATCCCAATAAACCTATAATAAATTGAAAATAGCTTAAATTGAAAATGCATTTATACACCTAATGTACCAAACATTATAGCTTAGCCTAGCCTACATTAAATATGCTTAGAATACCTACATTAGCCTACAGTTGGAAAAATAATCCAATACAAAACCTGTTTTATAATAAAATGTTGAATATCTCATATAATTTTTTGAATATTGTACTGAAAGTGAAAAACAGAATGGTCGTATGGGTAAAGAATGGTTTTAAGTATATTGGTTGTTTCCCCTTGTGATTCTGTGGCTGATGAGATGGCAGCTCACTGCCAGTGCCCAGAAACATGAATATTGCACCACATATCATTAGCCCAGAACAAGGAAAAAATGCATAGTTCAAAGTACAATTTCTACTGAATGTGTATCACTTTTGTACCATGATTGTTGAAAAATTGTAAGTTGACCCATCATAAGTCAGGGACTCTCTGTAGTAACATTTTTCCTGCCCTTGCTAAGCACAAGGGGATTTTTCTCCTATGTTCATGTGAGAACCTGGTGGACCTCTTGGAGGTAAGACTCACAAAAGTGTTGGCGTTCCCCAGTGACTGGGATCCCTGGAGATTTAACTCTCAGACTTATTGATGCTGAGCCTCCAGCAATTTCTCAATTATAGTTTAGGTTTTATTTCCTACGTACTGATTCCCCCAGAGGTTTCTGCTCCAGTAAGTTGTTTCTCTATATCTGCCCTGAGTCTCACTCTAATTTTAGGGACAAGGTTTTGTCTTATTATCTCATTTATCTGGTGGATCTAAGAGTTGCTGATTATTCAGTTTGTTCAGCTTTCTGTTTGTTGTTAAGACAAAGTGACAACTCCAAGCTCCTAATATACCAGAGTGGAAACAAAGTCCCCTGTATTATCTAATTTCCCTTGATATTTTCTCTTTGACCTGTGGATTATTGACATACACGTATAACTTTTAAGCATTTGGGGACTTTCCTATTCTCTTTCTGTTATTGATGACTACTTTGGTTCAACTGTGATCAGGAACATATGCTGTATTATTTCAATTTTTTCAATTTATTGAGGTTTACTTACAGTCCAAGAAGTAGTTTAGCTTGATGTGTTCTATAAGCACTTGAAAAGAATTTGTATGCTACTGTTGTTAGGTTATGTGTTCTATAAATGTCCATTAGATTTTTGATTGAGGGTGGGTTTTTATTGACGTACAAATATATATATACATAATGTATACAAATTGATGAGTTTGAAGATAAGTATACCACTGTGAAACCACTGCTAAAGTCTATACTATAAATCTACTAATCACTTTCAAAAGTATCATCCTGTCCTCTTATTCCTAGTAGTAATAATAATACCATTATTATTATTTTGTGATAAGAACACTGAACATAAGATGGACCACTGCAAGATTGTACAATACAGAATTGTCGACTAGAGGCACTGTACTGTGCAGTAAGTAGATCTTTGCAACTTATTCATCTTATGTAACTGAAACTTTGTACACTTTGACAAATACCTCCCCATTTTCTTTACCCTCATCTCTTGGCAACCACCATTCCATTCTCTGCTTCTATGAATTTAAATATTTATCTTTATTATAGAAATGGCATTATACAATATTTACTCTTCTGTTTCTGGTTTATTTCTTTTAGCCTAATACCACCAAGATCTATCTATATCATTGCAAATGACAGGATTTCTTACTTTTTAAATGTTGACTAATATTCCACTGTAGGTATACACTACATTTTATTTACCCATTCATCCATTGATGGGCATTTATGTTGCTTCCATATATTAGGTGCTGTGTATAAAGCAGCTTTGAACATGGGAGGGCAGATATCTCTCCAAGATAGTGACTTAACATTCTTCAGATACATACCTTGTGGTGGATTGCTGGATTATATAGTAGTGTTACTTTTAGCTTTTTGAAGAACCTTCATGCAGTTTTCCATAATGGATGCAACAATTTACATTTCCATCAGCATTACAGAAGGGTTTTCTTTCATCCACATCTTCTCCAACACTTATCTTTTATCTTATTCATAGTAGTCATCTTAACATGCATGAAGTTTTATCTTAGCATGGTTTTGATTTTCATTTCCCTGATGATTAGTGATGTCAAGCACTTTCTTATATGCTTAGCCCTCTGTATATCTTCTTTGGAGAAATGTCTGTTAAGTTCGTTTGCCCATTTTTAAATCAAGTTATTTGTTTATTTGCTATTGAGTTGTAAGTGTTTCCTATATAGTGTTGATATTAACTCTTTATTATATAAATGGTTTGCAAATATTTCATGCATTCATTTGTATGACATACAAAGGAAAACCCATTAGGCTATCATCAGACTTCGCAACATAAACCTCATAGGCCAGAAGAGAGTGGCATGATATATTTAATGCAATGAAGCAGAAGGGCTTCGAATCAAGAACACTTTACCTGTCAAGATTATCATTTAATTTTAAGGAGGGATTAAACAATTTCTAGATAAGCAAAAGCTGAGAGAATTTTCCTCCTGAAACCATCTCTACAGTGTATTTTGGAAGGACTGTTATAGATGGAAGTGTTCCTAAGGCTAAATGGCTGTCACCAGAGGAAGTAAAAACACAGTAAATAAAGCAGACTAATTAATTACTAAGCAGATGCAAAACCAAACCAACTACACCCAAAGTCAGCCAAGGGATAGACAAAGAGTACAGAATATGATACCTAATATATAAAGAATGGAGGAGGAAGAAAAAGGAAGGAAAAAAGAACCTTTAGATTATTTTTGTAATAGCATAGTAAGTGAGTTAAGCTGGACTGTTAGATAGTAAAGAAGTTACCCCTGAACCATTGGTAAACATGAATCTAAAGCCTGAAATGGCAATAAGTATATACCTAGTGAAAATCACCCTAAATGTAAATGGTCTGAATCCACCAATCAAAAAACATAAAGTCATTGAATGGATAAAAAAACAAGACCTGTCTATATGCCTCCTATAAGAGACTCAGTTCCAATCCAAAGACATACTCAGACTAAAAGTGAAGGGATGGAGAAAGACATTTCATGCTAACAATAGGGAGAAAAAAGAGGAGCTGCAATACTTGTATCAGACAAAATATACCTCAAAACAAAGAAAGTAACAAGAGAAAAAGATGGACATTGCATAATGATAAAGGGTCAGTCCAGCAAGAGGATATATCCATTATAAATATCAATGAATCCAACATAGGAGTACCTACAAATGTAATACAAATACAAACAGAATTAAAGGGGGAAACATAATGCAATGCATTCATTTCAGGATACATTAACACACCAGTCATTCCAAAGGACAGATCAACCACACGGAATATATGTAAGGACACAGAGGCTCTGCACAACACATTAGAACAGATGGACCTAAAAGATATTTACAGAAAACTCAACCCAAAAGAAGCAGAATACACATTCTTCTCAAATGCACATGGAACATTTTCAAGAATAGATCATATATTAGGTCACAAAAAGAGCCTGAGTAATTTCAAAAAGTTTGAAATTCTAACAACCAGCTTCTCAGACCACAAAGGTATGAAACTAGATATAAATTACAAAATGGAAATGAAAAAGCCCCCAAACACATTGAGGCTTAACAACATGCTCCTAAATAATCAATGGATCAATGACTAAATAAAAACAGAGATCAAGCAATATATGGTGACAAATGACAGCAATAATTCAATACCGCAAAATCTTTGGAACACAGAAAAGGCTGTGCTAAGAGGAAAGTATATTGCAATACAGGCCTACCTCAGGAAAGAAGAGCAATCCCATGTGAGCAGTCAAAACTCACAATTAATGAAACTAGAAAACGAAGAACAAATGAGGCCCAAAGTTAGGAGAAGGAGGGACATAATAAAGATTAGTGCAGAAATAAGCAAAATTGAGTTGAATAAAACAGTAGAAAGAATCAATGAAAGCAAGAGCTGGTTCTTCAAGAAAATAAACAAAATAGATTAACCCCTAGCCAGATTTATCAAGAAAAACGTGTCTACACACATAAACAGAATCACAAATGAGAAAGAAAAACTCAGTACAGGCCCCACAGAAATACAAAGATTTATTATAAAATACTATGAAAAATGATATGCTAACAAACTGGATAACCTAGAAGAAATGGACAACTTTCTAGAACAATACAACCTTCTAAAACTGATTCAGGAAGAAACAGAAAATCTAAACAGAACAATTACCAGCAACGAAATTGAATTGGTAATAAAAAATACCTAAGAACATAACCCTGAACAAGATGGCTTCACCGCTGAAGAACTAATACCCATCCTCCGTGAAGTTTTCCAAAACGAACAAGAGGAGGGAATAATTCCAAACTCATTCTATGAGGGAAGCATTACTCTAATAATAAAACTAGATAAAGACACCACAACAAAAGAAAATTATAGACCAATATCACTGATGAAGATAGATGCAAAATTAATCAACAAAACATTAGCAGACTGAATTCAAAAATACATCAAAAAGGTCATCCACCATGATCAAGTAGGATTTATTCCAGGGATGCAAGGATGGTACATTCGAAAATCCATCAGCATACAATACATCAACAAAAAGAAGGACATAAACCACATGATCATCTCCACAGATGCTGAAATATCATTTGACAAAGTTCAACACCCATTCATAATAAAAACTCTCAACAGAATGGGTATGGAGGGCAAGTACCTCAACATAATAAAGGCCATATATGACAAATCAAAAGCCAAAATCATACTTAACAGTGAGAGGCTGAAAACTTTTCCTTTAAGATCAGGAACAAGAGAAGGATGCCCACTCTCCCCTCTTTTATTCAACATAGTACTCTACATCCTTGCCATGGAAATCAGACAACACAAAGAAATAAAAGGCATCCAGATTGGTAAGGAAGAAGTTAACTGTCACTGTTTGCAGATGACATGATATTGTCAATAAAAACCCTAAAGAATCCAACCCAAAACTAGTAGACCTAACAACTGAATTCAGCAAAGTTGAAGGATACAAAATCAATACACAGAAATCTGCTGTATTTCTATATCCTAATGATGAACTAGTATAAACAGAAATCAGAAAAACAATTCCATTCACAATTGCATCAAAAATAATGAAATACCTAGGAATAAATCTAACTAAGGAGGTGAAAGGCCTATACCCTGAAAACTACAAGACACTCAGAGAAATTAAAGAAGATACTAATATATGGAAATACATCCCGTGCTCATGGATAGGAAGAATTAATATTGTCAAAATGGCCATCCTGCCTAAAGCAATCTACAGATTCAATGCAATCCCTATCAAAATAGCAATGGTATTCTTCAGCAAAGTACAGCAAATAGTTCTAAAATTCTGATGGAACCACAAAAGACTCCGATTAGTCAAAGCAATCCTGGGAAGGAAGAACAAAGCTGGGGATTTATGCTCCACGACTTCAAGCCCTATTACAAAGCCACAGTAATCAAGATAATTTGGTACGGGCACAAGAATAGACTCATAGATCAATGGAACAGAACTGAGAGCCCAGATATAAACCCAAGCATATATGGTCGATTAATATATGATAAAGGAGCCATGGATATACAATGGGGAAATGACAGCCTCTTCAACAACTGGTGTTGGCAAAACTGGACAGCTACCTGTAAGAGAATGAAACTGGATTACTGTCTAACTCCATACATAAAAGTAAATTCAAAACTGATCAAAGACTTGAATGTAAGTCATGAAACCGTAAAACACTTAGAAGAAAACATTGACAAAAATCTCTTGAATATAAACATGAGCAAGTTTTTCCTGAATGCATCTCCTCGGGCAAGGGAAACTAAAGCAAAAATGAACATATGGGATTGCATCAAACTAAAAGTTTCTGTACAGGAAAGGACACCATCAGCAGAACAAAAAGGCATCCTACAGTAGGGGAGAATATTTTTGTAAACAAAATTTCCGACAGGGGTTAATATCCAAAATATATAAAGAACTCACACACTTCAACACCCAAACGCAAATAACTCAATTAAAAAATGGGCAGAGTATATGAACCAACAATTCTCCAAAGAAAAATTTCGAGTGGCCAACAGGCACATGAAAAGATGATCCACATCACTAATCATCAGAGAAATGCAAATTAAAACCACATTGTGATATCACCTCATGCCAGTTAAGATGGCCAACATCCAAAAAACAAACAACAAATGCTGGCAAGGATGTGCAGAAAGGGGAACCCTCCTACACTGCTATTGGGAATGTAAGCTAGTTCAACTATTGTGGAAAGCATTATGGAGGTTCCTCAAAAAACTAAAAATATAAATACCATTTGACCCAGCAGTTCCACTCCTAGGAATTTACCCAAATAAAGCAACATCTCAGGTTAAAAAGGACATATGCACCCTGTGTTTATTGCAGCACTATGTACAGTAGCCAAGATGGAAGCAACCTAAGTATCCATCAGTAGATGAATGGATAAAGAAGAGGTGGTATATATACACAATCGAATACTATTCAGCCATGAGAAGAAGACAAATCCTATCATTTGCAACAACATGGGTGGAGCTAGAGGGGATTATGCTCAGTGAAATAAGCCAGGTGGAGAAAGCAAGCATCAAATGATTTCTCTCATTTGTGGAGTATGACAATGAAGCAAAACTGAAGTAACAAAACAGAAGTAGACTCACAGACACCAAGAGGGACTAGTGGTTACCAAAGGGGAGGGGTGGGGGAAGGTGGATGGGGAGGTAGGAAGGTGGGGATTCAAGAGTATTATGATTGAAACACATTGTGTGTGTGGGGTCACGGGGAGGACAGTGTAGCACAGAGAAGACAGGTCGTGACTATTTGGCATCATACTACACTGATGAACATTAACTTCCATGAGGTATGGGAGGACTTGATAATATGGGTGAATGTAGTAAACAGAATGCTTTTCATGTGAAACCTTCGAAGAATGTATATCAATGATACCTTAATTAAAAAATTATAGATGAAAGTAATTTTAGAACCCAATTAGTCTAACCATCCTTTCAAGGTAAAAGTCCCTTCTTCAACATTCTAGATAGATAGCTATTCAGTCTTTGCATCAAAACATCAGGAATATGGACATAACATACTACTTGCAAAACCACTCCTGTTTTTGGATAGTATTTTTTTTCTCCAAATGCTCCTCCTTAAACTGAGTCAATAGCTATTGTACTATTAATTCTAAGCACTGGTTCCAGTTCTTCACTCTGGAATCACCTCATCCCAAACACCCTCTTCTACATTCCAGCTATCAGCTATGTAAAAAGTTACTTTTTCTGTGTCAAATTAAACATTCTACTTTTGAAATATACAGTTTTCAACTATTTCATATGACCCATGAGAAAACTATTTTATTACTCTGGGCCCTATATTCATTATACAATTAATGAAACTGCAAAATGAAGAAATTAATTTTCAAATATTTAGTCTACTAGATAATCTTTGTACCTCCAGGGTGTTCAATCTATAGAATAATACAATTTCTTTTAAACCAGAATCCTTTGTATTGATGGCACAAATAAAATGACTACTAAAAATGAGGAATCTCATGCTGTATGTACATTTTGACCAAAATAATAAGAAACAATACTACAAAGTGCATTAGATCAAATGTATATTATTGCATATTTATATTCTGTGTATGTGTATGCTGTACCTAGAGGGCACAACTTTCCGCTAAATATTCATTCATTCCACAGATATTATTGAACATCAACTATGTGCCAAGCACTCTTCTAGTGTTGGGGATTCAGTACCGAACAAATAGACATGATGTATGTCCTCATGGAACTTAAACATGTAATTTAATAGATGTATAAGCAATAAAAAAATAAGTAAGAAAATGTAAATTAGTATATTTGATAAAGTATTACAAAGGGAAAAAGTCAGCTAGAATAATTAGTTACAATAACATAATATAATGAAATGAGCTCTTTTCCATATTTTTCTGATCAGAAGAATTATTGGGAGAAAAGAAACATACAGATTTCCAGGTCCTCTCATTCAAATCCTGATTTAGTAGTCTGGGATGAAGTGTTCTGAACTTTCAAGAAGTGTGCAAGATAATATATTTATTATAAGGCATACACTGGAAAAATAGAAATGGAAATTATGTTGAACTGGTAATAAAGAGTTCTGGACACTTGTCACTGACTGGCTGTGTGAATTTGGGCAAGCCATTTTTCTGTCTATACCCAATTTTAAAATTTATTGACATATAATTGACATATGATGTTATATTATTTTCAGTTGTACAACATAGTAATTTGGCATTTCTATACACTGGGAAAGGTAACTACAACAATTTTAGATACTATCTGTCACCTTATGAAGTTAATAAAATATTATTAACTATATTCCTTATGTTGTAAATTACATCCCCATGACTTATTTATTTTATAACTGAAAGTTTGTACGTCTTAATCCTCTTCACACATTTCACTCCCTCCAACCCATCTCCCTTCTAGTAACCACCAATACGTTCTCTGTATCTATGACACTGAGTTTTGTTTTGTTTTGTGCTTGTAGATTCTACAGATAAGTGAAATTATGCCGTATTTATTTTTCTCTGTGTGACTTACTTCACTTAGCATAGTACCATCAAGTATTCATATTACCATATACATATATCTTCTTTATCCATTCATCCATCCATGGACATATAGTTTGTTTCCATATCCTGGCTACTATTGTAAATAATTCTGCAATGAACATAGGAATGCATATATCTTTTAGCATTTATGCTTTCATTGTCTTTAAAAAGATATCCAGTAGTGGAATTGGTGGATCTTATTGTAGCACTATTTTAAATATTTTTAGGACCCTCCATATTGTTTTCCATAATGCCTACACTAATTTACATTCCTACGGTGTATATGGGTTCCCTTTTTTCCACATCATTGCCAAAACTTGTTGTTTTGGCTTTTTAAATAACAGTCATTCTGAGAGATGTAAGGTTATATCTCATTGTGGTTTTGATTTGCATTTCCCTGGTGAACAGTGATGTTAAGCATCTTTTCATGTTTCTGTTGGCTATCTGTATGTCTTCTCTGGAAAAATGGCTATTCAGGGCCTTCACCCATTTTTTAATTAGATTGATTGTTTTCATGGTGTTGAGTTGTATGAGATTTTTATGTATTTTGGATATAAATGCCTTATTGGTTATGCCATTTTTGAATATATTCTCCCATTCACCAGATTGTGTTTTCCTTTTGTTGATGGTTCTTATGGCTGTGCAACTTTTTAGTTTGATGTAGACCCATTTGTGTACTATTACTTTTGTTTCCCTTGGCTTTGGAGTCAGATCCAAGAAAATATTGCTAAGACCAATGTCAAGGAGCTTACCACCTGTTTTCTTCAATGAGTTTCATGGTTTCAGGTGTTTAAGTCTTTAATCCATTTCAAATTTGTTTTTGTGTGTGGTGTAAGACAATAATCCAGTTTAATTCTTTTGCATGTAGCTGCCCAGTTTTCCAAGCACCATTTATAGAAAAGACTGTCCTTTCCCCACTGTTTATTCTTGCCTCATATTTTGTAAATTAGTTTATATTATAAGTGTGGGTTTAATTCTGGACTCTCTAATCTGTTCCACTGATTTTTTTATGCCAATACCATACTTTTATTATTATTGCTTTGTATTATAGTTTGAAATCAGAGGGCATGATACAACTGGTTTTGTTCTTCATTCTCAAGATTACTTGGCTATTTGGGCTCTTATGTGATTACATACAAATTTTAGCATTATTTGTTTTAATTCTGTAAAAAATGCCATTGGAATTTTGACAGGAATTACACTAAATCTGCAGGAATATTTTTATTGAAATATAGTTGATTTACAATACTATATTAGTTTCAGGTATACAAGGTAGTGATTCTATAATTACATGCATTAATAAATTTCTACCACAATAAGTGTAGTTACCACCTGTCAACACACACAGATATTACATCACTGATTATATCCACTATGCTTCAGTTTCATCCTCATGACCAATATATTTTATAATCAGAAATTTGTACCTATTTATCCCCTTCACTTATTTCACTCATACCCCACTTCCCTTCCCTATAGCAACCACAGACTGTTCTTCATATTCAACTGTGTATATGTAGCAAATCTTCTTTATCCATTCATCTATTGATGGGCATGTGGGTTGCTTCCATATCTTGACTATTGTAAATAGTGCTGGGATAAACAAATAAGTGGATATATGTTTTCAAGTTAGGGATTTTGTTTTCTTTGGGTAACTTCCTAAAAATACAATTACTGGGTTGTATGGTATTTCTCTCTTTCTTTTTCTTTTCTTTTCTTTTCTTTTCTCCAGATTCACTGACATATAATTGACATATAACATTGGGTAAGTTTAAGATATACAGTGTGTTTATTTGATATATTTATACACAGTACTGAAAGAATAATTACCACCATAGTATTAGCTAATACCTTCATCCTGCCACATGATTACAATTTTTTGTGGTGAGAATATTTAAGATCTCTTAGCACCTTTCAATTATATAATACACTATGATTAACATAATCACTATACTGTACAATAGATATCCAGATATGATTTGTCTTGTAACTTGAAGTTTGTACACTTTGATCAACATTGGCACATTTTCCTGGCACTCCTGGTAAAAACCACTCTACTCTGTTTCTATGAGTTCAGAGTTTTAAGAATCCAAACATAAGTGAGATCATATTGTATTTGTATTTCTCAGTGTGATTTATTTCATTTAGCATAATGCCCTCAAGGTCCATCCATGTTATTACAAATGGCAACACTTCCTTCTTTCTCATGGCTGAATACTGTGCCACTGTGTGTGTGTTTGTATGTGTGTGTGTGAATATATATATATATATATATATATATACAAGATGTGTGTGTGTATATATATATATATATGATGAACAACAAAGGTTGTTTCTTTATCTTATAAATTGTGAATAAAAGTGCAATGAGTATGGGAATGTAGATAGCTCTACAAAATCCTGTTTCATTTCCTTTGGATATATTTCCAGAATAGGGATTATTGCTGGATCAAGTGGTAATTCTATTTTTGATATTTTGAGGAACTACCTCCTGCCTTCCATAATGGTTGCACTAATTTACATTCCCACAAATGTTGGTATTTCTAATTTTACTTTTTTGAGAAACCTCCATATACTTTCCATAGCGGCTGCACCAATTTATATTCCAACCAACAGTATATGAGGGCTCTATGTCCTCACCAACACTTGTCACTTCTTTTTTTATATATTAGCCATCCTCATTTTTTACTGAAGCTTCATTGATATGCAATTATTTTAATTGAAGTATTGTTGATATACAATCCTATACTGGTTTCAAATACACAGCAGAGTGGTTCCACAATTACTCATATTATTAAATCCTCACCCCCATCTACTGTGTTTGCTATCTTTCAACATAGGAAGATATTACAGAATCATTGACTATATCCTCCATGCTATACTACCATCCCTGTGACAAACATATTATGATTGAGAATTTTTGTACATTTTTATCTCCCTCACATTCCCTACCCACCTACCCCAACCCCTCCCCCATAGTAACCACCAGTCACTTTTCACTGTCTACAAGTCTACTGCTATTTTGTTCATATTTTTGTTCTGTTTTGTTTTTATATTCCACAAAAAAGTGAAGTCATATGGCATTTGCCTTTCTCCACCCTCTAGGTCTATGAACATTGTTGCAAAAGGTAGGATCTATATTTTTATGGTTGAATAATATTTCATCTTGTATATGTGCCACATCTTTATCCATTCATTTATAGATGGACAATTTGGTTGCTTCCATATCTTGGGTATTAGTCATTCTTAGTGGTGTGAGGCGATATCTCATTGTGGTATAGAATTTCATTTCCCTGTTGAATAGTAATGCAGAGCATCTTTTAATGTATCTATTGGCCACCTGTCTGTCTGGAAATGTCAGTTCAGGTCCTTTAACCATTTAGAAGTTTTTATTTAGTTTATTTCATATTTTATTAGTAAATGTTGATATACAATGTTATCTATGGGTGGTTGTAGATGTACCAAATAATGACTCAGTAATTACACCACTACTAAATGCTTGCCATGATAAGAGTAGATATCCCCTGATACCATACCAAGATATAACAGTATCATAGGTTATATTGCTGATGTTGTACTTTCATTCCTATGACTAATGCATTTTACAATTAGCAGTTTGTACCTCTTTAATCCCTTCTTCTATTTCACCCATACCTATACCTGCTTCCCTATGGCAATCAACAGTAAATTGTCTATATTTGGGGGTCCATTTCCTTTTATCTTTGTTTGCCTATTTTGATTTTAGATTCCACATATAAGTGAAATCATATGGTATTTGTGATTCTCTGCCTGGCTTATTTCACTTAGCATAATACCTTCTAGATTCATCCACTGGTCTCAAATGGCAAGATTTCCTTATTTTTTATGGCTGAGTAAAAGTCCATTCTGTAAATGTACCACCTCTTCTTTATCCATTCATCTATTGATGAATACTTGGCTTGCTTCCATATCTTTCCTAGTGTAAAGAATGCTGCAATGAACATAGGAATGCATATATCTTTTTGCATAAATCATTTTGTTTTCTTCAGGTAAATTCCTAGAAGTGGAATGACTGGGTATATTGTATTTCTATTTTCAGTTTTTTGAGGAACATCCATATTGTTTTCAATGGTGACTGGACCAATTTACATTTCCACCAACAGTGTAGAAGGGTTCCTATCTCTCCACATTCTCACCAGAATCTCATTGAGATTTTGGTTTGGATTTCCCTGATAATTAATGATGTTCAGCACCTTTTCATGTGTCTGTTGGACATTGTGGGTAAAATTGTAACATTTCCAGAATGTCTCACCTGGCTTTAGTGCATTTGCATATCCTCAGGGGTGGAGAGAAGCTCATCTCCATATCAATGGGTAAATACCTGGGAAATTGAGGGCATATCTGAGCTGGAGAGTTTAAAGGGAGGGGCTGGCTGGCTTGCCTTCTTGCTTCTTCAGAGCAGAGAAGAACGATGGCTCTGGACTGCAGTTTGTAAGCAATAAATGGGTTTAAAACTTTATTTCACTCTGACTGATTTCGGTTTTTAGAAGTATTTTGCCCCGGGATTTCCTCTCCCTGGACTTACATCTGGCAGCAGTCATTAGGGTGCTTCTGAACCCGAAATCTGTCAAAATGGGTATGACCTTTGGGAGGAATGCTCTTGTGGATAGTGGGGAGGCCCCAGTGGATGCAGTGGCAGAGGTTGATACTTCACCTGTTATTATCCCCCCAGCTGTGGGGATTCCAAGTTGGGAACCCCTATTGGGGAATTGGTCTAGGGTAAAGTACCTCAGAGGGGTGGGGCCTTCCCCAGAACTGGGAAGGGTGGAAACACTGGAAGCTGCAGAATTAGCCCTCCATGAGTTGGAAGACTGCTTGGAGACCTTAGGGGGCCATGTAGTGGATGGCATTGTAGGGTGTCTTTTCATCAAGATAGTGGAAAATGTTATACAGGAGAAAGAGAGGATTATCAAGACACTTAGGCAGAAGAGAGACACACTTCAGCATCACTTGAAGGAGCTGGGAGATAACCTAAGGGATACTGTTAAAGAAGAGAGACAGTTACTGAAAAGGCAGCTCACGCTCCTAGAAGATTCCTTAGCAGCAGCGAGGGAGGAGATGGCAGGGAAAGCTGCATTGCAGGTGTCCCTAGGGGAGGGGGAGGAAAGAGTAATGCCTTCAGCCCTGGAAATGGTGGAGGAAGAGTCCTTGTTGGAGAAGCCCGAGGGAGAAGAGGAGGAGGCGGGGCTATTGGTAATATCTACTAAGCAGGCCACGGCCAGAGGTACCATCTTCTCCTGTTTTAAAGGCCCGCCCAGCTGTAATTAAGAAAATAAAATGAAACAACCATGGACTCCTCAGGGGGGAGAAGCAGCCCCTCCCCAGGTTGTGGAACACTCCATGCTCCACGCCTATATCCAGGATGAGCTGGTTGACATAACCATCCGGTATAGGCAGAGGCCATCGGAATCTTTGCCTACATGGCTTTGTCTCAGGGATATGGGGGTGGAACACATTGTTGTGTCGGGTACTGAGATGAGTAGAATGGCTTCCCTGATGACTCACCCTTCCCTCCAGCAGTGGATGGAAATGCCCATCATGCCTCAGGGAATCAGACACTCCAGGAATGGCTGACAGCTGCCATCAGGATAGTTTGGCCTAATCAGGGTGATTTACTATATTTTCCCAGTAGTTGGAAAACATATGCAGAGCTCCAATGGGTACTGAGGGAATTGGGTATGAAAAGCATCATCTATAATATGGATCCCCAGTGCCCTGATGAGGTGTTCACTATAAGAATGAGAAACCTGGTGCTGCATACAGCTCCCACATCCCTCTTTGGGTCCCTAGTGACTACTTATGGCCCCCATAGAAGGCAACCCATAAGAGAGGCTACTTGTACTTTAGCAGACCTGGGGAAGGTTGAACCAACCAGGCCACGACTGAAAGGAGAAGTGCAAAAGGCCCTGTGAAGGTCTCGAGGACCCAGATGTGGGTTGATTTGATAAAGGCTGGGGTAGTGAAAGAAAGACTCAATGGGCAGCCCAATAGAATATTGTTAGAACTGTGGCACCAATTAAAGACAGAGCAGCAGTTCCAGCCACTGAGGTCCAGGACAAAGAAACCAGAGTTGAGGCTTCATGCCAGGCCTGTTTCCCTGCAAAACTTCATGGGAGACAGTACTCAGGATTTCCCTGAGCCCTCACCTCCACAGGAGGATGATTCGGCATTGCAGTTCAACCTAGGGGTGTCAAAATGCCCACCTTGGGGAACATTTTGGGGACCAGAGGCCACATGTAGAATTAACAATTCATTGGTCCCCTGTGAATGTACAACGTGTCCTGGCGCTAGTGAATACAGGAGCTGAGTGTTCTTAGGTTCATGGCAACACAGAGCATTTTCCCAGTACCCCTGCTTTGATAGATGGCTATGTGGGTAAGGCAATTAGTGGGAATAAAGCCCAAATCTCATTGGGGATAGGGCATTTATCCTCAAAGGAGTATACCATGTATATTTCTCCCATCCCTGAATATATTTTGGGGGTAGATATCCTGAAGGGCCTGTGGTTGCAGACCACTGCAGGTGAGTTCAGACTGAGGGTATGTGTCGTAAAGGCAGTTCTGAGGGGACATGCTAAACACCCATCTGTAGCTCTGCCTTTACCTCGGGAGGTGACAAATATTAAGTGGTATAAATTGCATGGGGGACACAAGGAAATTGGAGAAACTACAGGAGTTGGAGAGGGTGGACATCATAAAGCCCACTCATAGTCCTTTTAATTCCCCAGTGTGGACAGTGAGAAAGCCAGACAGCTCCTTGCATATGACTGTAGACTACAGGTAATTGGATAAAATCAAAACTCCTTTGCATGTTGCTGTTCCCTCTATAGCAGACATTCTGGACACCCTTAGCGACGAACTGGGAATGTATCATTATGTAGCAGATCTTGCTAATGCTTTCTTCTGTATTGACACAGCACAGGAAATCTAGGAACAGTTTGCCTTCACATGGGAAGTCCAGCAATTGAAATTCACTGTCCTTCCATAGGAACATCTCTACTGTCCCACCATCTGTCATGGACCTGTAGCCCAGGACTTGGCCACACAGAGGAAACCGCAAACAGTGTGGTTGTATCAGTACATTGATTATATTATGCTCACATTTGATTCTCTTTCATATATGAAGGGGCAGTTCCTAGACTGTTGCAACATCTACAGGAAAAAGGATGGGCTGTAAACAGCACCAAGTTTCAGGGACCTGGTTTGTCTGTGAAATTCTTGGGGGTTTTCTGATCGGGCAAAACTAAAGTTGTTCCTGAAGCAGTTATAGATAAGGTCCAGGCTTTCTTCACCCCTACCACTGTGGCAGTATTACAAGAGTTTTTTGGGTCTTTTGGGCTACTGGAGAGTGTTTATCCTGCACTTGGCACAAATTCTGAAGCCCTTATACTGGTTGGTACAAAAGGACATCAGGTGGGACTGTGATGAGACATGTGCAGATGATTTTACTGCTGCCAAGCAGGCACTCAAGGCCATATAGGCCTTGAATGTAATGGACTCATCAAGTTCCTGTGAACTAGATGTTTGTGTAACAAAAGATGGTTATGGATGGGGTCTTTGGCAGCGGCTTGAATGAATACACCAACCTATTTGATTCTGGTCACAACTATTGAGAGGAGCAGACATCCTTGTACACTTTGATAGAGAAGCAACTGGCTGCTGTATACCATGCCTTGCTGGCTATGGAGCCCACTGCTGGAACAGCTCTGATCATGGTAATAACTACCTATCTCATCATGGGGTGGGTACTACTCTGGCACCAAATGCCATGGAGTGGCATGGCACAGACACCTACACTGGTAAATTGGGGCACATATTTACAGCAGTGCAGCACCCTCTCTACTAGCCCCTTAAGTGTAGAACTCCAATGTTTATTGGGGCTACTAACCAATACCACTGGAAAGCAGGAAGAACTTACTTTACAGACCTTGGTAGCCAAGACTCCTTATCAGGAGTGAAAAGCCCTTATACCTGAAGATGCTTGGTACACAGATGGCTCTAGTCATGGGCAGCACCCTAAGTGGAGGGCTATAGCTTTCCATCCTAAGATTGAGACAATATGGATGTAGGATGGAGTGGGGAAGAGCAGTCAGTGAGCTCAGTTGCAGGCAGTATGGCTCGTAATCACCCAGGAGCCTTCCCCCATAGGTGTCTGCACTGACAGCTGGGATGTCTATAGGGACTTGACCCTGTGGCTACCGACATGGTATCATGCCAACTGGATGGTTGGTCACTGGCCCCTTTGGGATCAAGAGTTGTGGCAAGACCTATGGGCGTCTGGTCAGAGTAAGACTTTTATTGTATATCGTGTGATTGGCCATTTGTCTTCGGCATTCCCAGGTAATGATGAAGCAGACATATTGGCCCAGGTGCACTGGCTAAAAGGAAAGCCTGCCTCTGATGTGTCCCAAAGGATACACCAGCATTTGCTGCACGTGGGGCAAAAGACAATGTGGGCTGTAGCCTGTTGGTGTGGCTTGCCATTGACCTTTGAAGAAGTCAGCAGAGCCCAGAAGGAGTGCCTAGTGTGCTCTGAGTCCCACGGCAACATGGGAGAATAGTAAGGGGACAAATACTTCTTGTCAGTTGGCAAAGAGGCTATATTGGGCCTTTGCCCATATCAGGATATCGGTATGCCATGACTTGTGTGGACAAGACTACTGGACTATTGGTTGCTTTTCCTGAACATTGTGCAGATCAGCAAACCACCAAGAGGGGCCTGGCATATCTTTTTGCAGCCTATGGCCAGCCACAGTTGATTGAGAGCAATCAAGGCACCCACTTTACTGGACATGCATTACAAGAATGGGTGCAGCAATTAGGAGTAAAGTGGAAATTTCATATACTATATAATCCTACCAGGGCAGGCATAATAGAGAGGTACAACCACTTGTTGAAATCTGGCCTGAAGTCGGACAGTAATAGTCTACGTGGTTGGTCATTTCACCTATGGATGGTGCTCTGGCGTTTGAATGAGAAGCCACGTAAAGGAGTTTTGAGCACTGTGGATATGCTCACACATCTTGCTGTGTCTCCTAAACACTTGTATGTCCAAACCAAAGAAGAGCTATTGAAGCCAGGATATGGCCAGCAGAGCAACATCCTGCTGTCAGCCCCTACTGCTTTAAGCCCTGGAGACACTGTTCAATGGACCTGGCCCTGGGCATTTCAGCACATGGACCAGTGATGGCTGTCCCTTCTGGCACCTTGGGGGAAAGGCCTGGAATCTGGCCTCATGTCTATTCTTGGAGTAACAGGTGAATGGCCTCCAAAGGTCATGGTAGTGTACCCAAAATGTCCAGGAGGTAAGAGCATCTTGCGGGGAAGTTTTGTTTTATCTTTATGGCCAGTGCATGTACCTCCTATATTCCTATATAGTGAGCCATCTGTAACTCCCACAGGGAGGGGGTGAAAGTCTGGTATACTAGACCAGGACAAGATCCCATTCCTGCCACTGTTTTATCGCAAGACCACTCTCTTTCCTGTATCCTACCTGATGGACGAGATTTGCCTATGCTGGTGTCATTAAAACATTTATCTTATTGCCTTTAAGTTTATTTTCTCCTACAGTCCTTGTGACCTGAATGCTACAGCTGTCACATGATGATTGCTCTGAACCCTCAGCTACTGCCTGCCTACGGAATGACGAGCTATGGACTTAATCTGCATGAGACTTTGAACCTAGATGAATCCTCTGGCTTGAGGATTATTATGATTTTATTGCTGTTGCTATTGTTATGTCATTATTCTGTTCACAATACTCCAGTTTTCTCGCCCATGGACCATTACCAAATAGGGGAATGAGTAGATTGTAAGGTGAGATTTCTGGAGGGATGGACTGTGTGTAAAATTGTAACATTTCCAGAATATCTCGCCTGGCTTTGGTGCATTTGCATATCCTCAGTGGTGGAGAGGAGTTCATCTCCATGTCAGTGGGTAATTACCTGGGAAATTGAGGGTGTGTCTGAACTGGAGAGTTTAAAGGGAGTGGCTGGCTTGCTTGCTTGCTTCTTCAGGAGCAGAGGAGAGAGACAGGCCTGGACTACAATTTGTAAGCAATAGAGAGGTTTTAAACTTTATTTCTCCCTTTGACTGATTTCGGTTTTTAGAAGTATTTTTCCCAGGTATTTCCTCTCCCAGGACTTACAGCCATTCATATGCCTTTTTTGGAAAAATGTGTGTTCAGGTCCTTTGCTGATTTTTTAATTAGGTTATATATTTTTTGGTCTTGAGATGTATGATTTCTTTATAGGATATTAGCCTCTAATCAGGTGTATAATTTGAAATGTATTTTTTCCATATGGTAGGCTGACATTTTGTTTTGACCAGGTGTTCCTATGCTTTCCATAAGCATTTTAGCTTGATGTAGGCCCATTTGTTTACTTTGCTTTTGTTTCTCTTGCCCAGCACTATGTATCCAGAGACTTACTTACATTTTCTCCTAAGAATTTTGTTTTCATGTTTACATTTAGGTCTTTAAACTATTTAGAGTTCACTTTTGTCTATGGCTAAGATAGTGATAGTTTAATCATCTTACATGTAACTAGCCATTTTTTTACCAGCACCACTTATTGAAGAGACTGTCTTTTCCCCATTGTATATTCATGGCTCCTTTGTCAGATATTAATTGGAAATTGTGTGTGTTTATTTCTGGGCTCTCGATTCTGTGTAATTTATCAATAGGTCTATTCTTATGCTAGTACATACTCTTTTAACCACTGTAGCTTTGTAGTATAGTTTGAAATCAGGGAGCATGATACTCCCGGCTTTGTTTTCTTTTCAAGATTATGTTAGCTATTTGGGGTCTTATGTGGCTTCATACACATTTTATGATTCTTTGCTCTAGTTCATTGAAAATTGCCATTTATATTTTGATAGGGATTGTATTGATTCTCTAAATTGTTGTGGACATCATGGCTATTATGACAATATCAATTCTTCCTATCCATGTGCACAGGATATATTTCCATTTATTTGTGTCTCCTTCAATTTCTTTTATCAGGGTCTTATAGATTTCAGAGTACAGCTCTTTCCCCTCCTTGGTTAGGTTAATGCCTAGGTATTTTATTGTTTCTGATGCACTTGTAAGTGGAATTTTCTTGATTTCTGTCAGCTAGTTATTGTTAGTATATATGAATACAAGGGATTTCTGCGTATTGATTTTGTATCCTGCCACTTAGCTGAATCCATTTATTGGTCCTAAGAGTTTTCTGATGGAGTTTTAGGATTTCCTATATACAGTATCATGTCATCTGCAAATAGTGAAGGTTTTACTTCTTCTTTTCCAATTTGAATCCACTCCCCATTTTTTAATCAGGGAACTTCTCTTTTGGTGTTGAGTTGCATGAGATATTAATATATTTTGGGTATTAGCTCCTTATCAGGAATATAATTTGCAAACATATTCTCCCATAAAGTAGGTTATCTTTTCATTTTGTTGGTGGCTTCCTTTGCTGGGCAAAAACTTTTCAGTTTGATGTAGTCCTACTTTTTTGTTTTGCTTTTCTTTCCCTTGTCTAAGGGAAATAGCTAGAAAAAATTACCTATGCTAATATTCAAGACTTTACTGCCTATGATTCCTTCCAGACATTTTATGAACTGAAGGTCTTATATTTAGGTCTTGAATCCACTTTGAGTTTATTTTTTTGTATAGTATAGAATGCAGTCCCATTTCATTTCTTTGCACATGCTGTCCAGTTTTCCTAACACCATTTATTGAAAAGACTGCCTTTTCTGCATTATATATTCATGGCTCCTTTTTCATTTATCAACTGACCATATCTGTGTGGGTTTAGTCTGGGCTCTCATTCTGTTCCATTTATCTATGTGTCTATTTTTATGCCAACCATAGTGTTTGTAGCTTTATAGTATAGTTTGAAATCAGGAATTGTGACACTTACACCTTTGCTCTTCCCTCTCAAAATTGGCTATTTGGGGTCTTTCGTGGCTCCCTACATATTTTAGTATTCTCTGCTCAAATTTTATGAAAAATACCGTTGGTATTTTGGTAGGGATTGCTTTGAATCTGATTGCTTTAGGCTGAATGGACATTGAGCAATATTAATTCTTCCTATTCATGATCATGGAATATGTTTTCATTTATTTGTGCCATCTTTACTTTAATCAATGACTTATAATTTTCTGAATACAGGTCTCTCACCTCCTTAGTTAGATTTATTCTTAGGTATCTTATTGTTTTACTGTAATTACAAATAGGATTGTGTTCTTAATTTCTCCTTCTGCTAGTCTTTTATTTGTATATAGGAACAGAACAGATTTCTCTTTTATTGAAACAGATTAATTTTCTAGCTTTTAATTTGACTTTAATTTTGATTAATTTTGACTTTAGAATTTATTTATTAATTCTAATAAATTTTTGGTGGAGTCATTAGAGCTTTCTGTATATAGCATCAAGTCATCTTCAAAGAGTGGCAGTTTTACTTCTTCCTTACGAAGTTAGATGCAATTTCTTTTTCTAGTGTGATCGATGTTGCAAGGACTTCCAGGACTATGCTGAATAAAAGTGGTGAGAATGAATATACTTGACATGCTCCTGATGTTAGAGGAAAAGCTTACAGCTTTTTACCATTGAGTATAATATTACCTGTGCGTTTGTCATACATGGCCTTTATTTTGTTGAGGTATATTCCATCTAATCCCACTTTGTTGAGAGTTTTATCAAGAATTGCTGTTGAATTTCATTAAAAGCTTTTTCTGCATCTATTGAGATGATCATTTGAACTTATCTTCAGTTTTGTTAATGTGGTGTATGATGTTGATTGTTACAGATGTTAAACAATCCTTGCATCCCTAGAATAAATCTCCTTAATAATGACATATGATCTATTTATTGTATTGTTGAGTTTGGTTTGCTAATATTCTGTTTAGGACTTTTGCGTGTATATTCACCAGGTATATTGGCCTGTAATTTGTATGTTTTATTTTTTGGTGTCCTTCTGCTTTTGAGCTTTCATTTGTTCTTCCTTTTATACTTTATTAAGGTGCAAAGTAAAATTGTTTGAGATCTTTCCTGGCCCAAGAAATTTCAAAATTCAATATAATTTGAATCAAAATACTAATAGCATTTTTAAATGAACTAGAGCAAGTAATCCAAAATTTATATGGAACCACAGAAGGCCCCAAATAGCCAAGGAGATCTTCACAAATAAAACAAAGCTGGGGGTATCATGGTCCCTTATTTAAAACTATACTACGTAGCTAAAGTGATTAAAACAGTATGTACTGGCATAAGAACAGAACCATTGATAAGTGAAACAGAATAGAGAGCCTAGAAATAAACCTACATAGATAATAAAGTCAATTAATATATGACAGAGGAGCTGTAAATATAGAATGGGGAAAACACAGTCTCTTCAACAAATGCTGTTGGGACAAATGGCTAGCTACATGCAAGGATGAAACCAGATCACTGTCTTAACCCTAGACAAAAGTAAGCAGTAAGTGGATTAAAGACCTAAATGTAAGACATGAAACTGTAAAATTCTTTAAAGAAAACATGGCTAGAGGCTCGTGAACGACAGCTTGAGAAATTTCTTTCTAAATACACCTCCCAGGTAAGAGAAACTAAAGTAAAAATAAATGGGACTACATTAAGCTGAAAGGCTAATGCACAAGAAAGGAAACCCTAAACAAAACAAACAGGCAACCTGCCATATGAGAGAATATATTTCCAAATTATATATCCAATAAGAGGGTAATATCCAAAACATATAAAGAAATCATACAACTGAACACCAAAAAACAACTCAATTAAAAAATTATCTGAAGGCCTGAACAGACATTTTTCCAAAGAAGACACACAGATGGCCAACAGACACATGAAAAGATACTCAACACTACTAATCAGCAGAGAAATTTAAACTGAAACCACAATGAGGTATCATCTCATACCAGTCGGAATGGCTGCTATTGAAAACAAAAGAAATAACAGGTGTTGTTGAGGATTTGGAAAAAAGGGAACACTTTTATACCATTGATGGGAATGTATATTTGGAGAGCCACTGCTGCAAACATTAAGGAGGTTCCTCAAAAAACTAAAAATATAAATACTATATGACCCCCCCATTCCAGTCCTAAGATTATACCTGAAGGAAACAAAAACCCTCTTTACATCATTCTTTACAACAGCAAAGATGTGGAAGAAACCCGTTTTCTTTGATAGATGAATGGAAACAGAGGTGGTATATATAAACAATGAATTATTACCCAGCCATGAAAAATATGGAAATCTTGTGATTTGTGACAACATGGATGGACCTAGAGGGTATCATATTAAGTGAAATAAGCCAGGCAGAGAATAACCAATACCATATGATTTCACTTATATGTGGAATCTAAAACAAAAAACAAATGAAAAATAAATAGACTCCTAAACAGAAACAGACTGTTGGTTACAATAGGAAAGTGAGTGGGGTGGATGGCTGAAATAGGTGAAGAGGATAAAGAGCTACTGCACATTATAAAATAAGTTAGTCATAAGAATGGAAGTACAATATCAAGAATATAACCAGTAATACTGTAATATCTTAGTATGACAATGGTGTAAATATGCACTTACGGTGGCAAACATCTATTAATGTATAAATTATCAAGTCACCATGTTGTACATCATATATCAGTTAATATAATATTGTATATCAACCTTATTCCAATAAAAACAAGATTTCTCTTTTTTCCTGAGGTTGGGTTGCATTGTTATAAACTCCAAACTTAGAACTGCTTTTGATTAATCTGATAGATTTATTATATTTCTTTTTCATTTGTCTCAGTTTTTAAAATTTCTGCTTTATCTTTCATGACCCAGTAGTCATTCAAAAACATGTTGTTTAATCTCCGTATAATTATAGATTTTTCTAGTTTTCTTTTTGGAATTGATTTATTGCTCATACCACTTTGGTCAGACAAGATTCTTGACAAGATTTCAATATTCTAGAATTTATTGAGACTTGTTTTGTAGGCTAATAGGTGATATATACCAGACTTTTCTATGTACAACTTGAGAAGAATATGTTTGCTTCTGCTTTTGGATGAAATGTTCTTATATATTTATCAAATCAATCTTGTCCACTGTCATTTAGGATCGATGTTTCCATATTGAAAGTCTCTGAATAAACATTAATGTAAATAGTGTGGTAAAATACCCTACAATTATTATATTTCTCCCTTTAGGTCTGGTAATATTTGCTTTATATGTTTATATATTTTGGTGTTCCTAAGTTCATTACATATATATTTATAAATGAATGTTGTATCTTGTGGGATTGACCCCTTTATCATTATGTGGTGCCCCTCTGTCTTTGACTAGAAGGTTTTTTTTTTAATAGTTTATTTTGACATCATTAATCTACAATTACATGTGCAATATTATGCTGATTAAACTACTCCCTTATCAGGTCCCCCCCACCAACCCCATTACAGTCACGGTCCTTCAGCGTAGTGAGATGCTATAGGGTCACAACTTGTCTTCTCTGAGTTTTACAGCCCTTCCCGTGTCCCCCCAACATTACATATGCTAATCTTAATGCCCCTTTTTCCGCCTTGTCCCTGCTATCCCACCCATCCTCTCCAGTCCCTTTCCCTTTGGTAACTATTAGTCCCTTCTTGTGTTCTGTGAGTCTGCTGCTGTTTTGTTCCTTCAGTTTTTTTCTTTGTTCTTATACTCCACATATGAGTGAAATCATTTGATACTTGTCTTTTTCAGCTAGGCTTATTTCACTGAGCATAATATTCTCTAGCTCCATCCATGTTGTTACAAATGGTAGGACTTGTTTTCTTCTTATGGCTGTATAATATTCCATTGTGTATATGTACCACATCTTCTTTATCCATTCATCTACTGATGGACACTTAGGTTGCTTCCATTTCTTGGCTATTGTAAATAGTGCTGCAATAAACATAGGGGTGCATATGTCTTTTTCAAACTGGACTGCTGAATACTTAGGGTTAATTCCTAGGAGTGGGATTCCTGAGTCAAATGTTATTACTATTTTGAGTTTTTTGAGAAACCTCCATACTGCTTTCCACAATGGTTGAACTAATTTGCATTCCCACCAGCAGTGTAGGAGGGTTCCCTTTTCTCCACATCCTCGCCAACATTTGTTGTTGCTTGTGTTTTGGATATTGGCCATCCGCACTGGTGTGAGGTGATATCTCATTGTGGTTTTAATCTGCATTTCTCTAATGATTAGTGTTGTGGAGCATCTTTTCATGTGCCTGTTGGCCATCTGAGTTTCTTCTTTGGAGAAGTGTCCATTCATGTCCTCTGCCCATTTCTTAATTAGAATATTTACTTTATGTTTCTTGAGGTGCGTAAGTTCTTTATATACTTTGGATGTCAATCCTTTATCAGATATGTCATTTATGAATATATTCTCCCTTACTGTAGGATGTCTTTTTGTTCTACTTATGGTGTCCTTTGCTGTACAGAAGCTTTTCAGCTTGATATAGTCCCACTTGTTCATTTTTGCTTTTGTTTCCCTTGCTCAGGGAGATATGTTCATAAAGAAGTCGCTCATGTTTATGTCTAAGAAATTTTTGCCTATGTTTTCTTCTAAGAGTTTTATGGTTTCATGACTTACAATCAGGTCTTTGATACATTTTGAGTTGACTTTTGTGTATGGGGTTAGACAGTAGTCCATTTGCATTCTCTGACATGTAGCTGTCCAGTTTTGCCAACACCAGCTGCTGAAGAGGCTGTCAGCTCCCCATTGTATATCCAAGACTCCTTTATCAAATATTAGTTGACTGTATATGTTTGGGTTAATGTTTGGATTTTCTATTCTGTTCCACTGGTCTGTGGGTCTCTTTTTGTGCCAATACCAAATTGTCTTGATTACTGTGGCTTTGTAGTAGAGCTTGAAGTCAGGGAGCATAATTCCCCCTGTTTCATTCTTCCTTCTCAGGATTGCTTTGGGTATCCGGGTTCTTTTGTGGTTCCATATGAATTTTAGAATTATTTGTTCCATTTCATTGAAGAAAGCTGTTGGTAGTTTGGTAGGGATTGCGTTTAATCTGTAGATTGCTTTAGGTAGTATAGCCATTTTGACAATATTTATTCTACCTAGCCAAGAGCATGGGATGAATTTCCATTTGTTAGTGTCCTCTTTAATTTCTCTTAGGAGTGTATTGTAGTTTTCAGATTACAGGTCTTTCACTTCCTTGGTTACGTTTATTCCTAGGTATTTTATTCTTTTTGATGGAATTGTGAATGGAATTGTTTTTCTGGTTTCTCTTTCTGTTAGTTCATCATTAATGTATAGGAAAGGAACAGATTTATGTGTGTTAATTTTGTATACTGCAACTTTGCTGAATTCAGATATTAGTTCTAGTAGTTTTGGAGTCATTAGAGTTTCTTATGTACAATACCATGTCATCTGCAAATAGTGACAATTTGACTTCTTCTTTAACAATCTGGATGCCTTGTATGTCTTTGTTTTGTCTAATTGTTGTGGCTAGGACCTCCAATACTATGTTGAATAACAGTGGAGAGAGTGGGCATTCCTGTCTTGTTCCTGATCTTAGATTAAAAGCTTTCAGCTTCTCGCTGTTAAGTATGATGTTAGTTGTGGGTTTGTCATATATAGCCTTTATGATGTTAAGGTACTTGCCATCTATACCCATTTTGTTGAGAGTTTTAATCATGAATGAGTACTGTTATTTGTCAAATGCTTTTTCAGCATCTATGGAGATGATCATGTGGTTTTCGTTCTTTTTTTTTGTTGATGTGTTGGATGATGTTGATGGATTTTCAAATGTTGTACCATCCTTGCATCCCTGGGATGAATCCCACTTGACCATGGTGTATGATCCTCTTGATGTATTTTTTAATTCAGTTTGCTAATATTTTGTTGAGTATTTTTGCATCTATGTTCATCAGGGATATTGGTCTGTAGTTTTATTTTTTGGTGAGGTCTTTGCCAGGTTTTGGTATTAGAGTTATGCTGGCTTCATTCAATGAGTTTGCAATTAATACCTCCTCTTCTGTTTTTTGGAAAACTTTAAGGATAATGGGTTTTATTTCTTCTCTATATGTCTGGTAGAATTCAGAGGTGAATCTATCTGGTCCAGGGGTTTTGTTCTTGGGTAGTTTTTTGATTACCCATTCAATTTTGTTTCTGGTGATTGGTCTGTTTAGGTTTCCTGTTTCTTTTTTGGTCAGTTTTGGAAGGTTGTAATTTTCTAATAAGTTGTCCATTTCTTCTATGTTTTCCAGCTTGTTAGCATATAGATTCTCATAATATTCTCTTATAATTCTTCGTATTTCCGTGGGGTCTGTCATTATTTTTCCTTTCGCATTTCTGATTCTGTTTATGTGTGTAGATTCTCTTTTTCTCTTAATATGTCTGGCTATGGTTTTATCTATTTTGTTTATTTTTTCAAAGAACCAGTTCTTCGTTTAATTTATTTTTTCTATTCTTTTATTTTTCTCAATTTTATTTATTTCTTCTCTGATCTTTATTACGTCCCTCCTTCTGGTGACTCTGGGCCTCATTTGTTCTTCTTTTCCAATTTCAGTAATTCTGTCTTTATACTATTCATTTGGGAATGTTCTTCCTTCTTTACATAGGCCTGGATTGCCATATACTTTCCTCTTAGGACTGCCTTTGCTGTGTCCCAAAGATGTTGTGGCTTTGCCTTGTTGTTGTCATTAGTCTCCATATATTCTCTGATTTCTGTTTTGATTTGGTCATTAACCCATTGATTAATTAGGAGAATGTTGTTAAGTCTCCATGTATTTGTGAGCCTTTTTGTTTTCTTTCTTAAATTTAATTCTAGTTTTATACCTTTATAATCTGATAAGTTGGTTGGTAGAATTTTAGTATTTTGGACTTTACTAAGGTTCTTTTTGTGGCCTAGTATGTGGTCTATTCTGGAAAGTGTTCCATGTGCACTTGAGAAGAATGTGTATCCTGCTGCTTTTGGGTGTAGAGTTCTGTAGATATCTGTAAGGTCCATCTGTTCTAGTGTGTTGTTCAGTGCCTCTGTGTCATTACTTATTCTCGGTCTGTTTTATCTGTCCTTTTGTGTGAGGGGTGTGTTGAAGTCTCCTAAAATGAATGCATTGCTATCTATTTCCTGCTTTAATTCTGTCAGTATTTTTTTCACATATGCTGGTGCTCCTGTATTGGGTGCATATATATTTATAATGGTTATAACTTCTTGTTGGACTGACCCCTTTATCATTATGTATTGTCCTTCTTTATCTCTTGCTACTTTCTTCGTTTTGAAGTCTATTTTGTCTGATACAAGTACTGCAATACCTGCTGTTTTCTCCTTGTTGTTTGCATGAAATATCTTATTCCATCCCTTCACTTTTAGTCTGTGTATATCTTTGGGTTTGAGGTGAGTCTCTTGTAACCAGCATATAGATGGGTCTTGCTTTTTTATCCATTCTCTTATTCTGTGTCTTTTGATTGGCGCATTCAGTCCATTTACATTTAGGGTGATTATCGATAGATATGTACTTATAGCCATTGCTGGCTTTAGATTCGTGGTTACCAAAGGTTCAAGGGTTGCTTCTTACTATCTAACAATCTAACTTAACTTTCTTGTTATGTTATTGTAAACACAGTCTGATGTTTCTTTTTTCTCTCCTTTCTTATTCTTCCTCGTCCATTCTTTGTATACTAGGTGTTTTATTCTTTGCCTTTAGTTAGTATTTGGATGCTCTGCTTTACTTCTTATGATTTTTTTTCTCAGGTGATATCTTTTTAGCCTTAGGAGTGCTTTCCTCTAGAGCATTTCCTTTAAGATGTTCTGTAGATGTGGTTTATGGGAGGCAAATTCTCTCAGCTTTTGCTTGTCTGGAAATGGTTTTATCCCTCCATCATATTTAAATGATAATCATGCTGGATACAATATTCTTGGTTTGAGGCCCTTCTATTTAATTACATTAAACATATCATGCCATTCTCTTCTGGCCTGTAAGGTTTCTGTTGAGAAGTCTGATGATGGTCTGATGGGTTTTCCTTTGTGGGTGATCTTTTCTCTTTCTCTAGCTGCCTTTAATACTCTGTCCTCATCTTTGACCTTTGCCATTTTAATTATTATGTGTCTTGATGTTGTCTTCCTTGGGTCCTTTGTGTTAGGAGATCTGTGGGCTTCCGTGGACTGCGAGACTATTTCCTTCCCCAGCATGGGGAAGTTTTCAGCAATTATTTCTTCAAAGACACTTTCTATCCATTTTTCTGTCTCTTCTTCCTCTGGTACTCCTATAATATGAATATTGTTCCATTTGGATTGGTCATTCAGTTCTCTTAATATTCTTTCATTTCTAGAGATCCTTTTATCTCTCTCTGCCTCAGCTTCTCTGTATTCCTGTTCTCTGATTTCTATTCCATTAACAATCTTGCATCTCGTCCAGTCTGCTGCTAACCCTGTCTGATAGCTTGTCTCATTTCTGCATTGTCTTTCCTGACTTCCCTCAGTTCCTCCCTCAGCTCTTGCATATTTCCCTGTAGATCCATCAGCATGGTATGACTTTTATTCTAAATTATTTTTCAGGAAGATTGTGCATTTCCATCCCTTCAGGTTCCCTCTCAGGTGTTGTCTGGGTCTGGGTGATCTTTGCCTGTAGCATATTCCTCTGTCTTTTCATGGCAATAGAAGTGGTCACTGGTAGGTGCCATGTATGTCAGCTGGGATCTTTAAGACTTAAAACCAAACAAACAAACACAAACAAAAACAAAGAGAAGGAAGAGAAAGAAAAGGGAAAAAAAGAAATAAAGAAAATAAAAAAAAGAAAAGGAAAGAAAGGGGAACTAAAAAAGAAACGCCCATCCAGAGTGGATTCTGTAGGGATGCTGTAGGTGGCACTGTTGCTCCACTTTTCCAAAACCACAGCTGGGCTGCTCTTTGTAGCTCTGGCTGGAGCGGGAGTGAATGGGAGGCTTTTGTTCTCTGTGTAAAGTTTCAGTGTGGCTACCTATTCCCAGTTGCCGGCCAAGGGGTCTGAAATTCCTCAGGACTCCCAGCCCGCTGGGCTGATCGTGTTGGGGCAATCGTGTTCCCTCGCCGTGCCCCCTTCCAAGACTGCTAAAAACAGCGCACGCTTTTCTCTTGTCCCAGGGCACTGGCTGCATGGACCCGTGTGCTTTCCCAGCTCAAAACCTGCACCTTCTGCCTCTCCAATATCCGATGCACCACACGATGTGTGTCAGTGCTCCTGGTGCAGATCACCGGGGCTGGTTATTTCACGGGCCTGTTCTTCCCCTCCCTCCTGGCTCTGAATCCTCTCCTCCCACTGGTGGGCTGTGGTGAGGGAGTGCTCAGGTCCCACCGGGACGCGGCTCCATATCTTACCCGCCTCGCGGGGTGCCAAGTTCTCTCAGGTGCAGATTCAGGCTGTGTGCTGTGCTGTAAATTCTGGTCTCTCTTTTAGGAGCAGTTGTATTTGCTGTATTTTTATAGATTTATATAGTTTTGGGAGGAGATTTCTGCCTCCCTGCTCACACCGCCATCTTTCTGGAACTCTCAGAAGTTTTGTTTTAAGGTCAATTTATCCAATACGAGTATAGCTATACCAGTTTTATTTTTGTTTTCATTTGCATGGACTATCATTATCCATTCCTTTAATTTCAGTCTATGTGTGTCTCCTTCTAAAGTGAGGGTCTTATAGGCAATATATTAATATACCTCGTATTTTATTGAAGTATACTTTTTATACAATCTTAAGTTGGTTTATATACACCATAGTGGTTGTACAGTTATCCACATTATTAAATCCTTACCCCAAGTAGTTCACTTACCATCTGTCAACAAAGAAAGGTGGTACAGAACCTTGGCTATATTCTCCATGCTGTACTATCATCCCTGTGACTAACATATTATGATTGAGATTTTTGTGCCTTTTTATCCATTTCTCCCTCCTCACTCACCTACCACAACTCCTTCCACATAGTAACCACCAATCACTTGTCAGTGTCTATGAGTCTACTGCTATTTTGTTTGTTTTGTATTGTATTGTTTTTATATTCCAAATAAAATTGAAATCATATGGTATTTGTCTTTCTCTACCTAGCTTATTTCACTTAGTATAATACCCTCTAGGTCCATCCATATTATCACAAATGGCAGGATTTCTTTCTTTTTATAGCTGAATAATATTCCCATGTGTTTATGTACTACTCCTTCTTTATCAGTTCATTTATTGAGAGACAGTTTAGTTGCTTTGATATCTTGGCTATTGTAAAAATGGGGTAGTAAACAGAAGGGTGGATATCTTGTTGAATGAGCAATTTTGTTTTCACTGGGTAAATTCCTATAAGTGGAATCACTGGGTTGTATGGTATTTCTATTTTTGTTTTTTGAGGAACCTCCATACTGCTTTCCACAGTGGCTACACCAATGTACATTCCCATCAACAGTGTAGGAAGGTTCTCTTTTCTCCACATCTGCACCAACACTTGTTATTTCTTGTCTTTCGGATAGTGACCATTCTGACTGGTGTGAGGAGAAACCTCACTGTGGTTTTGGTTTCCACTTCACTGCTGATTAGCTATGTGGAGCAACTTTTCATGTGCCTGTTGGCCACCTGTATGTCTTGTTCAGGTGCTCTGCTCATATTTTAGTAAGGTTATTTGCTTTTTGGTGTTGAGTCACATGAGTTCTTTATATATTTTGGATGTCAACCCCTTATTGGATAAGTCATTTATGAATATATTCTCCCATACTGTAGGTTACCTTTTTATTCTGCTGAGGGTGTCCTTTGTTGTGCAGAAGCTTTTGAGTTTAATGTAGTCTCACTTGTTCATTTTTTATTTGGCTTCCCTTGCCTGAGGAAATGTGTCCAGGAAAATATTGCTCAACCTCGTGTTCAAGAGATTCTAGCCTGTATTTTTCTTCTAAGAGTTTTATGGGTTTAGGTCTTATATTTAGGTCTTTGATCCATCTCAAGTTTACTTTAGTGTATGGAGTTAGACAGTAGTCCAGTTTCATTCACTGCATGTAGCTGTCCAGTACTCCCAACACAAGCTTTGAAGAAACTGTCTTTTCCACATTGTATATTCATGGCTCACTTATTGCATATTAATTGACCATATATGTCTGGGTTTATATGTGGTATCTCTACTCTGTTCTGTTGATCTATAGGTCTGTTCTTGTGCTAGTACCATATTGTTTTGATTACTGTAGCTCTGAAGTAGAGCTTGAAGTCAGGAAGTGTAATACCCCCAGCTTTGTTCTTCTCTCTCAGGATTGCTTTGGCTATTTGGGGTCTTTTGTGGTTCCATATAAACTTTAGGATTATTTTCCCTAGGTTTTTGAAATGTCATTTATATTTTGATAAGAATTGCAATCAATATGAAAATTGCTTTGGGAAGGGTGGCCATTTGGACAATATTAATTCATCTTGTCCATGAGCACAGGATCGATTTCTATTTGCGTTTTCTAGTTTCTCTCTTGAGTTTCTTATAGTTTTCAGAGTAGAAGTCTTTCACCTTCTTGTTTAGGTTTATTCCTAGTTATTTTATTCTTTTTGATGCAATTGTAAATGGAATTGTTTTCCTGATTTCCTTTTCTGTTACTTTGTTGTGAGTATATAGGAACACAACAAATTTCTGTGTATAGTTTTTATACTGAAACATTGCTGAATCCAGTCATTAGTTCTAATGGTTTCTTGGTGGAGTCATTAGGTTTATCTACATAATGTCATGTCATCTGCAAATAGTGACAGTTTCACTTATCCCTTACTAACTTGGATGACTTTTATCTCTTTATCTTGTCTGGCTGCCATGGTTAGGAACTCCAGTATGATGTACAATAAAGTGATAAGAGTGGACATCCTTGTCTTATCCCTATCTTAGAGGAAAAAAATGTCAGCTTTTTGTTATTGAGTATGAGGTCAGCTGTGGGGATGTCATCTATGGCCTTTATTTTGTTGAGGGATGTAACCTCTATACACATTTTGTTGAGTGTTTTTATCATAAATGGATGTTGAATTTTGTCAAATGCTTTTTCAGCATCTGTTGTGATCATATGCTGTGATGATCATTTTCTTGTTAATGTGGTGTATATTAATTAATTTTGCATATTGAATCATCCTTGGATCCCTGGAATATATTCCACTTAGTTGTGCTGGATCATTTTTTTGATGTATTTTTTAATTAACCTTGAAAATCCTTCTGTAGGATTTTTGCATCTACGTTCATAAAGGATATTGATTTAAATTTTTTGTAGTATTTCTGTCTGGTTTTGGTATTAGAGTTATTCTGACCTCATGAAATGAGTTTGGAAGTATTTCCTTCTCTTCTACTTTTTGTAATACTTTAAGAAGGATGGGTAATAAATCTTTAAATGTTTGGTAGAATTCAGCTTTGAAGCCACCTGGACTTGGATCATATTTGTTGGGAGTTTTTTGATAACCAATTCAATTTCATTGCTGGAGTCGTTCTATTCAGATTCTCTGTTTCTTCCTAAGTCATTCTTGGAAGGTTGTATTTTTCTAGGAATTTGTCCATTTCTTCTAGGTTGTCCAATTTATTCGCATATAATTTTTCATAGAGTTCTCTATTATTTCTTGTACTTCTATTGTGTCACTTGTGACTGTAACTTTTTTCTTCTTTTGATTTGTCTTGATGTGTTCTTTTGATTTTATTTGTGTACCCCTTTTTTATTGATGAGTCTGGCTAGGGTTTTTCTGCTTTATTTTCTCAAAGAACTAGTTCTTGGTTTCACTGATTTTTCCATTGTTTTGTTCTTCTCTATTTCATTTATTTCTTCTCTGATCTTTATTATGTTCTTCCTTCTACTAACTTTTGGTTTCATTTGTTCTTCTGTTTCTAGTTTCTTTAGTTGTGAATTTATTTGGTATCATTCTTGTTTCTTAAGGCAGGCCTGTATTGTTATATGCTTCCCTCTTAGAACTGCTTTTGTGGCATACCATATATTTTGAACTATTGTATTTTTGTTTTTATTTGTTTCCATGTATTGTTTGATCTATTCTTCAATTTGTTCATCGAACAATTGATTATTTAGATTCAGGTATTTTAGCGTCCATGTGGGGTTTTTTATTTTGTTTTGTTTTCTTCATATAATTTATTTCTTGTTATACACTATTGTGATCTGGAAAGTTGCTTGATACAATTTCAAACACTTTGAATTTATTAAGGCCCGTTTTTTATCCTAATTGGTGACCTATTCTACAGAACATTCTTTGTGCATTTGAGAAAAAAATGTGTATCTTTCTGCTTTTGGGTGGAATATTCTGTGTAGATCTGTTAAGTCCATCTGATCTAGTGTGTTTTTCAGTGCCTCTGTTTCCTTACTTATATTCTGTCTGGTTGATCTGTCCATTGATGTTAATGGTGTGTTAAAGTCCCCTAATATGTTTTAGTTGCAGTCTATTTCTCCCTTTAGTTATGTTAGTATTTTACATATTTAGGTATTCCTATGTTGGGTGCATAGCTATTTATGATTGTTGTGTTCTCTTTTTGGAGTGATCCTTTTATCATTACATAATGTCCTTCTTTGTCACTTTTACTTTCTTTGTTTTAAAGTCTATATCATCTGGTATAAGTCCTACTACTCCTGCTTGTTACTCCCTATTATTTGTAAGAAATATCTTTTTTCATCCCTTCACTTTCAGTCTGTGTATGTCTTTAGGTCCAAAATCAGTCTTTGGTAGGCA
This sequence comes from Phataginus tricuspis, assembly GCA_029783875.1. Taxonomy (NCBI): domain Eukaryota; kingdom Metazoa; phylum Chordata; class Mammalia; order Pholidota; family Manidae; genus Phataginus; species Phataginus tricuspis. Next base: position 66,282,273 of record JAQQAC010016209.1, read on the forward strand.
GTGTAGAGATAGTCCTTCTTTCTTTATCTATTCTTCCACTCTATGTCTTTTGATTGGTACATTCAGTCCATTTACATTTAATATGATTATTGATAAGTGTATACTTGTTGCCCTTTTATTGTTTTCAAATTGTTTTCATAGTTTCTCTCTGTTCCTTTCTTACTTCCTTATACTCTTCTCTTGTTATTTGGTGGTTTTCCTTAGTATTGTCATTGGATTTCTCTTTCTTGAAATTTTTTGTGTATCTATCACAGGCTTTCATTTTGTGATTGCCATAAGGTTTATGGATAGTTTCCCAACTATGTAAGAGTCTATATTAAGTTGATGATCACTCTATTTCAAACACAATTTAAATGTACTTCTTTTATTGTTCTTCATCTTCCACATTTTATGTATTACATGTCATCTGCAATTTTTTGTTTACCCATTGACTGATTTTTTTCATAGGTGGTTTTACTACTTTTGTTTTGTTTTAATTTCATACTTGTTTCGTAAGTAACTGATCTACTATTTTTTTCATGTGGGTTTTTCTCCCCACTAGTATAAGCTATTTAGGCTTAAGAACTTTTACATTTACAGAAGTTCCTTTGACATATCTTCTAATGCTGGTTTAATGGTGGTGAATTACTTCAGGTTTCATTTATCTGGGAAATATTTAATATTTTTCAAATTTGAATGATAATATTACTAGGCAGATGATCTTGGTTGAAGATCCTTCTGTTTCAGTACATTAAATATTTCTTTCCACTCCCTTCTGGTCTATAAAGTTTCTGTTAAGAAGTCTGCTAATTGCCTGAAGGGGTTTCCCTTATAAGTAAACTTTTTCTCCCTCTGGCTGCTTTCAAAACTCTCTCCTTATCCTTAATCTTTGTCATTTTAATTATTATATGTTTTAGTGTCGTCTTGGGGTTCCTTTTATCTGGGGCTCTCTGAACTTTCAGGACGTGGGTGTCTAGTTCCTTCCCCAGATGGGGAAGTTTTCAGCAATTATTTCTTCAAAGAGACTTTCTACTCCTTTCTCTCTCTCTTCTCCTTCTGGTAACCCTATTATGTGAATACTATTTTATTTGGAGTTGTCACACAGCTATTTTAGCATCATTTTGTTTCTAGAGATTCTTTAATCTCTCTGTTTCTCAGCTTCATTGCTTTCCTGTTCTCTAATATCCACCCCATTGGTTGTCTCTTCTACTTGCAGCAACCTAGTATTCACTTCCTTCATTGTATATTTCCTTTGAATTACCATATTCAGCTCTGAGTGGTTCTTTTTCAACTCTTCTCTTTGTTAAAGTTCTCCCTGAGACTTTTAATACTTTTCCACAAATCAGTGAGCATGTTTATGACTATTAATTTGAAATATTTATCAAGAAAATTAGTGATCTCCATCTATTTAGCCCTCTTTCTGGTGTCTTAACCTGTAGCTTTGTTTGGAACATATTCTTCTGCTTCCTCATTTTGTTAGGATTTCTTTGTTCTTCCTTTGTATTAGACAGATCCACTAGGCTTCCTGGTCTAGAGAGTAATGGCCTTATGAAGAAAGTGTCCTGTGGTTCTCAGCAGCTCAAGACTCTTTCTTCTCCAGTGCTTGGCTCTCCCTTGTGGTCAAGCCCCTGTTGCAGTTGGTGGGCTTTGGGCAGAAGCACCTTTCTGTCTGTTAGCAGTGGTTTATCTCAGTCTGTTGTGGATGGTAGCTAGCCTTAGACAGCCCTTTGTGAGTAGAGCAGCAGTGCTTCTTCTGAGATTGTTTTGGGTGGGGCTGGGGTGGGTTCATGTTAGCGGGTTATCACGATACATGGTCATGCAGTTGCATGCATATGTGTTGGTGGGTCCCAGGTACATGGTAGTGGGGTTGGAGGTATCTGGTGGCAAGGTGTGTGGCAGTGAGGTGAGGAGGAGGGAGTGTCTGGAGCTGGCTCCTGTAGCTGCCACCACACCAGTTGGACTGAGATAATGATGGGAAAGCTGGGAATGCTTCCCTGGGTCTTTCCAACAGCAAATTCTTCTCTGTCTGCCAGGCAGGAATGTCCGAAGCTGCTAGGAAGGAAGGCTGGCATGCATGGCAGCACCTGGGGGCTGTATGGGCACAGGGGGATGGAGTTCCTGGGAGGGCTGAAGAAGTGTCATTCAACTGTCCTTTCTCCTATGGAAAGCTCAATCCAAACTTCGCCCCTCTGGTACTCTTCCAATTGCTAGCAATTCTTTCAAACTGCCACCTCTGTGTTGGGTCTCAGCAGCACTGATGGAGTGTGCCTGTCCCCCACATGCAGTGGGAGTCTCAGCATACCAGAGTGCTGTAACTCTCCCTGGTGTCCAACACTGTTACTCACCAAAGCCAACTGCAATGTGGAGTTGTGTTCCCAGAGAAGCTCTCCAGTGCCAGGTGTGCAGTGCTCCAGAGTGTTTAGACCCTCCCAGCTCTGTTCTTCCTCTTCCGGCCTGTGGGCTATGATGAGGGAAAAGCTGAGGTCCAGACCAGTTGTGCTCTGCCACTTCACCCCTCTCTGTGTGGTCTTCTCTTTTTCACCATGTGTAGGTGGTCTGTTTTGCAGTTTTCAGGTCATTTCCAGGCTCAGTTACATTTGCTGTTTCTTCCTCCTGCGTGTGTGTGTGAAAGGAGGTTTCTGTCTTGCCTTCCTACTCCACCATTTTTACCCTTCCTCCCTATACCTTGTTTTTTTTAATCCATCAGTCACCATGTATCTTTTGATTGGAGAACTTAGTCTACTTAAATTTAAAGTAATTATTGAAAGGTATATGCGTTTTGCCAATTTGTTTTCTGGCAGTTGTTGTAATACGTCTCTGTACCTTTATTCTTCCCTTTCTTTTTTCCTTTTTGGTTGGATGACTTTCTTCAGTACTATGTTTTGATTTTTTTCTCTCTTTCTTTATTTTATTTACTGCAAGTTGTTGCATTGTGGTTACTGTAAGGTTCACATGTATTTTTCTATGTACATAAGAATCTATTTTAAGTTGATATCAAATTTAATTTGAACACATTCTAAAACTTTACAGTTTTTCTCTCCCCCTCACATTTTTTAATGTTACTTTTTAAGTTTATTATGTTTTCCTTAACGAATTATTATAGTTTTTGTTAACTTTATTACTTTGTCTTTTAACCTTTTTAGTACCTTAATGAGTGGTTAGTCCAGTACCTTTACTATATATTTACCTTTTCCAGTGAGAATTTCACTTTCACATGTTTCTTGTTACTAATTAGTGTTATTTCTTTTTATCTTAAAGAAGTCTCTATAATATTTCATGTAATGCTGGTTTAGTAGTGTTGAACTCCTTCAGATTATGCTGTGTGAAACCTCTTTTAGCTATCCTTCAAATGTGAATGTTAACCTTATGGCGTTTCCCTTCTATGTAACAATTTGTTTTTCTCTCTTTATCTTTAATTTTGCATACTTTGATTATAATGTGTGTTGATGTGGGTTTTTCGTTTCACCTCATTGGAACTCTCTGGACTTCCTGGACCTCAGTGTCTGATCCTTAGGTTATAGAAGTTTTCAGTCATTATTTCTTGAATAAATTTTCAGCCCTCTTTTCTCTTTTTTCTCCTTCTGAGATCCTTATGTTACCAATTTTGTTCTGTTTGATCCTGCCCTAGAGGTTCCTTACATTATTTTCATTTAAATTTTTATTTTTTTTATTTTTACTGCTCTATCAGGGTGAGTTCCATTCTTGTGTACCTTTAGATAATTGATTTGTTCTTCTGTTTCATCCAGTCTTCTGTTGAATGCCTCTAGTATATTTTTCAGTTCAGTTCTCATATTATTCAGCTGCATGACTTCTACTTGACATTTTATGCTTTATAACCCTTTGTTGAAATTTACAGTGTTCATCCATTCTTTTTCTGAGTTCAGAAAGTGTCTTTATAAACATTATTTTGAATTACCCATCTTTACTTACCTCTATATCATTACAGTCTTCCTTTGAAGTTTTGTCTCCTTTTTAAATCATATTTATTTGTTTTCTCATTTTACTTTATTCTCTTTGTTTGTTTCTATATGTTTAGGCAAAGCAGCTGGCTCTCTGTCCTGAGGAAGTGGTCTTATGTAGGTGATATCCTTCTTGTTCAACTTTGCTCTAATTTTTAGTTGTCTCTCAAACATTTTGATGTCTAAACTGCCTGATTTATTCTTCAGATGCACTCATTATTGAATGCCAAGACCTGTCAGGGATTCATCATCTAGTTTCAGGCTAGGTGGTTGGAGGCCAGATCCTCAGGTAACAGCTTTTAAAGGGTACTACTATATACAGTTCTGGGGGTCTGCAATCACAACCCTTGTAGGTCTCCAGGCCAAGAGATATGGAGGTGTCCCCTGAGCAATAGTTTCAAAAATTATAGCTCTAGATAAGTGCATAAGGTCCTTTCTTGGAAGTCTTGTCAGGCTGAAGTGAGGCCAAGAAGGTGCACAAGAATGGTGTCTCCCTACTTATGTCCTCTGGATGCACCTCCTTAGCTTCTAGATGTGGTGGAAACTGGAAGCCTGTCCCCCAGGCTGAAGCTGAAGTTCTATATAAGTAGACCTTATTTTGGAGGAAAACTGGGCTCATGTTTCAGTCTGCTGGCTGTGTAGTTCTCTGGAAGTTGTGGTCTGCCAAGAGCTCTATTTCCAATTGTTAAAGTACTGTGGAGCTCTGGAATGCCAGCCCACTTTTCCATCCAGGCCAGGGGACAAAGTGTGTTGCCTGTGTGGATTGCATGTGCTCAATGCCTTTAACAATACATCTGTAGTGTATAATGGATGGGGAATACATGCTGGATACAGGAAGGCAGTGGGAAAATATCTTGGCTGTGCACACCAATGCAGCAAGACAGAACTTTGTTAAGAATGCATGCCAGCTTTAGACTTGAAGAATATGATGCCTTAACTGTTGCTGCTAGTCAGCCCCAGCCTAGAGGTGTGTTTTGCAACCACCTGTACTTGCAGACTTTAGCTTGGGGGAAAAATAACTGCATGACCATTCATACTTGCCTGCCCTACCCAATGAGAAAGGGTGTGCTGCAGCCTCTTGTACTCTCTAGTCTCACTGGGTGCTGTGACTGCTCACTCTTACCTCATCTAGCAAGGTGGTAGCAGGGCTCTCCCACCTGTCTGAGCTCTCCTGTACTAGCAGGATGTGTGGAGAGTGCAATGATGGCATCCATCAGCACCTTTGTTTCTGGAAAGTGTCTCAATTGTCCCCTGCTCCTCCAGCTGATGACCCTAGATCATAAAATGAATCCACCTCACTTGTAATCTAGGTGATTTTCAAATTTCTGTTTGTTTTCTGGGTCTTGGGATGAATGAGACCTCCAAGAGGGGACTCTTAGTTTTCTAGAACTCTTTGGAGCCCCTGGACATCAGCCTCATTGGTTTTTCAAGCCAGATGTTCTGATGGCTTGCCTTTCTGGTGCAAATTCCAGGGCATAAGGTGCCTGGTGTGGAGCACCAGCTTTGTTTTTAGGAATACTTTGTCCTGTATCCTCTCTCCTGCACTCTGGGGTCTCAAGGAACCCCTAAGGTAGTTCATGAAGACTGAAGACTGCTTCCATGGTGCATGTTGTTTTTAGTATCAATGGCAGACTTAATTAAAAAAAATTAAAAACTCATTAGAAAAGTTGGAAGAAAAATTTGAGGATATCTTACTGAAAGTATAACAAAATAACAAACAAACTGAAAGTGGAAATCTCAGGATAACACTTGTGCTCCAAGAACACAGTGAATCCAGATATAATAAGGAAATATGAATGTAAAATTTCTAAATTATATCACAAGCAATGGTTAATGGGACATCCTGAGGTAAAGTTTAGATTGGAACAGATCAGATGATTATAGAAAAAAGATTCCTTTAAGATCATAAAACTGTTACACTACCAAATGTGTATGAATGTATTGAGAGGAGATTTATACAACTGGGTAAGGGTTTGAGGATAAAGTAGTACAAAGAAAATTAAGCAAGCAAACATACAAAAAACAAAAACTAAGGAAATGAACTCCAAGGGAACAAAAAAATATTATGCAGAAAAGAATAAATATACTACATAATTCAAATGCACAAAACACTTACATAGTCATGATAATGTTAATGTTGAATATCAGACTAAGCAAAATTATGAAATAACTGTACTGGGAGGTATGAGAAGTATGCATGTAGGTGAAATGGTCAATGAAGAGATCTTGAAAGAAATTTTTGTAAAAGCCTTCACATTTTATAGTGGAAAATCAATCAACGATTCTTAGCACTGGAAAATCAAGAAGTAGCAGCATACACAATATGAGATATATTGGTAGGAGTTTCCCAGTATCTCCTTTACTCCTCTTTCAGAATAATGGAAAATTTAACTGGGCACATAGCTGACAACAGTATAACAGAAAATTTAACTGGGCACATAGCTGACAACAGTATAACTACATTTGCCACTACCCTTGAATTTAGGGATGGCCACATGACTAATCTTTATCCAATGAGATATAAGTGAATGTGTCTTTGGAATCTCATTTAAAAGATAGCTGATACATACTCTTTGCCCCTTCTGTCATTCTGCCTGAATCATAAATGCCATAATTTTAGACTTAGAGGACAAGGGCTACATCATAAAGTTGGTATGACTGAAGGTAAAAGACACTAGAATCTTTGAGGAATTCACAGGTAAGAATGGTAATGCTGACTCTAAATTTTATAACCCTGGACTTGTACATAGAATTGAAATTTCATGTCTAAGCCACTGTTATTTGAATCCTTCTGTTACTCAGAGTCAAACCTAATTCTAACTAATACAGCATATTTCATAGACAGAGGTAAATACCAAAGGCAGATACCAAATATCATCTAAAAGAGTGGAGAGTGGTTTACTCTGGTTATGGGGAAATGATAGGAAGGGTGGAGTGAGGAATGTTGGTTTTGTACCAAGGCCTATAGAACTTGACAACTTAAGCAATGTGCATGCATAACCAATTTTTAAAAAATTAAAATGACCTGGCAAGTACCAAATGATCTCACTCATATGTGGAGTATAAGAACAAAGAACAAAACAAAAGAAAAAAACCTGAAGGAACAAAACAGCAGCAGA
>JAQQAC010016209.1:66289429-66374992 GCA_029783875.1 Phataginus tricuspis
GTAGGTTAATGATACTAAAATAAAATAAATTGTAAAAAAAAATTAAAATAACAATGACAACAAAAACAGACGCTCTGAGTTCCTCTATTCTTGGCTTTTGCTTAGGCTCCTCACACCATGATCCCACTCCCAATTCCTCATCATTTGTATTCTTGTGTCATCCCTCTTGTTAGACTCTAAACTCCTTAAAAACAGAAAAAGTGTCTATGTATTCTATTTCCTTATTATTGTATATAACACATAGCATGCTCAGTAAATACAGAATTTAATTTAATTTTGCATCTAGATTCTAACAAAATAAAAAGCAAGGCTCTGAATGGGAAAGTATTTTGAGGTTGGTATTTTGAGAAATATGTACTGTGTGGTGTCTCCTTATATTTCTCCTTTTTCTTCACTTATGTATGAAAAAAGCTTATTTCTTCCTATAGAAGAGTTCTGTGTTATTTCACTTTTTCTTTAATGGTACTTCCTTTTGATCTTTTGGGATGATTCTCCAGTATGAATTGAAGTCTATTCATATTTGCTTACAAGAACGAATTGCTGTTAGCATACCTTTGGAACTTCATGTTGAATGAGTCATGGAATCAGCAATGGTGGCAATCTTAATACCATGGAAAAAAATTGCTATAAATCAGGGTTTTTTTTCTTAGAGAGTTGATTTTCCACTACACCATTGGCACTATGTAAATCTTTTATCAGTGTCTTTCAAATGGAAGATAAAGTACTGTTTCCATGACTGGTCAATGTAATTTTTCAATGTCATTCATTACATAATTTGTGAGATGCATTTCAGATCACTTCATGCAATTTTTAAAACAGTGCTACTGAGATATATTTAACATACTATAAAATTCAGTGTGTTATTTAATGTATATAATGAAAAGGTTTTTAATATATTCACAGAGTTGTGCAACAATCACCAATAGCTAATTCATATAATATTCATTATCCCAAAAAGAAACTCTATACCTACAAGCACTCACTCCCCATTCCTTCTTACTCCACCCCAAGCCCCTGGCAGACACTAATCTGCTTTCTGTCTCTGTAGATGTGCCTATTCTGGAAATTTCATAGAAATGAAATCTTAAGATATGTGGCCTTTCGTGATGGCTTCTTTCACTTAGCATTTTGTTTTCAAGATTCATCTATTTTTTAGCATGTTTCAATATTTCATTTATTTTTATGATTCTATAATATTGTATTATATACACATATAATATTTTGTTTATCCATTCCCTTGATAGACATTTGTATTTTCCCCACTTTTTGGCTACTATGAATAATAATGCTGTTAGGAACAACCATGTATTTTTTTTAAGTCATAGATTTTCTATTTTATTTTTTTACATTTGTCCATTTAAGGCATTTTTCATTTCACTTTATTTTCCTCTGAATTCATGTTTTTTTATTAAAGTATCATTGATATACAATCTTTGTTGGCTTCAAATGTAGAATACAGTGGTTCAACAGTTACCCATATTATTAAATCCCCACCCCCTCTAGTGTGGTCACTATCTATCAATGTAGTAATATGTTACATAACCATTAACTGTATTCTCTCCACTGTACTACTCTGTGCTGTCCCTGTAACCAATATATATTGTGTTGAGAATTATTGTGTCCTTCAATCCTCTTTCCCTCCCTCTTCTCCAACCCCAAACCCTCCCCTTTGATAACCACTGGTCCCTTCTCAGTGTCTATGAGTTTACTGCTATTTTGTTCCTTCTGTTTTGCTTTGTTTTTATACTTCACAAATAAGTGAAATCATTTGGTATTTGTCTTTCTCCACCTGTTTACTTCATTGAGCATAATACCTTCTAGATCTATCCATGTTGCTGCAAATAGGAGAATTTCTTTTTTTCATGACTGAATAATATTCCATTGTGTATATGTAACACATCTCTATCCATTCGTCTATTGATGGACACTTCCATGTATATGTTTTTGAGTGGACATACATTTCATTTCTTTTGGGTATATACCTAACACTGTAACTGATGGATCACATGATAACTCTATGTTAAATTGTGAGGACTGTTTTCCAAAGTGGCTAAAATATTTTAAATATTCACCAGAAATATATAATGGTTCCAATTTCTCCATATCTGGCCAACACTCACTGTCATCTGTCTCTATTATAGCTATCATAGTGGGTATTAAGTGGCATTTCATTGTGGTTTTGATTTATATGACAAATGATGTTGAAAAAATTTTGTGTGTTTATTGGACATTCGTGTATCTTTTTTGGAAAAATGTCTATTCAAATCATTTATCCATGTTTCAATTGCATTATTTGCCTTCTTATTATGGAGATATAAGAGTTCTTTACATACTCAATATAAGTTCCTTGAATGTGTTTCCTCCCATTGTATGAGTTACCTTTTTCACTTTATTAGTGATATTGTTTACAGCACCTTATATGTTTTTTTAAAGCTTTCATTTTTGACACTCATCAACCATGAAACAAAAATTATTGAAATTATCTTACCCGAACTATTTCACAGTCAACATTTAATTCAATTGCAACTGCTTCAATTTTCTCTCTACAGACAGAGCCAAGGCTGGTCATGCCATTGTCCCAGTACTTCTTAAGGGTAGCCAAGTCTCGGTCACTGAACTGAGTGCGGTCTTGTAGCTGTAAAACACATTTAAAAGAATTAGAATAACCAAAGGGAAGAATATTATAGAGAAGATAATTAAGGTGAGATGTGCTGGATTATTTTCAACACATAACAGTAGCTAAATTAATTTCACAATTTTATGTTGACCCACTCTGAAATGGGCATTCTCATGGTATTTATTTCCATAACATGAAAGTGTGCTAGAGAAATAAGTAAATTTTTTAATTGATAGCAATTAATGTTGATTGTAAATTGTTTAAATCACACAGAACATAATTGTACAAAATACTAATAAATTTTATTTTCATTATTTTTTCCCATTTAATCATTGAATTTAATGAGTTGTTTATGTATTTTGGAGATTAGACCCTTATTGGATATATAATTTGCAGATATATTTCTATATGGTAGAGTGCCTTTTTGTTTGTTGAGAGTTTCCTATGTGGTGCGTGAGCTTTTTAGCTTTGTGTAGTTCCATTTGTTTATTTTTGCTTTTGTTTTCCTTTCTTGGGGAGATGTATCCAGAAATTTCTCATGCTGATGGTTCACGAAATTCTTGCTTATGTTCTCTTCTAAGAATTTATGGTTTCATGTCTTATGTTTAGGTCTTTAATCCATTTAGAGTTTACTTTTTTCTATGGTGTAATACAGTGATCTATTTACATTCTCTTACATGTACCTCTTCAGTTTCCCCAAAACCATTTTTTGAAGATACTCTCTTACCTCCACTGTATATTCATGGCTCCTTTGTCATATATTAATTGACCATATCTGTATGGGTTTATTTCTGGGATTTATATTCTCTTCCATTGATCTATGGGTCTGTTCTTGTGCCAGGACCTACTGTTTTGATTACTGTATCTTTGTAGCACAGCTTGAAATCTGGGATCATCATACTCCAAGCTTTGTTCTTCTCTGTCAATATTGCTTTGGCCACTGGGGTCTTTTGTGGTTCCATATAAATTTTAGGATTTTTTGTTCAGGTTCATTGAAAATTCCATTGGTATTTTGATAGGGACTGCATTGAATCTGTAAATTGCTTTGGGCAGGCTGGCCATTTTGATAATATGAATTTTTCCTATCCCTGAAAACAGGATAGATTTCCACTTACTGTGTTTTCTTAAATTTCTCTCACGAGTGTCTCATGGTTTTCAGAGTAAAGTTCATTCCCTTCCTTGGTTAGTTCTATTTCTAGGTATTTTATTCTTTTTGAGGCAACTGTAAATGGAATCATTTCCCTTATTTCTCTTTCTGCTAGTTTGTTGTTAGTATATAGGAACACAACAGATTTCTGTGTATTAATTTTGTATCTTTAAACTGCTCAATTCAGTTAATTCTGGTATTTTTTTGGTGGAGTCTTTAGAGTTTTCTATGCATAATATGTCATCTGCAAATAGTGACAGTTTAACATTTCATAACCAATTTGGATATCTTTATATTTTTGTGTTGTCTGATTGACACAGCAAGGCCTTCCTGTACTATGTTGAATAAAACTGGTGAGATTGGACAACCTTGTCTTGTTCCTGATCTTAGAGGAAAATGTTTCAGCTTTTCACCACTGAGTATTATTTTAGCTGTGAACTTCTTGTATATGACATTTAAGTAATGTTGTCCCTCATCACCCATTTTGTTGAGAGATTTTTTCGTGATTGGATGTTCAATTTGGTTAAATGCTTTTTCAACATCTGTTGTGATGATCATATGGATTTTATCCTTCTTTTTGTTAATGTGGTTTATCACTTTGATTGATTTATTAACATTGTACCATCCTTGCATCCCTGGAATAAATTCCACTTGGTCATGATGGGTAATCCTTCTGATCTAGTTTTGAATTCAGCTTGTTTATATTTTGTTGAGGTTTTTTGCATTTGTGTTCACCAATGTTCTGTAATTTTTTTGTAGTGTTTTTGGTTTTGGTATTAGAGTGATTCTCACCTCATGGAATGAATTTGGAAATATTTCCTTCTCTTCTACTTTTTGGAGTACTTTAAGAATAGGTAATAGCTGTTATTAAATGTTTGGCAGAATTCAGTTTTGAAGCTGTCTTCTTCTGGACTTTTGTTTGTTGGGAGTTTCTTGTTTACCAATTCAATTTCATTGCTGGTAATTGTGCTGTTCAGATTTTCTGTTTCTTTCTTGGTCGGTCTTGGAACATTGTACTTTTCTAGGAATTTTTCCATTTCTTCTAGGTTGTCCAATTTATTGGCATGTAATTTTTAATAGATTTATAATTCTTTTTATTTCTGTGTCAATTATAACTTCTTCAAATCTGATTTTGTGTATTTGTGTCTTCTCTGATATTTTGCTGATAAGCCTGACTAATGGTTTGTCTATTTTCATTATCTTCTCAAACATCCAGCTCTTGGTTTAATTGATTTCTTCTATTGTTTTCTTAGTCTCTGTTTTTCTACTCTGATCTTTATGATATCCCTCTGCCTACTAAATTTTGGCTTTGTTTGCACTTTCTCTATTACTTTAGTTGTAGTGCTATATTGTTTATTTGAGATTGTTCTTTCTTAAGGTAGGCCTGTATTACTATAATCTTCCCTCTCAAAACTGCTTTTGCTGCATTCTGCATATTTTGAGCAATTGCGTTTGTTTTGTCTCTGTGTATTGTTTGATTTCCTCTTTGATCTGTTTCTTGATCCACTGACTATTTAGAAGCATGCTGTTTAGCCTCCATGTGTTATTTTTTTCAGTTTTCTTTGTAATTTTTTTATAGTTTCACACCATTGTATGAAAAGATGCTTGATACAATCTCAATTCTCTTAAATCTGTTGAGACGTCTTTTCTGTCCTAATAAGTGACCAATTTTGGAAAATGTTCCATGTGCACTTGAGGAAAATGTGTATTAACCTGCTTTTGAGTAAAATGTTATGTGTGTATCTGTTAAGTCCATTTCATATAATGTGTCATTCAATACCTATTTCTTTTTATTTTCTCTTTGGATGATCTATCCATTGATAAGCAGGGTATTACTGTCCCCTATTATTTTTGTGTTGCTATTTATCCTTTTCAGTCTGTTAGTATTTGGTTTATATACTTAGGTTCTCCTATGTTGGATGCATAGATCTTTGTGATTTTTATATGCTCTTGTTGGACTGATCCTTTTATCATTATGTAATGTCCTTCTTGGTCTCCTGTTATTTTCTTTGTTTTGAAGTCTGTTTTTTCTGATATAAGTATTGCAACTCCATCTTTTTTTCATCACTCTTTGCATGGTGTACATTTTTTCATCCCTTGGTTTCATTCTGCATGTGTCTTTAGGTCTTAAGTAAATATAGGCAGCAAAAAAGATGTTTTTTTATTATATCCGTTGTCACCCTATATCTTTTGATTGGAGCATTTAGGCCATTTGCATTTAAAATAATTATTTGGTATGTACTTACTGTACTTTTGTTAAACACTTCCTGGTTGTTTTTGTCCTACTATGATCCTTTCTTCCCCTTTTGGTATGTTCTCTTGTTTTATGGTTGGGTTCCTTTCTTGTTTCTTGTGTGGGTATCTGTTGGATGTTTTTGGTTTGTCATTACCATGGAGTTTTTATATGACATCTTGTGACTATAACAATATATAAAAATCTGATGAATATAACAATCTGTAATAAGTGATAATAGCTGATTCTAGCAGGACTACATTTCTTCCTCCCATCCTCCATGTTTTATATATATAATATCTTCTTTTACACCTTTTCCTTAAGTGATTCCTTTAACTAATTTTAGATGGAGTTGCTTTTGGTGCTTTTATCTTTTTGACCTTCATGCTAGCTTTGAAGTAATTGATCTGCTACCTCAGCTTTGTTTGCTTTAACAGTGGACATTTTCCCTTTTCTTAAATTTCTTGCTTCTATTTATGGTCTTTTATTTTCCTCTTCAAGAAATACCTTTAATATTTCTTGTAAGGCTGGTTTAGTTGTGATGAATTCTTAACATGTTTTTATGAAGCTCTTTATCTTTCCTTCAATTCTGAATGATAAATTTGGTGGGAAAAGCATGGAACTTTTCCTGGATTTGGGTGCCATCTTTGTGTAGGAGCCATGTTATTCTTCCCTGTATCATTCCAATTTTAGTATCTGTGCTGGAAAAGTGAGCACCCAATAAATTTGAAAAAGAAGAGCATTTAAATCACCCATAATCCTGGAAAGTGCTTGGTAACATTCTAATGTATATTCTTTCAAACTTTTTTCTCTGACATACATATTCACCTTCACACGGCATACCTTTAAAAAATAAGAATCAGAACTGTATCATCAGCTGCCTTTTGATAAATTAATCTGGATTTTTTATACATAGGTCTCCTACTAATATGATAACTACAAGGGTAAATATAAGAGAAATATGAGATAACACAGCCCCAAAAACAATCTTATTTATAGCTTCAGAAAGTTACCTAATAAGCCTGTCCTTTTTGTTTTTAATTTTTAATTTTATCCAGTAAACTATGGACTTTACATGTTGTTTTAATTAATTGAATTCTGGGTACATACCTAGAAAGTAAATTAGAAGCATAATAGAATTATGACTTCCATTTTTCTGATAAGGAGTCACGAAGAGTCAAAAGTCTAATTCGACATGACACAGAAAGACCATGGCAGAGCCAGAAATAGAAATATATTTGATTTTTTCTAGTAGTTTTAATCCTATGATGTCTCCAATTATCTCAAGGAGTAGTGAAAAAAATCTAAAAATGAACTTTCATTAAAAATATATATCCTGAAATGCTTTATGTGTATGAGTTTGTGATGAGAAACAGTGATAGAATGAGACAGAGACAAAACCTGTGACAGTGAATGGAGAACAAATGCTGCAAATCATGGCATGAGGTATGAAGTTCTGTTGCTTCCTTCCACCTGATAAGACATAATCTGGTCTCACAGAGAGGCTACACTTCAAATCCTTCCTGTACATACACTGCTTTCAAGATTTCCTTTCTAATTGAAATATAAAATGGAACCCTCTACTAAATAGGATTGCATAAGAGTTAAAAATAATGTATACAAGATATAAAACGTGACAAATAAAAGATTCACCATTGCCAAAACTGATATAATACTAAACAGGTACAAATTTGTTTTAAAACTACAACCTTTAGAAAAGGAATTTTAGCTATCACTAGGAAAAGCAATATATGAATTGTCAATTTACTATCAAAATATTGAAATTAAATTGTATAATTAACATGTATCTCTTCATAAAATATATGTGATTTTGTGTGTGCATGTGTGTTAATTTCATTATCAGCCAAATCTGTTCTTCCTCTTATTAAAAATCTGATTATTAACATTTATTATAAGTACTAGTACCAAATTACATGCTCCCAATAAATGAATCAAAATATGCCATCCACAGTTTTTTTTCAATCAAGTCGGAAAACCCTCAAATTATTTGTAATACGGGGGGGACTGTACAGCTCAGAGAAGACAAGTAGTGATTCTCATCTCACTACACTGATGGACAGTGACTGTAATAGGGTTGGTGGGGGGGACCTGATGAAGGGGGTAGTTTAATCATCACAATATTGCTCATGTAATTGTAGGTTAATGATACTAAAATAAAATAAATTGTAAAAAAAAAATCTCATTAGGCACCCATCCCATCCTGTATGGATTGTACAATAGTTGTGGAGATAAAATTCCCAAAATAATACAGAGAAAAATAAATAGTAGAAAGAGTTAAGGTAGATTCAAATAATCCATCATAACAAGTATAAATATCCCCACGTTTTTCCATTGCACCAAATTCTCCAGTGCAAGGTAGCTTACATTACTGTCAGAATGGAAGGAATAATGAACACAACATTGAACACATTCAGCCAATTAATTTGTAATTCATTTAGAGGACATCCAAAGCTGATTCATCCCTTAAATTGAACTAAACAAAACCTGACTTGATTTGTTAGAAATGTGCTAGGGTCTCAACATTAACAATGCTGAGGGTGACCTATTATGACTACTCCTATTAAGTAGAAACCTTTGGGAGAAGAGATGTTATTTTTAAATCTCCTAAAAGCATATTTTAACTAACAAAATAATAAAATCAATTAGCATTAAAACTGAATAGTCATTTAGAGAAGAAAAATGGTGGACACTTAAGGGAGAACGTGAATTCTTCCCTGAGGAATCTTGAAGCTGGAATCAGTTTTGTCTTTCTTTTGAACCCTAAATCCACCTTCACTTTACAAGGCCTAAACCCCTAGCTCAAGTGAGGGAGATGTATTAGGCAATTATCTTGTTGATTCTGTGAAAAGCATAACATTTCCGTAACTCTAGCAATATAGGTGAAAGCAGAGGCTTGGCCCAAGTGACCAGATAATTGTGTTGATTTCACATGGCTTATACTACTACACAACAGACAGAAACATTTTGGCCCCTTCACAAACCTCAAGGACATTTCTAGGAATTTGGTAGTTCCTTTTTTAAAAATTAAACTAATTGAAATAAGAAAATCTGGTGTTGAGGAACAGAGGTTCCTGTCTTAAGTAGGTATCTTTGTTAGATGTGGAACTGAACTACATATTTATACTCAGAAGCAACCTTTTTAAATGAGAACTATTAAAAATTCCTAACTCAACTAACACTTCTTCAACTTACTCCCTGTTTTCCATATGCTGTGCACTACTCTGCCTTATCTGGATCATCAGTCCAGACACTAAGCCAAGTTGTTGGGATTTCAAACCTGTTTTGTGAAAATTTGTTCATATTTCCACTAGATAATGAGCTCTTTAATAGCAGGGATCATGACGTTGTAGTTTTAGTTTTATTCTTGCTGTAGAAATAAAAATAAAAAATGTGCTTGATAAAAACATAGTCAAGCAATCAGAAAGGTATAAAATGAGATACAATCTCTCCCTTCCTTAACTACAAACTCTCAATGCAGACGCCAAAGACAACCAGCATCAGTAGTTTACTAGGTAACTTTACAGGATAAAAATACACACACACTTACAAAAAAAAAAGAGATGAAAATCTAAAGATTTTTCACATAATAGTGTATCTTGGAAATCTTTCTATATCATCACATGCAGATATACTTCAGTCTTTTTTAACTGTTGCATAGTGCTCCATCACATGGACACTCTATGATTTACTCAGAGTTATCTAATGAAGGGCATTTAGGATATTGCTATTAAAAACAGTGATGAAATTGACATCCTTGCATATATGTCTTCCTTTATATTTGTAATTATATCTGATAGCAATATCCTAGACATTTATTTTGGTTACCTCCACTTGTTCCCATTGGCAAGAAACAAATTATTGTGCTAAATTTGTGGGGATGGCCAAACGACTTCCAACACTAGACGGATGATATCAACAGTAATATACTTGTCACATATACTCACAGCCTGGAAGAGAACACTGTATACCATGAAGGGCCACATGGATTCCACTTGGGAACACTATGAACAAGTAGAGGCTGTGGTGTATAAACTGGGGGTGGTGAAACCCCTGTTTCCCACAGAAGAATGTGATTGGCTTGTGTGAATCATTCAGTGGCCTAACAAGGAACTGAATCATGGTCCCCATGGCAAGGACAGTTTGAATATGGTACTTTATGTGCAGGAACAGGCTGGGAAGGGGAAACTGTGGTTGGGTTATTTGAGACCCTCTTTGCTTGTCTAAGATGTCAAAAGATATATAACATGAAGCCTAAACTTCACGTCTTATACCACAAAATGGAACTGGTGGGCCAAAGGTCCATTTAATTTTTATATAAATATAGCCAAATTTCTCTTGGACAAGGGCTGAAATACATATTTTTCTATATTCCTATATATCAATGCTAGGTATCATCCAACTTTGTAATCTTTGCTAATTTGGTGAAAAATGGTATCTTATTGTTTTGATTTGTATTTCTTTAAGACTAAGTATTTTTATATGCTTAATGGCCTTATGTATTTATTTTTCTGTGAAATGCTTATTTAAAGGTTAATGCTTTATTTCTTCTTCATTATTTTGTTAAATTCATATACCCCTAGTGACCAGAACTGTGCCAAACAAATTTTAGATATCTGTACGGATATTTTAATCACATTGAATACATTTTGTAGTTAACGATGCATTACCCTTTTAAATTATGTATACAACTTTTAGAAAATCTTATGATTTACAGGTTCCATTAAATTTATTTATTGACACAATCTCTACCCTTTAGTGAAATTTCTCATCTACAAGAAGTTGAATATGAAGTCCTCAAAAATTGTCTTTTGTGCCTTCTGGGTAAAATTTAATTGGACCAATTTTTTTTCAAATTTTAAGATACACATAATATAAAATGTAAGATTTTAACTACTTTTATGTGTACAGTTTAGTAGTAGTAAGTATATTCACATTGTTGGACAATCTTCAGAACTTTTCATTCCCATTAAACAATTCCCCATTTCCCCCTTTTTGTAGCCACTGGCAACCACATTCCACTTTCTGTTTCTATGAGTTTGCCTACTCTAGATAACCAATAGAAGTGGAATAATACAGTATTTTTATTTTTTAACTGATTTATTTCACTGAATATAGTGCCCTTAAGTTTCAACCATGTTGTAACGTGTCAGAATTTTCTTCCTAAGAATTAATAATATTCATGTATTTATGTACTTACCACATTTCCTCATCAATGCATCTGTCAGGCATTTTAGCTATTTTGAATAATTCTGTTATGACCATCAGTGTACAGATATCTGTTTGAAACCCTCCTTTGAATTCTTTAGGATATATACCTAGACGTGTAATTGCTAGATTCTATAGTAATTCTAAGTTTAATTTTTAAGGAATCATCACACTACTTTTCATAGTGGATGCAACACTTTATATTCCCACAAACAGTGTACGAGTATATAAATTCTTCATATGCTCACCAATACTTGTTAATTTCTGTTTTTATAATAGTAGCCATGCTAATTGGTGTGAGATGATATCTCACTGTGGTTTTGATTTGCATTTTCCTGATTATTAGAGATGTCGAGTTTTTTCATATGCTTGTCAGCCATTTATATATTTTCATTGGCAAGGTCTATTCAAATCATTTGCCTAATTTTAAAATCAGGTTATTTTGTTATTGAGCTATAGGATTTCTTTATATAGTCATAATATTAACTCCTTATCATGTAAGAAATTTAGCTTTTACCTTCTGATCATTTCTAGTCCTTGAACTTCTGAGATATATTCCTGTGATTATTTATTTTATGTATCAACTTGATTGGACCATTAGGTGCCTAGACATTTGGCCAAACATTATTCTGGGTGGATCTGTGAGGGTGTTTCTGAATAAGATTAACATTTGAATCAGTTGACTGAGTTAAGTAGAATGTCTTCCTTAATATGGGTGGACTTCATCCAATCACTGAAAACCTGAATAGAAAAAAAAAAGGTTGAATAAGAGAGTACTCCTTCTGCCTGAATACTTGAGCTAGAACACTGGACCTTCTGGTCTTTAGACTCAGGCTGAAACATTGGTTCTTCTTGGGTATGGAGTCTGTTGACTTTCAGTTTTGACCTTGTACTAGTGACTGTCCTGATTCTCAGGCATTTAGACTCAGGCTGGAACTACATTTTGGCTCTCCTGGGTTTCTAGCTTGCTGACTTCAGATCTCAGAACGTCTCTGTATACACATAGACACATACACACACACATATCTCAGAGATATTGTGGATTTGGGTCCAGACCACCACAAAAAAGTGAATATTGCGATAAAGCAGTCAAATTAAATTTTGTTTACCAATGTGCATAAACATTATGTTAACACAATACTGTAGTCTATTAAAGGTGCAGCAGCATTGTCTATAAAACAATGCACATACTTTGATAAAAAAACTTTCTTTCTAAGAAATGCTAAACGTCATCAGAGTTTTCTGAGAGTCATAATGTTTGCTGGTGGAGGGTCTTGCCTCAAAATTGATGGATACTGACTGATCAGGGTAGTGTTGAATGAAGGTTGGGGTGCTGTGGCTATTTCATAAAATAATACAGCAATAAAGTTTGCAATATTCATTGACTCTTTCTTTCACAAATGGTTTCTCTGTAGCATTCAATGCTGTTTGATAGCATTTTACCCACAGTAAAACTTTTTTCAAAATTGGAGTAAATCCTGTCAAAACCTGCAATTGATTTATCAAATAAATTTATGAAATATTCTAAATCCTTTGTTGTCATTTCAACAATCTCTACAGCATCTTCACTGAGAGTAGATCCATCTCAATAAGCCACATTGCTCATCCACAAGAAAAAAATCCTCATCCATTAAAGTCTTATGACAAGGTTGCAGCAATTCAGTCACATTTTTCAGGCTCCACTTCTAATCTAGTTCTCTTGTTATTTCCACCAAATCTGAAGTTCCTTCCTCCACTGAAGTCCTGAACCACTCAAAGTCATTTATCAGGTTTGGAATCAACTTGTTCCAAATACCTGTTAATATTGTTTTTCAACTCCTTCCCAGGAATCATGAATGTTCTTATTGGCAGTCAGCTTGCTGAAACTTTTCCAGAAGGTTTTCAATTTCGTTTGCCCAGATCAATCAGAGGAATCACTATGTATGGCACGTATAGCCTCACGAAATGTATTTCTTAAATAATAAGACTCAAAAGTCAAAATTACTTGTTTCATGGGCTGCATGATGGATGTTGTGCTAGTAGGTATGAAAACAGCATTAATCTCATTGTACATCTCCATCAGTGTTCTTTGGTTACCAGGAACATTGTCAATGAGCAGTAATATTTTGAATGGAATCTTTTATTCTGAACAGTAGTTCTCAGCATGGGGTTAAAATATTTAGTCAACTATGTTGTGAATAGATGCGCTTTCATCCAGGCTTTCTTGTTCCATTTATAGAGCACAGGCAGAGAAGATTTAACATAATTTTTAAGGGCCCTAGGTTTTAAGAATGGTAAATTAACACTGGCTTCAACGTCAAGTCACTAGCTGCATTAGCCCCTAAAAAGGAAGTCAGCCTGTCCTGGGAAGCTTTGCAGCCAGGAATTCAAAGCTTCTCCTCTCTAGCCATAAAAGTCTTAGATGGCATCTTCTTCCAATGGAAGGCTGTTTAATCTACACTGAAAATCTGTTATTTAGTTCAGCCACCTTAATTAATTATCTTAGCTAGACCTTCTGATAACTTACAGCAGCTTCCGTATCAGCACTTGCTGCTTCACCTTGCACTTTCATGTTATGGAGATGGCTTATTTTCTTAAACCTCATGAACCAACCTTTGCTACCTTCAAACTTTTCTTTTGTGACTTCCTCACATCTCCCAGTCTTCACAGAGATAAAGAGACTTAGGGCCTTACTCTGGATTAGCCTTTGGCTTAGGGGATTGTTGTGGCTGGTTTCATCTGTCCAGACTACTAAAACTTTCTACATATCAGGAATAAGGCTGTTTTTCTTTCTTGCCCTTCATGTCTTCACTAGAGTATCACTTTTACTTTCCTTCAAGAACTTTTCTTTTGCATTCACAACCTGGCCGTTTGGCACAAGAGGCCTAGATTTCTGCCTATGTTGCTTTCAACATGCTTTCATACTAAGCTTAATCATTTCTATTTTATTTAAAGTGAAAGACTTGTGACTTCATTTCAGTTGAACACTTAGAGGCTATTGTAGGGCTATAATTAACTTGGTTTCAATATTATGTCTTATGGAACAGTGAAGGCAGAAGAGAGGGAGAGAGACAAGGAAATAGCCAGCAAGTGGAGAAGTTAGAACACACTCATTTATTTGCTGTCCTATACGAGCTTGGTTCATGGTACCCCAAAACAATTACAATAGTAACATCAAAGATCATTGATCACAGATCACCAAAACAAATTAATGAAAAAGTTTGAAATATTGAAAAAATTACCGAAATGTGACACAGACACAAAGTGAGCAAATGCTGTTGGAAAAATGGCGCTACTAGGTTTCTTGATTCAAGGATGACACAAACCTTCAATTTGTAAAAAACACAGTATCTGCAAAGTGCAATAGACTGAAACACAATAACTGAGGTGTGCCTGTACGTGTGTGTGTGTGTGTGTATACATGTACATCCTACTGGTTCTATCTCTTTGGTGAACCCTGATATATAATCTCTTTATAGTCCCAAGGCCACTTGTACTTCATTCTCAAGAACTCCCCTCAGTTTTACACTATAGGTGTCCAGGAATGGAGTTTCTTGAATATTTAGTCCCAGGAATACTATCATCCAATTTCCAAACCCAACATCTTCTGAAGCTACCATATGTGAGAACTTACTGTCATTGCTGATTTCACTCTTTAAAAAAAAACTCACCAGTCAACTCTGGAGTTTAAATTGATATTGTCCAGCTAAAATTTTACTTGTCACACACGCAATTTCAATCACAATCTTCTGCTACAAGTATGTAATAGAAAAATATTAGGCAGAAATAGAAAACTTATTTCTGGTGACAAGCAGAAGTGGAGGAAAAAACCTGTATCATCATAGATGAGCTTTACAACATTGAACGCAGATAACTAGACTTGCTAAGGACATCCTTGGAAAATATGACTCATCCTCTTCAGAAAAAATCAAATAAGTTCTTTAAGTTTTGCAGGTTGAAATCTCAGTATAAAACAAAAGAATTGCTGGTAAGCCTGTATGTATGAGAGCAAACTTGCAGGAAAAAAAAGAAAAGAAAACAAGAAAAAAACACATCAAAATCTCATACAGTGAAGCCCATCAATTCAAAGTGTATACAAAATTCTATTCTCTAGCAACAAAAATTAAAAGCCAGAGGCAGCAGCGATTCTCTTGAATGGGCATATAGTACATAGGGACTTTGAACTTATAAAACGTAGCAAGCTGCAATTTTCTTCCTCAGCATAAAGAGGTAGAATCAAGAAAATCCTTGATTTTAATCTTAGCTTTATCTCTTCCTATTTGTGGGAAAATGACTTAATTTTTGAGGTTTAGTTTTCTTATTTAAAATTGGGAACACTACTATTTACCTCATAGGATTGTTAAAAGGATCAAAAGAGAAAATACATATAAAACAATTCAGGCTCATAGAAGGACCCAATAAATGTTAGTCTCACTTTGACACCAACTACCCCACACCTACCTCTAGTCTAAACAAGAAGTAGAAGGTGGTATTAGGGTGACACTAATTTAAAAGAAGAATCACATATACCTGAGGGAATAACCTACTATTTTAGAAAGAATAGCGGTGACTAGACATGCTTAGAATTTGCCCCAGATATTTTGTGAAGAACATTTCATCCTGCCTACTTTTTTCTTCTTTTAGAAAATATACATTTTAATATATTCAAAACAGAGGCTGTAGCTTTTTATTCCTACTATTTATATTTCAGTTATCACCCCCATGGAACACAGATGTCACTTGGATGATAGCCTGAATGTGAAAAAGGTTCTGATTTCCTACTTTCCAGTATCATCCATGTCACCATTCTGAAGGATATATACATAGCTCATCATCTAGGGAACCCACAGTGATGGCTGTTTAGGTTCACACTTTGTATTGCCAGCTACAATGTGCTTTCTGAGGAACCTTCCATGTTGACTAAATTAACTATTGGGGTTCAATACCATGAAGCAAAGTTCTGGGGGTGTAGGGCAAACCGCTGCTCCCTCTTCAATGTGGCAGCTGTTTAGGTGCCTGTTTCCACCATCTCTACTGCTAACTCTCCACATTTTTTTAAATTGAAGTGTAGTTGATATACAATATCATATTGGTCTCAGATGTACAACACAGTGATTATATACATTACAGTTATATACAACAAATTGCTCACCATGGTAACTGGTTACCATCTGTCAACATACAAAGATATTAACATATTATTGGCTATATACCTTATGCTGGACTTTCCACCTCTGTGACTAAATTATTTTATAATTAGAAGTTTGTACCTCTTTATCTCTCTTACCTACTTTGCCTGTCCTACTACTCCCCTCCCTTATGGCAACTATCAAATCAGTTTGTTCTCTCTGTTTATGACTCTGTTTCTATTTTCTTTGATCACTTCTTTTTCAAAATATTTTTAGATTCCACAGTTATTATAAACTGGCTGTATTTACCCATTATTCAATAAGTTATTGATAAAATTAGGAAGAAGTTACTTAACATCAAAATAGGAAGCCCAAGCCAAAATGTAGTTTAAAAGCTGTTTTTTATTGATACAATAGCTATAGATATCCTGTAATGTCCAGATTTAATAAAATAGTAGCCACTAGGACAGAAAGTAGAAGAAGGGTTTATAGAATTAGAAGCAAAGATCGTAAACAAAGTAGCAAATCAGGTAGTTCAGCACTGAGCAATGCTTACATAATTTTTCCTTATATATTCCTTAGAACCTTAATCCAATAGGAGAAAGTGCTATTACACTTTTTAACATTAAGTACACTTTTGGCATCATATATAGACATCAAGTTATGCATATCTCTATTTAATATGCAATTTTAAGGCATACTTAATGAAAATAATACTTATATAACCCTAAATGATAAATCAGTAGTAAACCCTCCACTAGATAAGATATTTCATAAGCCAGTCAATTAACATTATTGTGTGACTACTGTATATGTAGAATATAAGCATACAGCAGTTACTCCTTATAAGTTTACACTTGCTGCCACTAAAACTCATGTATGACAAAGGATTCTATAAGTTTGAGCCCCAGCAGACTTTTGCCTTTGAAATTATTTTCTTTAATCTCATTGCATTGTACAAGTTCTTTTCTGTTCCTATAGCCTCTTTTAAAAAATATATTTTTATCTTTATGAAGTATAACACAGATCTAAAAATGAGAATTGTTCTGGTAAAATGTAATTAAGCTTCAAAAGGTTTATCAGGAGGTATGACTTTTAATTCAGTGCTCTTATCTGAGAATGGGAAAGGATTTTCAATATGTATAAAATAAATACTATCATAAAATTAGAAATTTTAGATGGAAAAAAAGATGGCAGTGTAGGAAAGCAAGGCAAAAATTTCCACCCCAAATCACATAGAACATGGCCTGAAATCAACCTGAAGACAGCAGAACTGACCATGTACATCTGGGGAAGAAGAGAAGACCCTAAATAATAGGATAAAGTGACAAAGCCACGATCAGTCAGGATCCAAGCTCTCTCCCCACCCTGGCCTAGAGGCTGGAGGAAGAGGAATGGAGTGAGGAGGGAGGAGAAGCCCAGGACCCTGAACAACTGGCCCTGGAGATCTCCTCTGTGAACACTGGCGATCTCCTCTGGGAACACAAGTCCACATTGCATTACTGTGTTGATTGGTGCAGCTGGACAACAGAGATGGGCATAATACTCAGCGACGCTGAGATTCTAGCTGGAGAACAGGCATACTCTACTGGCCTCTCTGAGAAAGAAAGCAGAATGGGCAGTTTGAAAAACTTCCCAGAATTAAGAGGGGTACCAGAGTGGCAAGGATTGCAGAGTGCTCTCTGTTTAGGAGAAAGATCAGGTGCACAAAACCTACCCAGCCCACCCTCAGCCCAAATATTGGGAGCCCTCAGGAGCTTCAGGTGCTCCATCCCCCTCACTGGCAACACAGCCCAGAGATACTTCACAGTGGTGCATGGCCTGCTGGCTGGAAGTGAAATCAAACTTTATTCCCAGGTAGGCGCAGGGAGACCCTCCAGCTTGCTCAGCCTTATTTTGGGCCAGCCAGAGAGTTGTGCACAAGAGCCAGGCCTGGGAGCTCTTCCTTCCCTGCAGCCACCAGTCCTGTTCACTGGCACCCTGCCATTGCAGAAGAATGGGAGAAGGGCAGCTCCAGCCCTCAAAATGGTGTGTGTGCACAGCCCAGCCTTAGGAGCTATTTCCTTTTGGCGGGAACTCGTCCTGATGGACTGTACCCCAATTACAGCAGGCCAGAGCAGAACACCTTGAGCAAGGCAGACAGGAGCCACATCCAATACATGCCAACAGAAGGGGCTCCCACACAGGAAACTGAGATTCTGGGTAATACAGTGTAAATCCTGCACAAAGCTATTATTACACAGGGAACACTAAAAAAATGATGAGGAAGAGAAATTTGTTCCAAAATTCTACAAGAAAAAACACCACAGAGAGATCTTAGTGAAACTGAAATCACCAATCTTGATAAAGATTTCAAAATAAGTCATAAACATGCTCCTAGAGCTACAGAAAAATATTCACAGTTTCAGGGATGACTTCAAAAAAGAGATAGAAATTTTGAAACATACAATCGGATTTAAAACTAGATTTGATGAGGTAGAGGAGATGGTCAATGAAGTAGAAATTAGAGAAAAGGAAAACAAAGAAGCTAAGGAACAGAGCAAAGGGGACCTCTATGAATGAAAGAATAGTAACAGAGCTGTGTGACCAACCCAAACAAAACAATATTTGCATTATAGGGGTACCAGGGAAGAAAAGAGAGACAAAGGGATATAAAGTCTCTTGAGGAAATAATTGCTGAAAACTTCCCCAATCTAGAGAAGGAAACAGTAACTCTGGTCATGGAAGTGTAGAGATCTCCCAACAAAAGGAACTCTAGGAAGACAATATTAGGACATATAATAATTATATGGCAAAGACCAAGGACAAGGAGAGAGTATTTAAAGCAGCCAGTGAGAGAGAAAAGATCACTTATAAAGAAAAACCCATCAGGCTTTCAGCAGAAACTTTACAGGTTAGAAGGGAGTGGCATGATATAATTAATGCAATGAAACAGAAGGGCCTCCAGAAATACTGTAACCAGCAAGATCATGATATAAATTTGAAGAAGGGATTAAACAATTTCCACAGAATTGAAAGTTGAGGGAGTTAGCCACCACCAAACTATTTCTACAAGGTATCTTAAAGGCACTACTCCAGGTGGAAATGGTCTTAAGGCTAAATAGCAGTCGCTAGAGAAAATAAATCCACAGTAAAAGTAGTAGAACAACTGAATATTAACCAAATGCAAAATTAAATCAGCTACCAACAAAGTCAGTCAAGGGATACACAAAGAGCACAGATATGACATCTAACATAAAGAGTGGAGGAGGAGGAAAAAGAAGGGAGAGAAAAAAGAATCATAACACTGTGTTTATAATAGCACAATAAGTGAGTTAAGGTAGACTGCTAGATAGTAAAGAAGCTGCCCTTGAACCTTTGGTAACAATGGATCCAAAGCCAGAAGTGACAATAAGTACATATCTATCAATAATTACCCTAAATGTAAATGGACTAAATGCAACAATCAAAAGACACAGAGTTACAGAATGGATAAAAAAGCAAGACCAAGGGGATTAAACATGGTGACATGAGAGGTGAGACAGAGGCTTCCTCCTAAAACCACATATAATACGAAAAATAATTAATACATCTACTCCTGAAAGAGAAACAGGGAAGACGACTGTGCCAAACTGCATACACCTGGAGACAAGAGCAGAACTCACAGAACAGGTTAACATACTAAAGCTGTGGCCGGGTGGGACCCAAGCACTTCCCCCACCCCAGCTAACCAGTGGTAGGAAGAAAAACGGAGCAGAGAGGAAGTGGAGACCTGGGACTGCTGAATTCCTAACTCCAGAGATCTGCTCTGGGAGCACAAACCTACATTTCATGGTGCTTGCATGATACTCTCATAATTAGGTAATTGGAAAGCTAAGAAAGGCAGAATTCCTGGAGAGACTGAGATTCCAGCTGCTTGTGGAAAGCAACGATCTACATCTGGCTGCACTAGGACAAAAGGTGGGCAGTCTGAGAGAATTCCTAAAAAAGAAGCCCTTAGCAAGAGGGCTGCTAAAGGGGCAAGAATTGCACAGAGTTTACTTCTCAGGAGAAGGGAAAGGTAGACAAAATTGTCCGGGTGCACTCTGCCCAGCAGATTGGGAGCTTTCACAATCTTCAGGTGCTCCAGCTCCCAGGCTCCCTACAGAGCTCCAAGAACCCCCTCCATGATAGGCAGCCTACTGAGCCTTTCTCCCAGCCAGCCCCACATGGCTCACAAACTGGCAAACCCTACCCTGACATTAAGCCAGCCAAAGGGAAGATCTGTCTACAGCAACTACAAATGCAAAGCATAGAGGCTTATACCTCTCTGCTCGGCACACTGGTTCAGGCAGTGGAGAGAGGCATAGCAGCCGAGAAGCAGGAAACAGCTCTTTTCTCCCCCTCAGGCACCAATACCACTCCCCTGTGTACCCTGACATTGTTTCAGTGGCTAAGCTGGTCCAGAGAGTAGAGCTTCTGGGCACTAGAGGGCACCATACACAAATATGAAACACCAAACGAACCTGGATCAGAGTAAAATTATTAATACAACTCCTGAAAGATTTAAATGATATCGACCTCATGATGCTCCCTGAAAGGAAGTTCAAAATAAAAATCATTAACATGCTCATGGAGGTATGGAAAGATATTCAAGAACTCAGGAATGAATTCCGTTTGGAGATCCAATCGTTGAAGAGCACAATGGAGTGTATTAAAGCAGATTGGATATGGGGCAAGAGACGATAAATGAAATAGAAACTAGAGAAGAGGAATACAAAGAAGCTGAGGCACAGAGAGAAAAAAGGATGTCTAAGAATGAAAGAATATTGAGAGAAGTGTGTGAACAATCCAAACAGAACAATATTCGCATTATAGGGGTACCAGAAGAAGAGGAGAAAGAAAAAGGGATAGAAAGTGTCTTTGAGAAGGTAATTGCTGAAAACTTCCCCAATCTGGGGAAGGAGATAGTCTCTCATGCCATGGAGGTGCACAGATCTCCCAATACAAGGGACCCAAGGAAGAAAACACCAAGACATATAGTAATTAAAATGGCAAAGATCAAGGATAAGGACAGACTATTAAAAGCAGCCAGAGAGAGAAATAAGATCACATACAAAGGAAAGCCCATCAGTCTATCATCAGACCTCTAATTAGAAACCTTACAGGGCAGATGGGAGAGACATTATATATTTAATGCAATGAAGCAGAAGGGCCTCAAACCAAGATTACTTTATCTGGCAAGATTATTTTTTAAATTTGAAGGAGGGATTAAACAATTCACAGATAAGCAAAAGCTGAGAGAATTTACCTCCCACAAACCATCTCTACCGTGAATTTTGGAGGGACTTCTATAGATGGAACTGTTCCTAAGGCTTAATAGCTGTCACCAGAGGTAATAAAACCACAGTAAAGAAAGTAGAACAGCTAATTATTAAGAAAATGGAAAATTAAATTAAATATTCCCAAAGTCAATCAATGGATAGACAAGAGTATAGAATATGATACCTAATATATAAAGAATGGAGCAGGACGAAAAAGGAGGAGAAAAAAAAGAACCTTTAGATTGTGTTTGTAATAGCATATTATGTAAGTTAAGTTAGACTCTTAGATAGTAAGGAAGTTAACCTTGAACCTTTGGTAACCACAAATCTAATGTCTGCAATGGCAATAAGTACATACCTATCGATAATCACCCTAAATGTAAATGGACTGAATGCACCAATCAAAAGACATAGAGTCAGTGAATGGAAAAAAAAAACAAGACCCATCTATATGCTTCCTACAAGAGACTCACTTTAAACACAAAGAGATACAAGACTAAAAGTGAAGGGATGGATACATTTCTTGCAACTAATAGGGAGAAATAAACAGGAGTTGCAGTACTTGAATCAGACAAAATAGACTTCAAAACAAAGAAAGTCACAATACAGGAAGAAGGACATTACATAATGATAAGGGGGGTAAAAGGCATCCAAACTGGTAAGGAAGAAGTCAGTGTCACTATTTACAGATGACCTGATATTATACATAGAAAACTATAAAGACTCCACCAAAAAACTATTAGAACATATAACTGAATTCAACAAAGTTTCAGGATACAGAATTAATACACAGAAATCTGTATCATTGCAATATACTAACAATGAGTTAGCATAAAGAGAAATCAGGGAAAACAAAAACGTTTATAACTGCATGAAAAAGAATAAAATGCCTAGGAATAAACCTTACCAAGGATGTGAAAGACCTATACTCTGAAAACTATAAGTCACTCATGAGAGAAATTAAAGAAGATACCAATAAATGGAAATATATCCCTTGCTCATGGATAGGAAGAGTTAATATTGTCAAAATGGCCATCCTGCCTAAAGCAATCTACAGATTCAATGCAATCCCTATCAAAATACTGACAGAATTTTTCAGTAAACTAGGACAAATAGTTCTAAAATGCATCTGAAACTACAAAATTCCCTGAACAGCCAAAACAATCATTATGAAGAACAAAGCTGGGGGTATTATTCTCCAAGATTTCAATCTCTATTACAAAGCCACAGTAATCAAGACAATTTGGTACTGGCACAAGAGCAGACCCATAGATCAGTGGAACCGAAGAGAGAGCCCAGATGTAAATGCACATATATATGGTCAATTAATATATGAAAAAGGAACCATGAATATACAATGGAGAAAAGCTTCTTCAACAACTGTTTTGGGAAAACTGGATAGCTACATGTAAGAGAGTGAAACTGGATTATTGTCTAACACCATACATAAAAGTAAACTTGAAATGGATCAAAGACCTGAATGGAAGTCATGAAACTATAAACTCTTAGATGAAAACATAGATAGTATGAATAAAGCTGATATAAGCATTTGTATGCAGGATTTGGGCAGATATAAATTTTCAAATCAATTGGGCAAATACCTAGGAGTATGACTGATGGATCATATGTTAAGTTATGTTTAGGTTTGTTATAAACTGCCAGACTATCTTCCAAAGTGTTTGTATCATTTTACAATACGACCACCAATAAATGAGAGCTCCTGTTGCTTTTCATCAGCCATTGCTAATCTCAGTATTTTGGAGTTAGCCATTCTTATCGGTGTAGAGCGTTTTACCCTAAAACATGCAATTAAAAATTACATGAAGTTTTTACACTAAATCACTTGTGCAGGAAACTTTATGATTTTTTTCAGAACCTTAAAAACATTAATTTTATATTTTAGCATAAGCATGTGTTTACGCCAAAATTTGTGTTTGCTTAGAAAATATTTTTTAAGGTCTAGAATAATGCGCTCCAATATGATGGTGGAGAAAATCTCAGTAGATAACTTATTTTATGAATAACCTTTAGAATATAGTATTTACTATTTGTATAAAGAAAATTTTAGACTCTGGTCAAACCTTCCAGTAACTATGAGTGGAATCAAGCAATCCTAATCTAAACAAGCAAATTGAGAACACAGATATGTAAAAATAAGAGTTAAGTAGAGTATCTTTTGTACTTTATTTATGTAATACTAAAAAAGTGGGGAACTGCATGAAGGTAGTCAAAAGGTACAAACTCCCAGATATTATATAAATGGGTGCTAGAGATAAAATGTACACATGATGACTATAGTTAACACTGCTGTACAGTATATTTGAATGTTGTCAAAAAAGTAAATCCTAAGAGTTCTCAACACAGGAAAAGAACACGTTTTTCTTTTTTTGTCTATATGAGATAATGGATGTTAAGTAAATTTATTGTGATAATTATTTCACAGTATATGTAAGCCAAATCATTATGCTGTACACCTTAAACTTTATAGTGCTGTATGTCAATTATATCTTAATGAAACTGGAGAAAAAGATAAAATTCCTGTGGCTGAGAAAAACCACCAATTTCAAAACAAAATCAACAAACAAACAAAACCTAGTATAATATATTGCAACATTACCATATGGAAGCTATATCACTACTAGAAGATGAAAATCCATGTACGTATTTCATAGTTTAACAAATGACAAAAGAGGAATTAATACCCATGTGCTAAGTACACTGAAATCATTGTAACAATTTAGTACTTATCTTAGTTTGAATACATTGCAATAGACTGGACACCAAGTAACTTACTGCAGAACGTGGAGTTGGCTAATAGCTCAAGAGTTAAGCAGAAAGCATAGGTTTGGTAACCAGGAGAAGTAACATTCTATTGGCAAATATAGCCAGGTAGCCAATGCCCTTCAACACTTTTACACAATGTCTATAAACTAAGCTCTTTAAACTAAATTTAAACATCATAATGAAAAACAAACCAATGTACATGTGGGTTGCAGTTTAAAATGGTTATCATAAAAATGTGGTCTATTAAATTCTTATATGACACTCACTCAAACAAAAAAATAGATTGTTTTACACACAGTACTAAGTCAGAAAAAGAATATGGCATATTAATTTGGGATAAGGGAAAGAAAGAGATGAAAAACATTGTGTTTTTAAAGTACCTTTAAATAAACCTGACTGCTAAATCTCATTTTAAAAGTTCATAATTCTTCATTTTTGGTTAACCCTTTAAAAAGTGATCCTATTTTAATTAATTTTATATGAAACTATTCTAACCATCTAATTTGTAAAAAAAGAATGGATTACTCTAATTTTTTAGCTCATAAGCATACAAATTATAAAAATACTTTTTAAAAACACACACCCTCATGCTGTTAAAGTAAATATACTTTCTGTGATTTCTATTACATACATTTCCTACTCTTTTCCTAATACCATAGCTGTCACAATCTATAGTACATTTCAGCAATGGTATAATTCAACAAATTTAGAAGCAACCAGCAGTTTTTGAAAAATCATCAAATTTATTTTTGTCAAATAATTGACTGATCAATGAAGTCAAAACAGGCTATCTAAGGTTTTCAAATAGAGAATATTGTAATTTAATATAGTACCAATTCATTTCAACATGCTAACAGGGAAACGCTAAAAATAATATAATATTAAGTATTGTAGGTGATAGAAGAGAGGCTTGACAGAATATACAAACAGAAACTGAAGGCCACATGGAACTAAAGGCTGAAACGTGTGGCACAGTGTTATGGAATTTCAGATGGAAAGAGAGTAAAAGACAGTAACTGGGGAGTTAATAGTAAGTTGAGCCTTGAAGCATCAGTTAGATTTTACTAGAGATAAGAAGTGACAACAATGAAAGTGAAGGCAAGGAAACCAGAGAACATGATATATAAGCCCAAGTGACAAAGGAAGCAACAACCCCCATTGAAAAATACATTTAAACAAGCAAGGTGGAACAATGCAATAGTGAGCTCTAATTCTGGAATAAGTTTTTGTTAGATTTCCCAGGCAATAAGGAGCCACAGTGGCTACACCAACAGAAGAGAGACATGAAAGAAACTATACAAATGCTAAACAGGAATATAGAAAATAACTTATATTTCAAGTATCACAAGTGAAAGGAATATAAATATGAATTCAAATTATCAAAGCAAAGCCTGATATATGTCTTAAATGATAGGCAAATAATTCATATATAAGTAATACATTATATTTTAAAACCCCCAAACCCACAGATTTTATAACCATTGATTCTAAAGGAATTCCACATTAGTGTTGCAAAAATTGCAAAGGCACAGCCTTTTGAGTAATGCAATTGTCAAATATCAGTATGCATACTGCAGTAAATATTCTTCTTTCACAGCAATGAGGCCTGTTTAATGCTGCAACCTGTCTCCTTACTCCTAAGTCCTTGTGATTTCCCTTACTCTGATTTCTTCTTTCTTCACACTACTTAAAACCTTATATGCAATTCATTTGCCCATTTGTTTACTGTATGTATCTCCTGACTATAAAATAAATTCCATAAAGCCAAGGATCTTTGTCTGTGTGGTTCCTGATATAAACCAAATGCCTAGATCAGTGCCTGGAATATACTAACAGCTTCAGATAAATAATTGTTGAATGAATAATTGAATAAGTGGATAAATATAGGGATTTCATTGAAATGAATTACAAGCTATTATTATATTCTTATTATATAGCAGCAAAATATGAATACAGTCATTCAAAAATAAGTGAAAAGGAGAAAGCAGGAGGATCATGTAAATATTTTTATTTTTAATTACGTTTATCTTCCAAGTTTCTTGACTAGGTAGTTTGATTCCAGTGAGAAGTTGAAAATTGAGGTTTGTGAAGTAGAGAATAAGGAGAAACAACTATTATTTCACAGCCAAAAAATATTATGAGAGTTTTCCATTATGCAAAGTACATATCATCATTTGTTTTCTCAATATAGGAGGCAATTAAAGAGGCAGAGAATGAAAAATACACTTGTTCCACTGGGTTATGTGTTGTAAAAAATATCCATATTTGCATACATATTACATTAAAATTTTAATGTAATAATACTGAATTGAGATTTTAACTATACTGATTTTATATAAATATGAACAAGAAAAAGCAAATTCTGTTGAAAATTTTTGTCTATAGCAAATATTCTTAAAAAAGGAGCTATTAAACAAGAATTTTAAGATTTTAAGTCAAACTCTACCAACCATCTAGCTATCCTTTTGAGAAAAGTCTAATTCCCATCCAGAAATTTAGATGAAGGCCATACAACTTTTAAAATTATGAATACTCAAAACTAGTTCAACTTATTTTCCTTTAACTTCTAAGTAGTCCAAATGAAATAAATTTCAACCTCCTACAGACCACACCAGTATCTTCTTTTTCAAGTTTTAACATTTTCGATGTGTATATACTAGTTAAAAACGTATAAAAATGTCTACTTAAACAGACATTAGCAGACAAGAAGAAATGCTGTTCAAAATATTTTAAGTGAATTACAAATATCTTTCAACCATACTTTTATTTTCTAATGATTAAAGAGTAGTCCATGGTTAGTTATTGCAAATGTACTGTCACTTTCTCAGAGACTCAGTTTGATGACTGTAGTGGCTGATTGGTTTGTTATTGTTCTGTTGCTTTCCTATTCTGGAATTATGGATTGAGAGCCTGTTGGGCTTTATAAATCTTAAAATGAATTTGGGAGTGTTTTTGCCTTTCTTTTCTGTAGTTTCCAGAGATCTCTTGTTTGCAGCATCCTGTCAGTCAGCACTCTTGACACAAATGAGTCAGAAACCAGTTCCTCAGGCAGGGCATGCAAAAGTTGGGGTATTGGATGTTTTGGTATATCTCTTTCCTCCTTAGGAAGCATCTGGGAGCTGGGGGTTTCCTCCAAATCATATGATGCTGTACTAGGGGTGGTGTTGTGATGACAGGGTGTCTGCAGTTTTCTTACCAGTTCAAGTTTAGCTAGTTTAATACTTGCCCTAGGCAGTGAAGCCTCTAACTTGTTTCCTGATTTCTCACAGAGGTAATTTCTTGATATATTGCTTTTGAATTTGTATGTCTATGGGAGGAAGGACCCCATGACCTCCTATTCCATATATCTTGTGGATGTCACTGTCATTCTTATTTCCCTGTTTAATGAAGTATAGTTGATATAAAATATTGTATTAGTTTCAGGTGTACAACATAGTGATTTAACAATTATATACATTACAAAATGCTCATCATGAGAAGTGTAATTACCATCTGTCACACAATATTATTGACTATATCCTTATGCTGTACTTTTTATCCCCATGGATTATTTATGTTATAATTAGAAGTTTGTACCTCTTTATCCCCTTTACATATTTCACCCATCTGCCCAAATCCCTTCCCATATGCCAACTATGTTTGTTCACTGTATTTACGAATCTATTCCTCTTTGGTTTGTTTAGTAGTTCCCACATAAGAGTCAAATCATATAGTATTTGTCATTCTCTTATTTCAGTAAGCACACTACCCTAAAGGTCCATCTATGTTTTCGAAAATGGCAAGATATCATTCTCTTTATGGCTGAGTAATATTCCATTGTATATATGTACCATCTCTTCTTTATCCACTCATCTATCACGGGACATTTAGGCTTTTTCCATATCTTGGCTATTGCAAATAATGCTACCATAATCATAACAATGCATATATCTTTTTCAGTTACTGTTTTTGTTTTCCTCAGGTAAATACCTAGAAATAGAATTAGTAGATCATATGCTATTTCTGCTTTTAATTTTCTGAGGAAACTTGGTAATGTTTTCCATACTGGCTGCAGCAGTATACATTCCCACCAAAAGTCCACAAGGGTTCCCTTTTCTCCACATCCTCATCAACACTTGTCATTTTTTGTCTTTTTTATATCAGCCATTCTGACTGGTGTGAATGATATCTCATTGCAGTTTTGATCTGCATTTCCCTGGTGATTAGTGATGTTGAGCACCTTTTCATGTGTCTATTGGCCATGTGTATGTCTTCCCTGGAAAAATGTCAGTTCAGGCACTCTTCCCATTTTCTAAACATATTTTTTGTTATTGGTGGTGGTGTTGAGTTATATGAGTTCTTTATATATTTTGGATATTGACACTTTGTCAAATAATCATTTATAAATATCTTCACCCAATCAGTATGATTCTTCTTCATTTTGTCGATAGTTTCCTTCACTGTGCAGGATTTTAGTTTGATGTAGTCTCACCTGTTTATTTTAGTTTTATTTCCCTTGCTTGGGAAGACATATCCAGAAAAAAAAGTTGCTAAGGCCAATGTGTTAGATCCCCTTTAACACACAATCTTGAACTGCCTCCGGGTGCAGCAACTCCTTATAACTTACAGCTATTGTCTACAGCAGTTTCTAAGTCCCCCACAGCAGTTTCTAAGTTCCCTATCACCCGCAACAGTTTCTATTTCTCAGAAGTCACAAGGCCACCATCCTGCTCACTAAGGCCCTAAATTCCTATATAAGCAGCTCCTCCCTTTGCTGCCACTGCTGCTCTCTCTTTCGAGACAGCCACTCTGTTGTTTGTCTTACAGGGAATAAAATCACGCTGATGGAGTTCTCATGTCCTTCTTTGCAAGCGAATGAGCCAGGTAGCTAAAGAACCCTTTCATTGGTGTCTCGGCCCAGGAACAGTTTCTTAAACTGTTAGCCTGCTCTTAATGTTGAAAAATTTCAACGAACTTTCTCATTGTTTTATCAAAGCAGTTTCTCATGCTTAAAATCTCAATGAGTTGTTTGAGTATTTAAGAAAATGAAATCTTAGTATTAAAAGGTCTAAAAGCTAAACTTTGCAAAGAATTTTAACCTTCTGTATTTGTCTATGAAGTATTTTGTTGTCATTCTAGGTAAATAGAGAAGTATTGCTTCATAGCAACCTATAATCCTACTTAAGCAAGTGCCAAAGTAACTTTCTTTTAACAACTTCCCAAAATCAAAATTAGAAAGGTACTTTTACCTCTAGTTAATTGATATTTTCCAGAGGGCCCCTGGAACATGCCAGAAGAATTTTTCTCCTTTTTAGAGAAAGTATTTAGCTAATTCAGCTTATTTACCTGATATATAATTAGGTTAATTGCCTGGAAAGCACTGTCAAACAGAATGATGCTAAACTTTGTTACTAAATGTTTAGTGTTGCAAAAATATCCAAATTTCCTTATGCCAACTCTATTATAGTAATCTCTCAGCAAATCTTTAAGCATTGTCATTTGTATACCTTTTGTCATTTATAATCACTGTTTTATTACTCCTAAACTAGTAAAGAACTAGACTTCAGCAGAACAGGTATTTACATAGGATTAAGTAAACTAAGGAAGATGATTTTGTGGCTTTTTGTTTCAAATGTTACGGATAGTGTTTTAAGTTTTTCTCTTAAGCTGACAATAGTTTAGTAAATGACAATACCTTTGTAAGCAGAATTGAAACATTTATCTTTCTCTCTACCTGATCCCCCCAGAATTTAAAAACCCAGTAACTATTTTTATATTTCATAGCAGTATATTTATTTGAATAAGTTCAATAAGAATCTGCTTTCCTTGTAAGAAGACCGATTAAAAACACTGGTTATATTACCAAGGCTTTGACTGGAATGTCATTCCTGAAAGAAATGGGCATAAACTCACATATGAACAGACAGCTTTTAAGGAACTGAGGTCGACTTTATAAAGCCAACAAAGACCCTTGGAAGAACTGGCCTGGTACCTTGCTTACAAGTTCCCAGCAGCCTTACCAGATGAGTAAGGAAGGTCACTTCCTGGCAGGTGCAGGAACCTCAGAATGTCTTGGGGACCTCAAGAAGAGAGTAAATTCACCCAAATATAAAGGTACTGCATGCAAAACCTGATGGCAAGTCTGGCTTGGCTTTCTGGCCTTGAGAAGCCTTTAGAAGTCCAATCTGAAGTTAATAATAAAAAGTTCAAGAAAAGCACATTTAAAAGAGCCTATGTAATGAATTGCTCTTCTTGCTGCACTTATGCAAATAATCAAGCCAAATGTTAATTATTTTCTTAATCTGGTTTCTTTTAATAAAAATGAGGGTGATTTTAGATAAAAGTATTGTTTCAATAACGCAGCCTTATCTATGCTGAGTCCTAATACTAGTCATTGGGACATAGACAAGATCCAGAATTCTAGTTTCCCCAAGATATCTAGCTATGATTCTCAATTAGAGTTTTACTCTTTCTAATCCTCATATTCAGCCATGCATTCATCAATCTCCTTGTCAAGTCTGTTCTTCCAGAATTGAAAATCCAACTCCAGATGTTACTACTTAACCTAATAACGTGATTTCTTCTATCTCACCTAGAAGCCATGAAACTGCAAATAGTGATAGTAATAGAACCCAAGATAGAAACTCCAATCTTCCAAAGCCCTCCTAAGCAACCATTAGTAAAGACCTAGCTGCACCCCTTACTTCACCCTCTCTCAGCATGAGGCAGCCAGAGCAGTCATCGCCCCCTTTCCCTAGCAGCAGCTAGAGTCTCTATCTGTATAGGGGGAATGAGACAGGGACCACGGGCTTAAATCAACTCTGAGAGACATCCTACTTCCTCTCCTCATGCCTCTCATCATTTTCTGCCTTCTCCTACTTTTCGCTCACTGCCTAATTAACTTCCTAAAAAACCTCATTCAAACTCAAATTTCAAGAATCACTAACCAAACAATCAATAAGTTAATCATGCAGGAGTAAAAACCCCTTCCAATGGAAGAAAGATCCTGCCAGCAGAAAAGGCAGTGCTGACAGAAGCCCGAGCCATCAGCTGTACTTCACCCCTCTTCCTGCACGAAGCATCCAGATGATCCAACACTTTGCCCCTCTTCCCTACACTTCACATAAGAAATAAAACAAAATGCAGGAATGAGAGGGACTTCTGGGAAGATGTCTGCATGAGCAGAGCAGCAGAGATCTCCTCCCAAAACCAAATGTATTTATGAAAATACAACAAATATAACTATTCGTAAAAGAGAGACCAGAAGATACAGTACAACAGCAAGGCTAGAGCTGTACTTGTGGGGACTCAGCACTTCACAAAGAGGGTAGGATATGGGATTGTGACCTGGAGGGACCCAAGTGCTCCCCCACCGCAGTGCACTGGCAGGAGGAAACGATTTGGAGGGGGGAGGGAGTGGAGGCACGGGCCCGCCAAATAACTAGCCCTGGTGATCTGCACTGCGAGCTCTGACACACATAGTGTGGAGTATCAGAGATTGGAGAAAAAGAGGGGCAGGAACTGAGAGGGGCGGTGCAGCCAAGTCCTCTCAGCTGGCTCCCAGGACAATAGAAAAGCACGCACTTTTCTAAAAGTCTTAAAGAAACAAGAGCCCAACAGCAGAACAAAATCGTCCCAGTGCACTCAGCCAAGGAGGCTGGGAGTCCTGGGGAATTTTGGACCCCAGGGCGAGCAGATGAGCAAAGGAGCCATGCCAAGGCTTCCCACAGAGATCAGCAGCCACCCATTCATTCACCCCCAGCCAGTGCCACAAAGGGTCTGGCGGAATGGAACAGTGGGGCAGCAGCACCACCTACAGCAACTTCAAAGAATCTACTCTGGGCGGGCATTATTTGTTGTTGTTTTGGTTTGGTTTATGTTTTTTATTCTCTTTTTCTTTCCCTCTCTTTTTCCCCATTTTTTTATTTTTCCCCTTTTTTGCTTTTGTTTTCTTCTTTTCTTCCATTTTTTTCTTTTTAAAAGTTTTAAGGAGCCCAGCTGACAAACGTGATGCCTACCAGCAAACACTTCTATTGCCATAAAAAGACAGAGGAATATGGTACAAACAAAGCTTAGCCAGACAACCCCAGAAAAGGAGCCTGATGGGATGGACATGCACAATCTTCCTGAAAAAGAATTCATAAAAAAACTCATAACCATACTGATGGATCTACAGAGAAATATGCAAGAGCTAAGGGAGAAAGTGAGGAAAGACAATGCAGAAATGAGACAAGCGATTGATGGGCTTAGCAGCAGACTGGACAAGATACAAGAGACTGTTAATGGAATAGAAATCAGAGACAGGAATACAGAGAAGCTGAGGCAGAGAGAGATAAAAGGATCTCTAGGAATGGAAGAATATTAAGAGAACTGTGTGACCAATCCAAAAGGAACAATATTCGCATTATAGGAGTACCAGAAGAAGAAGAGAGAGAAAAGGAAAGAAAGTGTCTTTGAAGAAATAATTACTGAAAACTTCCCCAAGCTGGGGAAGGAAATAGGCTCTCAGACCATGAAAGCCCACAGATCTCCCAACACAAGGGACCCAAGGAAGACAACACCAAGACACATAATAATTAAGATATCAAAGATCAAAGATAAGGACAGAGTATTAAAGGCAGCTAGAGAGAGAAAAAAGATCACCTACAAAGGAAAACTCATCAGAGTATCATCAGACTTCTCAACAGAAACCTTACAGGCCAGAAGAGAATGGCATGATATATTTAAAATAATGAAACAGAAGGGCCTCAAACAAAGAATATTGCATCCAGCAAAATTGTCATTTAAAATTGAGGGAGGGATTAAACAATTCCCAAACAAGCAAAAGCTGAGGGAATTTGTCTCCCATAAAACACCTCTACAGGATATCTTAAAGGGACTGCTCTAGATAGAAGCACTCCTAAGGCTAAAAGGATGTCACCAGAGACAATAAAATCATAGCAAAGGAAAGCAGATCATCCAAATACTAACTAAAGGCAAAGAATAAAACACATACTATATAAAGAATGGAGGAGGAAGAATAAGAAGGGAGAGAAATAAAGAATCATCAGACTGTGTTTACAATAACTTAACAAGAAAGATAAGTTAGACTGTTAGATAGTAAAGAAGGTACCCTTGAACCTTTGGTAATGATGAATCTAAATCCAGGAATGGCAATAAGTACATATGTATTGATAATCACCCTAAATGTAAATGGACTGAATGCACCAATCAAAACACACAGATTAATAGAATGGATAAAAAATCAAGACCCATCTATATGCTGCTTACAAGAGACTCACCACAAACCGAAATATATACCCAGACCAAAGGTGAAGGGATGGAAAAAGATACTTCATGCAAACAACAAGGAAAAAAAAGCACGTGTTGCAGTACTTGTATCAGACAAAATAAACTTCAAAACAAGGAAAGTAGGAAGAGATAAAATGGACATTACATAATGATAAAGGGGTCAGTCCAACAAGAGGATATAACCATTTTAAATATATATGCACCCAACACAGGAGCACCGACATATGTGAAACCAATACTCACAGAATTAAAAGAGGAAATAGACAGCAATACATTCATTTTAGGAGATTTCAAGACAACACTCACTCAAAAGGACAGATCAACCAGACAGAAAATAATTAAAGACACAGAGGCACTGAACAACACACTAGAACAGATGCACCTAAGAAAAAACAGAAATACAAAGAATTATAAGAGAATACAATGAGAATCTATGTGCTAACAACGTGGAAAACATAGAAGAAATGGACAACTTCTTAGAAAAATACAACCTTCCAAGACTGACCAAGCAAGAAACAGAAAAACTAAACAGACGAATCACCAGCAACGAAATTGAATCAGTAATCAAAAACTACACAAGAACAAAACCCCTGGGCCAGATGGATTGAACTCTGAATTCTACCAGACATAGAGAAGAAATAACACCCATTCTCTTTAAAGATTTCCACAAAATAGAAGAGGAGGGAATACTTCCAAACTCATTCTATGAAGTCAGCATCACTCTAATACCAAAACCTGGCAAAGACCACACCAGAAAATTACAGACCAATATCCCTGATGAATGTAGATGAAAATGTATTCAACAAATTATTAGCAAACCGAACTCAAAAACACATCAAGAGGATCATACATCATAATCAAGTGGGATTCATCTCAGGGATACAAGGATGGCACAACATTCGAAAACCGATCAGCATCATCCACCACATCAACAAAAGAACAAAAACCACATGATCATCTCCATAGATGCTGAAAAAGCATTTGACAAAATTCAGCATCCATTCATGATTAAAACTCTCAACAAAATGGGTATAGATGGCAAGTACCTCAACATCATAAAGGCTATATATGACAAACCCACAGCTAACATCATACTTAATAGCGAGAAGCTGAAAGCTTTTCATCTAAGATCGGGAACAAGACAGGGGTGCCCACTCTCTCCACTGCTATTCAACAATGTACTTGAGATCCTAGCCATGGCAATCAGACAAAACAAAGAAATACAAGGCATCCAGATTGGTAAAGAAGAAGTCAAATTGTCACTATTTGAAGACGACATGATATTGTACATAAAAAACCCTAAAGACTCCGCTCTAAAACTACTAGATCTAATATCTGAATTCAGCAAAGTTGCAGGATACAAAATTAACACAGAGAAATCTGTTGCTTTCCTATACACTAACGGTGAGCTAACACAAAGAGAAATCAGGGTAACAATTCCATTCCCAATTGCATCAAAAAGAATAAAATACCTAGGAATAAACCTAATCAAGGAAGTGAAAGACCTATACCCTGAAAACTACAAGACACTCCCAAGAAAAATTAAAGAGGACACTAACAAATGGAAATTCATCCCATGCTCTTGGCTAGGAAGAATAAATATTGTCAAAATGGCTATACTACCTAAAGCAATCTACAGATTCAGTGCAATCCCTATCAAACTACCAACAGCTTTCTTCAATGAACTGGAACAAATGATTCTAAAATTCATATGGAACCACAAAAGACCCCGAATAGCCAAAGCAATCCTGAGAAGGAGGAATCAAACAGGGGTTACGCTCCCTGACTTCAAGCTCTACTACAAAGCCACAGTAATCAAGACAATTTGGTACTGGCACAAAAAGAGACTCACAGACCAGTGGAACAGAATAGAAAATCCAAACATTAACCAAAAATATACAGTCAATGAATATATGATAAAGGAACCTTGGATATACAATGGGGAGATAGCTTCTTCAGCAGCTGGTGTTGGCAAAACTGGTCAGCTACATGTAAGAGAATGAAACTGGACTACTGTCTAAACCCATACACAAAAGTTAACTCAAAATGTATCAAAGATCTGAATGTAAGTCTTGAAACCATCAAACTCTTAGAAAAAAACATAGGAAAAAATCTCTTGGACATAAACATGAGCAACTTCTTCATGAACATATCTCCCCAGGCAAGGGAAACAAAAGCAAAAATGAACAAGTGGGATTATATCAAGCTGAAAAGCTTCTGTACAATAAAGGACACCATCAGTAGAACAAAAAGACATCCTACCATGTGGGAGAATATATTCATAAATTACATATTGAATAAGGGGTTGACATCCAATATATATAAAGAACTTATGCACCTCAACAAACAAAAAGCAAATAGTCCAATTAAGAAATGGGCAGAGGACATGAATAGACGCTTCTCTAAAGAAGAAATTCAGATCGCCAACAGGCACATGAAAAGATGCTCCACATTGCTAATCATCAGAGAAATGCAGATTAAAACCACAGTGAGGTATCACCTCACACCAGTGAGGATGGCCAACATCCAAAACACAAACAACAGCAAATGTTGGCGAGGATGTGGAGAAAGGGGAACCCTCCTACACTGCTGGTGGGAATGCAAATTAGTTCAGTCATTGTGGAAAGCAGTATGGAGGTTCCTCAAAAACTGAAAATAGAAATACCATTTGACCCAGGAATCCCTCTCCTAGGAATTTATCCTAAGAATGCAGCAGTCCAGTTTGAAAAAGACAGATGCACCCCTATGTTAATCGCAGCACTATTTACAATAGCCAAGAAATGGAAGCAACCTAAGTCTCTATCAGTAGATGAATGGATAAAGAAGATGTGGTACATATACACAATGGAATATTATTCAGCCATAAGAAGAAAACAAATCCTACCATTTGTAACAACATGGATGGATCTAGAGGGTATTATGCCAGTGAAATAAGCCAAGTGGAAAAAGACATCTATCAAATGATTTCACTAATATGTGGAGTATAAGAGCAAAGAAAAAATCTGAAAGAAAAAAACAGCAGCAGACTCACAGAACCGAAGAATGGACTAATAGTTACCAAAGGGAAAGGGACTGAGGAGGATGGGAGGGAAGTGAGGAACAAGTGGGAAGTAGGGGCATTACAATTAGCAGACATAATGTTGGGGGGGCGTGTGGAGGGCTGTACAACTCAAAGACAAGTATTGATTGTGTAGTATCTCACTACGCTTACGCTAATGGACAGTGACTGTAATGGGGTTGGTGTGGGGGACCTGATGAAGGGGGTAGTTTAATAACCATAATATTGCATATTTAATTGTAGATTAATGATACCAAAAATAAAAAAATGCAGGAATTTTAGATCCCCTTTAACACACAACCTTGAACTGCTTCCGGGTGCAGGGGTTCCTTATCACTTACAGCTATTGTCCACAGCAGTTTCTAAGTCCCCAACAGCAGTTTCTAAGTTCCCTATCGTGTGCAACAATATCTGTTTCTCAGAAGTCACAAGGCCACCATCCTCGTCACCAAGGTCCTAAGTTCCTATATAAGCAGCTCCCCCCTTGCTGCCACTGCTGCTCTCTCTCTTTCGAGACAGCCACTCTGTCTGTCTTACAGGGAATAAAATGACTCTGATGGAGTTCTCGTGTCCTTCTTTGCAAGCGAGTGAACCGGGTAGCTAAAGAACCCTTTCACAATGACCATGAGTTTCCTCTTTATGTTTTCTTTTAGGAATTTTATTATTTCAGATCTAAAATTTAGATCTTTCATCCATTTTGAGTTTATTTTTGCATATAGTGTAAGAAAGTGGTCCAGTTTCATTATTTTGCGTATAGCTGACCAATGTTCCCATAACCAGTTATTGAAGAGACTCTCTTTTCCCCAATGTATGTTCATGTCTCCTTTATCATATATTAATTGAACATATATGCATGGGTTTAATCTGGGCTTTATATTCTGTTCCAGTGATCTATGGGTCTGTTATTGTGCCAGTACCATACTGTTGTGGCTTCTGTAGCTCAAGGACTCTTTTT
Organism: Phataginus tricuspis; assembly: GCA_029783875.1. NCBI lineage: Eukaryota > Metazoa > Chordata > Mammalia > Pholidota > Manidae > Phataginus > Phataginus tricuspis. The sequence goes on from JAQQAC010016209.1 coordinate 66,327,110, forward strand.
CAATGTTTTGGCTATTCTACATCCTTTGAATTACTATATGAATTTTAGAATCATTTTATCATTTTGTACTGTAAAAGTCCACTGAGATTTTGTTTAGGATTGCTTGAATGTATAGATAAATAAGGCAAGAATAACATTTAGCACTATTAAGTGTTTTGACTCTGGAAAAGGTGTATTTCTGTATTAATTTAAGGCTTTAAAAAATTTCATAGCATTATTTTATAGTTTCCAATGTATGCATTTTGCATAAACTTGGCCAGATTAATCCCTAAGTACTAAATATTTTTGCTAATTAAAAAGGTATTTATAAATATCAATTCCTGATTATTTGTTGATAGTATAAATATGCAATTTTTTCATATTGATCTTATATCCTGTAATCCGCTCTTTTTAAAATTGATGTGTCATTGATATACAACCTTGTATTAGTTTCAAGTATACAACACAGTGGTTTAGTAGTTGTCCGTATTGATTAAATAGTCACCACCACAAGTGCAGCTACTATCAATCAACACAGGAAGATGTTACAGAATCATTGACTATATTCTCCATGCTGTATTACTAACCCCATGACCAAACTACATTATCATTGAGAATTTTACTGCCCCTTGATCCCACTCACTCTCCCCAACACCCACCCCAACCCCTCCCCCATGGTAACCACCAGTCACTTCTCAGGGTCTGAGTTTACTGGTGTTTTGTTCATTCTCTTTTACATTGTTTTTAATTCCACAAATAAGTGAAATCATATGGTATTTTTCTTTCTCTGCCTGGCTTTCTTCACTGAGTATAATACCCTCTAGATACATCCATGTTGCTGCAAATGGCAGAATTTCTTTTCTTTTTATGGCTGAATAATATTCCATTGTGTATATGTACCACATCGTCTTTATCCATTCATCTGTTGATGGACACTTAAGTTGCTTCCATATCTTTGCTATTGTAAATAGTGTGATGATAAACATATGGGTGTATATGTCTTTTCAAATCAGGGAATTTAGATTTTGTCAAATGTTGTTTCTGCATCTACTAACATAATAATGACTTTTCTTTTTATGTGATAGTATCATGGTTACACTGATTCTTAATGTTAAACCAACCCTTTATTCTGGGGATATACTCCAATGGACTCAATTTTCTCAACTATTATTGAGGATGTTGCTTCTAGATTCATCAGGCATAACTGTCCATTGTTTTCTTGTAGTATCTTTGTCTGGTTTGTGTATCAGCTTAATGCTGGCTTCACAGGATCACCTGGAAGTATATTTTCTCTTCAATTTTCTGGAATAGTTAGCCTAAAACTGGTTTTATATATTCCCTAAATGTTTGGTAGAATTAACCAGTGATTTTTTTAATGAGATTTTAAATTTTTATTTAGTTATGAGATATAAGACTAAGGCAGTTATCTATTTCTTGTTTTATGAGCTTTTATAGTTCTTGTGTCTGACAATTTTTAAAATTTTTCTAAATTGTTAAATTTATTCCAATAAAGGGGTTAATAATATTATCATATCACCCTTTCAATATCCACAAAAACTCTAGTGATGTTACCCCTTTCATTTCTGATATTGTTCATTTGTAAGTCCTCTCACTTTTTGTCCTCATCAGTCTGGTTTATCAACTTATTGAATTTCTTTAAAAACTATCTTATGAATTCAATATTTTCTATATTGAATTTCTATTTTCTACTTTATTAATTACCATACTGTGTGCTATTTTGTTGTTTTGCTTACATTGGTTTGCAATGGGGGTAGAAGTCACTGAGAACTTATTGTAGATTCTTTGTAAGATATGGGTATTTAGTGCCATAAATTTCCCATAAGTATTGCTTTTGCAGAATCCCAGAAATGTGGATATGTTCTGATCTAATATTTATTCAATTAAAATACTTTTTAATTTTTTTCAATTTTTTATTGACCCATTTATCACTTAGAAGTGTGCTATTTGTTTTACAACTATTTAGAGATTTTTAGAGAGGTTTTTTTGTATTATTGATTCTTAATTTTCTTCCTATGTGGTTAGAGTAAGTATTTCATATGACTAGAATCCTTTGGAATTTATTAGGGTATATTGTGGGGCACATAATTAGGTGTATGTTAGAAAATTCAATGTGTGCTCTCTGTTACTAATGAGAAGAGTTCTATAATTGTCCATTAAGGCAAATTGCTTAACAGAGTTACATCTTTTGATTCCTGTGTACTTTTTCTAACAATATTTGAGAGAGGAGTATTGAAATCTCTTAGTACACTTGTATTTTTATTTTTTCTCATAGTTCTGTCAGTTTTTGATTGCTATTTTAAAGCTCTTTAAAAGATACACAAATGTTTACAACTCGTCATTTTGATCAACTTCATTATCAATAAGTTATTACTTTGATAAACTTTCTTTATCTTTCTTAATAATCTTTGCTCTGATAATAACTTGTCTGATAGCAATATAGCATTTAACCCATCAGTGTAGTTATAAAGTGTGATTTTTTTAGGCAGTATACAATTTCGGTTTTGAGAAAAAGGGGATAAAAGATGGTGGTGTGAGAGGTGAGACAGAGGCTTCCTCCTAAAACCGCATATAATATGAAAATATAACTAATACAAATACGCTTGAAAGAGCAACAGGAAAGAGAACTACAACAAACTGCATACACCTGGAGACAAGAGCAGCTCTCACGGAAAAGGATAATGTACTAAAGCTGTGGTCCTGCAGGATCAAAGCCCTTCCCCCACCTCAGCTCACAGGCAGAAGGAAGAGGAATGGAGCAGGGAGGGAGTGGAGATCTGGGACTGCTGAATACCTAACTCTGGAGATCTGCTCAGGGAGCACAAACCTACATCTCATGGTGCTTGCATGATAATCTTGTAATTAGGGGGTTGGAAAGCTAAGACAGCCAGAATTCCTGGAGAGACTTAAGATTCCAGCTACTTGTGGAAAGCAGGGATCCATATCCAGCTGCTCTCAGACAAAAGAAATGGAGGCAGGCTGAGAGACTTCCTAACAAAGAAGGCCTTAGCAAGGGGGCTGCTAAAGGGGCAAGGATTGCAAAAAACTTACTGCTCAGGAGAAAGGACAGGTAGACAAAACTGTCTGGGTGCACTCTTCCCAGCAGATTTGGAGCTTTCACGATCTTCAGGTGCTCCAGCTCCCTGGCTGCTTATGCAGCTCCAAGAACGCCTCCTGTGACAGACAGACTAGTGTGACGTTCTCCAGGTGAGCCCCACTGTGCTTGCAAACCGGGTAGCCCTACCCTGGCATTAGGCCAGCCAAAGGGAAGATCTGTTTACAGCAACTAAAAATGCAAATCACAAAGGCTTATATCTGTGTGCTCAGCCCACTGGTTCAGGCTGTGGAGACAGGCATAGCAGCCAGGAACCAGGAAACAGCTCTTTCCTCCCCCGTGGCATCAATACCACTTCCCTACAATCCCCAACATTGCTTCAGGGGCTAAGCAGCTCCAGAGAGCAGAGCTTCTGGGGACTAGAGGGAGCCATACACAAATATGAAATGCCAAAGGAACCTGGTCCAGAGTAAAATTATGAATACAACTCCTGAGAAAGATTTAAATGATATGGACCTCATAACTATACCTGAAAGGGAGTTCAAAATAAAAATCATTAGCATGCTCAAGGAGGTATGGAAAGATATTCAAGAACTCAGACATGAATTATGGTCAGAGATCCAATCACTGAAGAGCACAATGGATGGTATTAAAAGCAGATTGGATATGGTGGAGTAGATGATAAAAGAAATAGAAATTAGAGAATAGGAATACAAAGAAGCTGAGGCACAGAGAGAAAAAAGGATGTCTAAGAATGAAAGAATATTGAGAGAACTGTGTGAACAATCTAAACAAAAATATTCACATTATAGGGGTACCAGAAGAAAAAGAAAGAGAAAAATGGATAGAAAGTGTCTTTGAGAAGGTGATTGCTAAAAACTTCTTCAACCTGGGGAAGGAGATAGTCTCTCAGGCCATGGAGGTACGTAGATCTCCCAATACAAGGGACCTAAGGAAGACGACATCAAGACATATAGTAATTAAAATGGCAAAGATCAAGGATAAGGACAGACTATTAAAAGCAGCCATGGAGAGAAATAAGATCACATACAAAGGAAAGCCCATCAGGCTATCATCAGACCTCTCAGTAGAAACCTTACATGCCAGAAGGGAGTGTCATGATGTATTTAATGCAATGAAGCAGAAGGGCCTTGAACCAAGATTACTTTATCCGGCAAGATTATCATTTAAATTTGAAGGAGGGATTAAACAATTCCCAGATAAGCAAAAGTTGAGAGAATTTACCTCCCACAAACCATCTCTACATTGTATTTTGGAGGGACTGCTATAGATGGAAGTTTTCCTAAAGTTTAATAGCTCTCACCAGAGGTAATAAAACTACAGTAAAGAAAATGAAACAGCTAATTACTAAGAAAATGCAAAATTAAATTAACTATCCCCAAAGTAAATCAAGGGATAGACAGTATAGAATATGATACCTAATATATAAAGAATGGAGGAGGAAGAAAAAAGGAGGAGGAAAAAAACAGACAAGCAAAAAAGGAACCTTTAGATTGTGTTTGTAATAGCATATTGAGTTGTTACACTCTTATATAGTAGGGAATTTAACCTTTAACCTTTGGTAACCACAAATCTGAAGCCTGCAATGACAATAAGTACATACCTATCCATAATCACCCTAAATGTAAATGGAATGAATGCACCAGTCAAAAGACATAGAGTCACTGAATGGTAAAAAAACAAGACCCATCTATATGCTGCCTTTAAGAGACTCACTTTAACCCAAAGACATACACAGACTAAAAGTGAAGGGATGGAGAAAGACATTTCATGCAACTACTAGGGAGAAAAAAGCAGGAGTTGCAGTACTTATATCAGACAAAATAGACTTCAAAACATAGAAAGTCACAAGAGACAAAGAAAGACATTACATAATGATAAAAGGGTCAATCCAACAAGAAGATATAACCATTATAAATATCTATGCACCCAACACAGGAGCACCTACATATGTGAAACAAATACTAACAGAATTAAAGGGGGAAATAGAATGTACTGCATTCATTCTAGGAGACTTCAACACACCACTCACTCTTAAGGACAGATCAACCAGAAAATAAGTAAGGAGACAGAGGCACTGGAAAACACATTAGAACAGATGGACCTAACAGACATCTACAGAACTCTCCACCCAAAAGCAACAGAATACACATTCTTCTCAAGTGCACATGGAACATTTTCCAGAATAGATCATATAGTAGGCCACAAAAAGTGCCTCGGTAAATTTAAAAGATTGAAATTGTACCAAACAGCTTCTAAGACCACATTGGAATGAAACTATAAATGAATTATGCAAAGAAAATGAAAAATCCCTCAAACACATGGAGGCTTAATAACATGCTCCTAAACAATAAATGGATCAATGACAAAATCGAAACAGAGATCAAGCAATATACGGTGACAAATGACAACAATAATTCAACACCACAAAATCTGTGGGACCCAGTGAAGGCTGTGCTAAGAGGAAAGTATATTGCCATACAGGCCTACCTCAGGAAAGAACATTCCCATATGAGCAGTCTAAACTCACAATTAATGAAACTAGAAAAAGAAGAGCAAATGAGACCCAAATTCAGTAGAAGGAGGGACATAATAAAGATTAGAGCATAAATAAATAAAATCGAGAAGAATAAAACAATAGAAAGGATCAATGAAAGCAAGAGCTGGTTCTTAGAGAAAATAAACAAAATAGATACGCCCGTAGTCAGACTTATCAAGAAAAAAAGAGAGTCTACTCACATAAACAGATTCAGAAATGTGAAAGGAAAAATCACTACGGACAGCACAGAAATACAAAGAAATATTAGAGAATGCTATGAAAAATTGTATGCTAACAAACTGGATAACCTAGAGGAAATGGGAAACTTTCTAGAAAAATACAACCGTCCAAGGCTGACCCAGAAAGAAACAGAAAATCTGAGCAGGCCAATTACCAGCAATGAAATTTAACTGGTAATCAAAAACCTACGAAAGAACAAAACTCCTGGACCAGATGGCTTCACTGCTGAATTTTATTAAACATTTAGTGAAGACCTAATACTCATCCTCCTTAAAGTTTTCCAAGGAGTCGAAGAAGAGGGAATACTTCCAAACTCATTCTATGAGGCCGGCATTACTCTAATACCAAAACTGAACAAAGACACCACAAAAAAAGAAAACTACAGGCCAATATCCCTGATGAACATAGACGCAAAAATACTGAACAAAACATTAGCAAACCAAATTCAAAAGTACATCAAAGGATCATCCATCATGATGAAGTAGGATTTTTTCCTGGGATGCAAGGATGGTTTAACATTAGAAAATCCATCAACATCATCCACCAAATCAGCAAAAAGGAGGACAAAAACCACATGATCATCTCCATAAATGCTGAAAAAACATTTGACAAAATTCAACAGTCATTCATGATAAAAACTCTCAACAAAATGGGTATAGAGGGCAAGTTCTTCAACATAATAAAGGCTATATATGACAAACCCACAGTCAACATTATACTTAACAGTGAGAAGCTGAAAGCTTTTCCTTTAAGATCTGGAAAAATACAAGGATGCCCACTATCCCCACTTCTATTCAACATAGAACTGGAGGTCCTAGCCACGGCAATAAGACAACAAAAAGAAATAAAAGGCATCCATATTGGCAGTGAAGAAGTTAAACTGTCCCTCTTTGCAGATGACATGATATTGTACATAAAAAAAACCTAAAGAATCTACTCCAAAACTACTAGATCTAATATCTGAATTCAACAAAGTTGCAGGATACAAAATTAATGCGCAGAAATCTATGGCATTCCTATACACTAACAATGACCTAGCAAAGAGAGAAGTCAGGAAAACAATTCCATTCAAAGTTGCATCAAAAAAATAAAATACCTAGGAATAAACTTAACCAAGGAAGTGAAAGACCTATACTCTGAAAAATATAAGACACTCATGAAAGAAATAAAAGAGGATACCAATAAATGGAAACACATCCCGTGCTCGTGCACAGCAAGAATTAATATTGTAAAAATGGTCATCCTGCCTAAAGCAATCTACATATTCAATGCAATTCCTATCAAAATACCAACATCATTTTTTAACGAATTAGAGAAAATCATTCTAAAATTCATATGGAACCACAAAAGACCCTGAATAGCCAAAGCAATCCTGAGAAGGAAGAATAAAGCTGGGGGGATTATGCTCCCGAACTTCAAGCCTTACTACAAAGCCACAGTACTCAAGACAATTTGGTACTGGCACAAGATCAGACCCATAGATCAATGGAACAGAATAGAGAGCCCTGATATAAACCCAACCATATATGGTCAATTAATATATGATAACGGAGCCATGGACATACAATGGGGAAATGACAGCCTCTTCAGCAACTGGTGTTGGCAAAACTGGACAGTTACATGCAAGAGAAGGAAACTGGATTATTTTTAACCGCATAAACAAAAGTAAACTTGAAATGGATCAAGGACCTGAATGTAAGTCATTAAACCATAACACTCTTAGAAGACATCATAGGCAAAAATCTCCTGAATGTAAGCATGAATGACTTCTTCCTGAACGCATGTCCTCAAGCAAGGGAAACAAAAGCAAAAATGAACCCATGGGACTACATCAAACTAAAAGGTTTCTGTACAGCAAAGGGTACAATCAACAGAACAAAAAGGAATCCGACAGTATGGGAGAATATATTTGTAAATGACATATCCAACAAGGGGTTAACATCCAAAATATATAAAGAACTTACACACCTCTACACCCAAAAAGCACGTAACCCGATTAAAAAATGGGCAGAGGATATGAAGAGACAGTTCTCCAAAGAAGAAATTCAGATGGCCAACAGACACATGAAAAGGTGCTCCACTTCACTAATCATCAGGGAAATGAAAATTAAAACCACAATGATATATCACCTCACACTAGTAAGGATGGCCACCATCCAAAAGACTAAGAGCAACAAATGCTGGCGAGGATGTGGAGAAAGGGGAACCCTCCTACACTACTGGTGGGAATGTAAGGTAGGTCAACCATTGTGGAAAGCAATATGGAGGTTCCTCAAAAATCTAAAAATACAAATACCATTTGACCAAGGAATCCCACTCCTTGGAATTTACCAAAGAAAACAACTTCTCAGATTCTAAAAGACATATACACCCCTTTGTTTATTGCAGCACTCTTTACAATAGCCAAGATATGGAAGCAACCCAGGTGTCCATCAGTAGATGAATGGATAAAGAAGATGTGGTACATATACACAATGGAATATTATTCAGTCATAAGAAGGAAACAAATCCTGCCATTTGCAATAACATTGATGGAGCTGGAGGATATTATGCTCAGTGAAATAAGCCAGGTGGGGAAAGACTAGTGCCAAATGATTTCCCTCATTTGTGGAGTATAACTACGAAGAAAAACTGAAGGAACAAAATAATAGCAGACTCAGAGACTCCAAGAAGGAACTAGTGGTTACCAAAGGGGTGGTGCGTTAGTGGGTTGGTAGGGAGGTTGGGGGAAGAGGAGTTTGGGGTATTATGTTTAGTAGACATGGTGTGGGGAATCAAGAGGAAAACAGTGTAGCACAGAGAAGGCAAACAATGAATCTGTGTCATCTTACTACACTGTTGGACTGACTGAATTGGGTATGAGTGGGGACATGATAATAGGGGTAAATGTAGTAACCACATTGTTTTTTCAAGTGAAACCTACATAAGAGTGTATATCAATAATACCTTAATAAAAAAATAATAATTTGTGTTTTGAATTTTTTAGTTCAATATAACTATCTATGAAATTTCATTGGGATGTTTGCATCATTTACATTTATTGTGATTACTGACTTAGGTTATCTATAATTTTGCTATTTGTTCTCTCTTTGTCCCATCTGTCCTTTATTGTTCCTTTATTTTCTTGACTTAATTATTTAATTTTTTATTATTCCATTTTTATCGTTTTTTGGGGGGGATATTAGCTAGAACTGTTTTGTTGTCCTTCTGGTTGCTTTAGGGCAGGGTTTCACAACAGCAGCACTGTTGACATTTTGGGTTGGGTAATTCTTGGTTTTGGGAGTCTGTCCTATGCATTACAGGTTACTTATCAGCACCCCTGTGCTCTGCCAATAGATGACATAGCACCTCTGCAAATTGTGACAAGAAAAAGTTGCTATATGTTCCCTGAGTGACAAAATAGTCTCTAGATGAGAACTGCTGCTTTAGTATTTATGGTATATAGTTTTAACTTTTTATAGTTTACTGTAACATACTAAACCTTATAGTAATATACTTAGTATTCTAACCTTATAACATTTATTATATTTTTGTCATATATATTACTTATATTTATGTGTAAATCTCACATTACATTTTTAATGCTTTGTTAGACAATTATTTTTAAACAGATGTATATATATATAAGAAAAAATCATATGGTTTTACCACATAGTAAACATTTTCATTGCTCTGTTCTTTTGTGTAAGTCTAAATTTCCACATAGCATCATATTCTTTTTGCATGAAGATGTCCTTCAACATTTACTATAGGGTGAGTCTAATGAAGATTAATTCTTTCAGTTGGTGTATATCTGAGAAAGACTTTATTTCATGGTCAATTTCAAATGACATTTTAGTTGGGTACAACACTCTGCTTGACAGTTTTTCTTTCAACACTTTAAAAATATTGTGCAATTGTCTTTTTCACTTGTATTGTTTCTGATGAGAAACCTGCTTTCATCTTTCTCTGTTCAAAACATGTATTTCTTTCCCAGGCTGCTTTTAATTTTTCTCTTCCTCAGTAGTATATTTTATTATGTGCCATTGTGTTATTTTACTTGGACTTCACTGAACTTCTTGGATCTATGCTTACAGTTTCATCAAATTTGGAACATTTTATTCATTGTTCATTCAAATAATTTTCTGTTTCTCTTACAACTCTTTGAGAGGATTTAATTATGTATACAGTGGGCCACATTATTCCACAGCTGATGGATGCTGTTTTTTGTTGTTATCATTTGCATTTCATTTTGAATATTTCCTATTGTTATGCCTTCAAATTCACTAATTGTTTCTTTTCTAATACCCAAAATTCCATTAATACCATCTAATGTGTTTCCATTCCAGACATTGTAGTTTTCAGCTGTATATGTTCTTTTGAGTACTTTTATATCTTCCATGTTGCCACTTAATTTCTAAAGCATATGAAATTGAATTACAATAACTGTTAACTGTTTTAAAATCCTCTTCTACTAATCCTAACATATGTGTAAGTACTGGGCCACTTTCATTTAATTGATTTTTGTTCTCATCAAGGGCCATATTTTCCTGCTTCTTAGCATTCTAGTAATTTTTTGGAGGATGATTTATTTTTATTGAAATTTTATTGGCATTCAATCATATGTTGGTTTCAAATGTACAACACAGTGGTTCAGCAGTTACCCATAATATTAAATTCTCACCAAAACTAGAGTGGTTATTATTTATCAAAGTAGAAAGATGTTACAGAATTATTGACTATATTCTCTATGCTATACTACTGTTTCCATGACCAACTTACATTGGGATTATGAATATTGTATCTCTTCTTTATCCCCCTTTCCTGCCTCCCTGACCAATTCCAGACCCTGCCTCATGGGAACCACCACTCACTTCTCAGTGTCAATGAATCTACTGGTATTTTGTTCCTTCTGTTTTCCCTTGTTTTTATACTCCATAAGTAAGTGAAATCATATAGTATTTGTCTTTCTCCTCCTGGCTTATTTCACTGAGAATAATACCCTCAGGATCCATCCATTTTGCAAATAGCAGGATCTCTTTTCTTTTTATGACTGAATAATATATTCCATTGTGCATATGACCACATCTTTATTACTCATCTACTGATGGACAACTAGGTTGCTTTCATATTTTGGCTAATGCAAATAGTGTGGCAAAAAATATAGGGGTGCATATATCTCTTACAATCAGAGATTTTGTTTTCTTCAGGTAAATGCCTAGAGGTAGAATTACTGGGTCAAATGGTATTTCTATTTTTGTTTTTTGGGGGAACCTCCATACTGCTTTCTAGAGAGGCTACGCCAATTTACATACCCACCAACAATGTAGGAGGGTTCGCATTTTTCCACATTTTCACCAACATTTGTTATTTCTTGTCTTTTGGATATAGGCCACACTAACTGGTATGAGGTGGTATCTCGTGGTTTTAATTTGCATTTCCCTGATGATTAGAAATGTGGAGCATCTTTTCACTTCCCTGTTGGCCATTTGTATTTCTCTTTGGTGAAGTGCCTGTTCAGGTACTCTGCCCATTTTTCAATTGGGTTATTTGTTTTTTGGGTGTTGAGGTGTATGAGTTCTTTATATATCTGGATGTTAACCCCTTATCAGATGAGTTATTTATGAATATATTCTCACATACTGTAGGATGCCTTTTTGTTCTGCTGAAGGTGTCCTTTGCTGTACAGAAGCTTTTTGTTTGATGTAGTCCCACTTGTTCATTTTTTATTTTGTTTCCCTCCAAGGAGATATGTTTAGGAAAAATTTGCTCATGTTTATATTCAATAAATTTTTGCCTATATTTTCTTCTAAGATTTTTATGGTTTCACAACTTACATTCAAGTATTTTATAGATTTTGAATTTACTTTTGTGTATGGACTTACACAGTAATCTAGTTTAAGTCTCTTGCATGCAGGTGTCCAGTTATCCCACCACCAGTTTTTCAAGAGGTGGACTTTTTTCACCATTGTATATTTGTGCCTCTTTTATCATATATTAATCGACTTTATATGCGTGGGTTTATATCGGAGTTCTCTATTCTGTTCCACTGATCTACAGGGCTGTTCTTGTGCCAGTACCAAATTGTTTTGATAACTCTTGCTTTGTTGTTGAGCTTGAAGTTGGGGAGCATAATCCCCCCAGCTTTGTTCTTGCTCAGATTGCTTTGGTTATTTAGGATATTTTGTGGTTCCATATGAATTTTAGAACTATTTGTTCTAGTTCATTGAAAACTGCTAATTAGAATTTTGATAGAGAATTCACTGAATCTGTAAAATTGCATTGGGAAGTATGACTTTTTTGACAATATTAATGCATACTATCCATGAGCAAAGGATAGATTTCCACTTATTTGTGCCTTTAACTTCCCTCCTGTTTATAGTTCTCAGAATATAGGTATTTCACATCCTTGGTTAGGTTTATTCAGAGCTGTTTTATTATTTTTGATGTAATTGTGAATGGAATTGTTCTGATTTCTCTTTATTCTATTTCATCATTAGTATATTTGAATGCTACAGATTTATGTGTATTAATTTTGTATCCTGAAACATTGCTGAACTCAGTTATAAGATCTGATAGTTTCTTGGTGGGGTCTTTACGATTTTCTATGTATAATATCATGTCACCTGCAAATAGTGATAGATTAACTTTTTCCTTACAAATTTGGATGACTCTTATCTCTTTGTTGTATCATATTGCTGTGGCTAGGACCTCCAGTACTATGTTGAATAAAAGTTGTGAAAATGGACATCCTTGTCTTCTTCCTGATGTTAGAAGAAAAGCTTTCAGCTTTTCACTACTAAGTATTATGTTGCCAATGGGTTTGTCATATATGGCCTTTAGTATGTTGAGGTGTGTACACTCTATATCCATTTTGTTGAGAGCTTTTATAATGAATGGATGTTGAATTTTGTCAAATTCTTTTAAAGCATCTATTGAGATGATCATGTGGTTTTTATCCTTTTTGTCAAACTGGTGTATGATATTGATTGATTTAAGTATATTGTACCATCCTGGCAACCCTGGAATAAATCTCAGTTTGTCATTATGGATAATATATTTTACGTATTTTTAAATCAGGTTTGCTAATATTTTGCTGATGATTCTTGCATCTATGTTCATCAGGGATATTGGTCTGTAATTTTCTTTTTTGTGTGTATGGTGTCTTTGGTTTTGGTATTTGATGGTGGCCTCAGTATGAGTTTGGAAGTATTTCCTCCTCATCTAACTTTTGGAATACTTTAAGAAGGATGGGTATTAGCTCTTCTTTAAATGTTTGGTAGAATTCAGCTATGAAGCCATCTGTTTTTGAGATTTTGTTTGTCAAGTTTTTGATTACTAATTCAATTTCATTGATGGTAATTTCGCTGTTCAGATTTTCTGTTTCTTCCTAGGTCAGTCTTGGAAGGTTGTATTTCCTAGGAATTTTTCCACCTCTATGTTGTCCAATTTATTGATATATAATTTTTATAGTATTCTCTAGTAATTCTTTGTATTTCTGTGGTATCCACTGTGACTACTCCTTCTTCATTTCTGGTTTTATTTGTTTACTCTCTCTTTTATTTCTTGGTAAGCCTGGGTAGGGTTTTATCTATTTTGTTTATTTTCTCAAAGGACCAGGTCCTGGTATCTCTGATTGTTTTTATTGTTTTATTCTTTTCTATTTCATTTATTTCTGCTCTGATCTTTATTATGTCCCTTCTTCTACTTCCTTTGGACTTCATTTGTTCTTCTTTTTACTAGTCTTTAATTTTGAGTTTCAACTGTTTATAAGAGGTTTCTCTTGTTTCTTCAGGTAAGCCTGTATTATTATGTATTTTCCTCTTAGAACTGCCACATATTTTGGGCTGCTGAGGTTTTCTTTTCAATTGTCTCTATGTATTTCTTGATTCCTGTTTTAATTTGTTTATTGGAACATTGATTATTTAGAAGCATATTGTTTAGCCTCCATGTATTTGTAGGCCTTTTTGTTTTCTTTGTGTAATTTGTTTCCAGTTTCATACCACTGTGATCTGAGAAGCTGTTTTGCATAATTTCATTCTTTTTGAATATACTGAGGTTCTTTTTGTGGCCTAGTATGTGATCTATTATGGAGAACATTTCATGTGCCCTTGAGAAAAATGTGTATCCTGCCGCTTTTGGGTGCAATGTTGCATAGATATTTGTTAAGTCCCTCTGATCTAATGTATTGTTCATTGTCTCTGTTTCCTTATTTATTTATTGTCTGGTTGGTCTCTGTTGATGTGAATGTTGTGTTAAAATTTCCTAAAATTATATGTTGCTTTCTATTTCCCCCTGTAATCCGTTAGTATTTGTTTTACATATTTAGGTGCTCTTATGTTGAGTTTGTTGATATTTATAATGGTTATATCCTATTGTTGAACTGACCCCTGTATCATTTAATGTGCTACTTTTTATTTTATTACTTTATTTTGAAATCTAATTTGACATAATTACTTCTATTTTTCTCATTATTTGCATGAAATATAGTTTTCTACCTGTTCACTTTTAGTCCATATATCTCTTTGGGTCTTAAATGAGTCCCTTGTAGGCAGCACATAGGTGGGTCTTGTTTATCCATTCTGCCACTCTATGTTTTTGATTGGTGCATTCAGTCCATTTACATTTAAAGTGAGTACTGAGAAACACGTACTTGTATCAATTTTATTAACTGTTTTCTTGTTTTTATTATAGCTCCTCTCTGTTCCTTTCTTCCTCTTTTGTACTCTTCTCTTGTTACTTGATGGTTTTCTTAGTTTTGTGATTAGATTTCTCTTTTTAATTTTTTTTTGTGAATCTATTATAGACTTCAGTTTTGCAGTTAGCAAAGTCCAAGAATAGCTTCATTACTATGTATGAGTCCAACTTTAATTGCTGATTTCTCTATTTCAAAAAAAAATTTTATTCTTCATTCTCCTCCACACTCTTTTTATTAGATGTCATAATCTGTACTTTTTGAAAATCCCTTGACTGATTTTGTGTAGAGTTGATTTTACTTCTTTTGTTTTGTTTAATTTCTTACTTGCTTGGTAATTAAATGGTCTACTACCTTTACTGTGGGTTTATTTTCACTGATGAAAGCTGTTTAGCCTTAGGAATATTTCCATCTACCACAGTCCCTTTAACATATCCTGCAAGTCTGGCTTAGTGGTGGTGAATTCCTTCAATTTTTGTTTATATGGAAATTGTTTAACCCCTGCTTCAAATTTAAATGATGATCTTGCCAGGTGGAGGATTTTTGGTTATAGGTTGTTCTGTTTCAGTAAATTAAATATATCATTCCACTCCCTTGTGGTCTGTAAAGTTTCTCTTGAGAAGTCTGGTGTTAGAATAATGAGGATTCCTTCAAAAATAATCTTTTTTCTCTCTATGGCTGCTTTCAATACTCTCCCCTTATCCTTTATCCTTGTCTTTTTAATTATTATATGTCTTGGTGTTGTCTTCCTGGGGTCCCTTTTGTTAGGGGCCTCTCTACTTCCATGACCTGAATGTCTATTTTCCCTCCCCATACTGGGTAAGTTTTCAACAATTATTTCCTCAAAGACACTTTCTACCCCTTTGTGTCTCTCTTTTCCTTCTGGTACTATTATGCTAATATTGATTCATTTGGATTGGTCACATAGCTCTCATCATTCTTTCATTCCTAAAGATATTTTTTCCTTCTGTTCTTCAGTTTTGTTTTTCTCCATTTTCTAATTTCCATCTCATTCATTGTTTCCTATAACTGTAGTAATCTACTCATATGTTTCATTTCACATACTGTATTCTTCAAGTTTTGTAGGTCTTCTATCACTTCGTTGAATTCCTCCCTGAGATCATGAATGTTTTTCTGTAAATCAGTGAGCATGTTTATGACTTTTACTTTGAAATCTTTATCAAGAAGGTTGGTGATCTCTATTTCTATTTTCCCTCTTTCTGGTGTCCTTTTCTGCAGTTTTGTTTGGAACATATTCCTTTGCTTCATTTTTCAGGGTTTCTTTGTTTCTTCCTTTGTATCAGATTGCTTTTCTATGCTTCCTGGCCTACCGAGTAATGGCTTTATGAAGCAGTCATCTATGATACCCAAAACTCAAGATTCCTTACTCTTCCATGCCCAGTTCTACTTTGCAGGAGCCCAGGCTGTTGGCATGCAGTGGGCAGGACTGCCATTCTGTTTTTCTTCTGTAGTGGTCTGAGTCTGCGCTAGTAGTTTGCTTCAGCCACCACCTTTGTGATCAGCACAAAAGTCTCTACTGTGATCGCTGTCTTCAGGATGACCCACTGCCTTCCCTACAGCAATGGCAGGGCTATAAGGTAAACGGCATGGGTGGGACAATGTGTGGTTCTGGAGCAGGATGGGATGCACACTAGGCTTTGACATCCTTGGGGAGGAAGGAGCTCTTGGGACTGACTCCTGCAGGCATCTTCCCAGTTGGGTTTAAATGGAGCTGAGAAATCTGGGAGCATCTCCCTCTGCCTACCAGTCAGAAACATCTGACACTGCTGCTGAGCCAATTGCATTGGCTTGCCAGCAGTGCATGTAGGGAGGTGGTTAGGGGCCGAGTTGCCAGTGAGGGGGTTGGAGTACCTGGTGCTCTTGAGAATTCCTGACCTATTGGGCCCAGGGAGGGCAGGGCAGTTATTATCCACCTTCCCTTTCTCTGAGGAGAGAGCTCCATCTAACCATTACCCCTGTGGAACCCCTCCCACTTCTGGCAAGAGTTTCAAGCTGCCAAATCTGTTTTGGGTCTCAGGACCAGTGGAGCATGCCTGTCCTCCACAAGCAGCTCAGTATCAGCTTCCCAGAGTGTTTCACATGTCCCTGGTGTCTAGCCACACTAATCGCTAGAACCCAATGTAATTTGGTCTCATGCTCCTGGGGCAAATCTCCAGAGCCATATGTGTAGCAATCCAAGGCTCCTACCCCCTCACAACTCTCTTTATCACACCTGTTGGCTTGGGTGGTGGGAGGGCTTACGTCCTGCTTGAATGCAGCTCTGCAACTTTACCCTTTTCTGTGTGGTCTTCTCTTTTTTCTGAGGTGTAGGTGGCCTCTTTTGCAGTCTTCAGGTTATTTTCAGGTTTATTTGTATTTGCTGTATCTTCTTCTTTTATGTGTTTTTTGGAGGAGGTTCCACCTTGCCTTCCTATTCTGCCATCATTTTCTCCACCCTCTCTGCATTCTAGTAAATTTGATGAATGACAGGTACTGTGAATTTTATCTTGCTGGGCTCCATATACTTCTATAGTCTTACAATAACATTTAACTGTGTTCTGGAATGCAAATAGTTTTCTTGGAAACTGGTTGATCTTTTCTGGACTTGCTTTTAGAATTTGTTAGGCAGAATAAGATTAGTATTTTTTTGTAAATTAACTTTCTGTGTGGTTTATAATGGTTCATGAATTATGTTTACCACTCTGGCTGGTGGGAAAAGGCACTATTACTGGCCTGTATGAAAACTTAGTACTACTATTCCTAATTATTTTTTACTCTTCTTTCTACAGACTTCATTTCTTAATATACATGGGTATTCAGTATTCAATTGACAATTTTAGGGTATGTGCATTTTCCTGCATTCTCTTTCTGTGCCTCTCTCTTAATTCCAACAGTCTGCCCTGCAAACTCAAGCCATCTTATTCGCCCTGGATGCAGTTTCATCTTCTCAACTCACAGAGTCATTCCAGGCTCCACCTGGATTCTTCCTCCTTGCACCACAGTTTAGTAACTTTCACAAGACAGTAACATGGCTCAGGAGGCTTCAGCATCATTGTCATTCATTACCTGTGGTAGACAGTCTCTAAGGTGGCAATCTCATTATTCGACCATCTGGTTTCCTTCCTTTATATAATCACTTCCCTTTGAATATGGATGAGATCTGTGATTTGGTTCTAACTAAGAGAATATGGCAAAGATGATAGGATGTCAATCTTTTGATTGTTACATTATAAAATACTTTATCTTAGCTTCAGATTCACTCTAGAGATTCTGCTTGACGTCTTGAAAAAGTAAGTGGCTGCGTTTTTAAAGCCCACATGACAAGAAAATATTGGAGTCACCTAGAACTTGTGGATAGTCTCTAGGAGCTAAGGATTTTGTACAAATCTGTGGGAAGCGTCATGTCGGACATGAGGGCTGCCTCCAGCTAACAGCCAAGAAGAAGCTAGGGTCTCAGGCTTACAGCCAGAAAGAAATGAATTATTACAGCAAACTGAGTGACTTTTGAAGTATATTCATCCTCACTCAAGCCTCTGTATATGACTACAACCTAGCCAACAGCTTGATTGCATCCTTGTAAGACCCTAAGCAGAAGACCCAGTTAAACTATGACTGGACTACCAATGCACAGAAATTGGGATATAATAAATGCATGATATTTAAGCCACTAAGACTGTGATAATTTGCTGTGCAGCAATAGATATCTAATACTGTTGTCTCAAGTCCAGTGTAGTCTTGAAAGTCACTGTTGTTTCATATATTTATTTCAGTTATTTGGTCATTTCAGGTAAGAGCATAAATCCAGTCTCTATTAATCTAGATCAGAAATGGAAGACCATGTATCATATTTTAAATTTAAATTTAAAATAATAAAATATGAAAATTCAGGTCCCCAGTTGCAGTATCCATATTTGAAGTGACTAAGTCTAGGTAGATGTGCTAGTGGCAACTGTATTGGACAGCATAGTAGACATTTGAATTGAGTAAATGAATGGCAGTTATAATGACTCTGCATTCCCATTATTAGGATTCATCTCAGTAGAATATGTTTTCAGGGGATGTTAGTTGAGAAAGATGAGATAAAGAGCAATAGAGACAGGGGTTCCAGATTAACTCCAGAGCAGTGATTTTAGATCATTTGTATTATAAAACCTGATATAGAAAAGTCATGAACGATTGAGCATTGGAGATAGACACTAAAGAGGGACATGAAAGGTGCATGTGTGTGTGTGCGTGTGTGTGTGTGTGTGTAAGATGTATTGAAAAGGTATTATAATTCACTCTAACAACCCTCCCAACTCCTCTCAAGAAGTCTGATCACAACTATATTAATAACCTTTTTCCCCAAATGCATTCCTTCTTACTCCTTATCTTGGTGGATGGAACTTCCATCTACCTAGTCACCACAGTAAAAAATTAGATTTTATGTATAATTTTATCCACTCATTTATCCTCTCCACATTGAATCAATTACTGAGCCCAGTCATTTATCTCCTTAATATCTATTGTGTTCACTTCCTTCCTCTCAATCCTCACTGTTCCTGCCTTAGTTGAGATATTCATCATTTCTTGCTTGGAATATGCTAATAGTATCAGAATTGTGTTCTTAGCTTCAGTATAATTTTTTACAGCTTTTCTAGAGGTTTAACAATTTTATTTATTTGTTCCCAGAATCAGCTTGTTTATTCATTGATTTTCTGTAACCTTAATTTCAGTTTCATTAATTTCTGCTCATAATTTCCTTCCTTCTGTCTGCTTAGAGCTTACTTTGTTCTCACTTTTCTATTATCTTTTTTGTCTGTTTTTTTCTTTTTATTGGAATATATTTGATATACAATATTATATTGGTTTCATGTGTACAACATAGTGATTTGATACACACATCAGTAGATGTTCACCATAAATGTAGTTACCCTTGTTACTATATTATTATCGGTATACTCTCTATACTGTACTTCCATTGCTGTGACTAATTCATCTTATAATTTGATGTTTGTGCTTCTTTATCCCCTTGAAGTTTTATTTTTCTAGTTTCTTGAAATACAAACTTAGAAAACCAGTTTCAGTCCTCATTTCCAATGTAAGCATGTAGTGTTGCAAAATTCTTTCTCAGCCCTGTTTTAGTTATGCTCCACATATTTTCATATGCTATATTTTCATTTTAACTCAGTTTTATGTATTTCATTTCTTTTGAGACTTCCTCTTTGACCCATGGGTTATTTAGAAGCATGTTTAATCTCTATGAAATTAGTTAATGCCCAAGATGTCTTTCTGTTATTGATTTTTAGTTTGATTCCATTAAAGCTAGGACTACATATTCTGTATGATTTCTATCTTTTAGAGTTATGGAAGTTTGTTTCATGGTTTTTAATAAGGTTTACCTTGGTTAATGTTTCATGCATGCTTTAAGACTATGTGTTCTTTTCTTTATGGGTGGAGTGTTTTATATATAGTCTATATATTTTGATTAGATCTTATTGGTTGATTGTTTTGTTAAAAATCTTCCTGTCCCCATTTACTTTCTATCCAATCTATCAGTTTCTGAGAACAGGGTGTTGAAGTTCTCATCTACAATTGTATATTTGTCTGTTTATTCTTTTTGTTGCATTAGATTTTGCTTCATGTAGTTTGAAGCTCTGTTGCTTTGTGTGTACACTTTTAGGATTGCTATTTTTTTCCTGGTTGATTGATCACTTTATATTGAGCAATGGCTTCTTTGTCTCTAAAGTCTATTTTATCTGATGTTAACATGGCCACCCACTCCTGGTTTCTATGATTAATGTTTTCATGGTATATTTTCCCTGTTTTTTAACCTTCAACCTACATATGCTACTGAATTTGAAGTGTTTTTTATAAACAGTATGAAATTGGACTGTGTTTTCTTTAATCCACTCTGCCAATATCTAGCTTTTATTTACCATATATTTAAAATAATTTTTGGTATATGGCTTATGTCTACCATTTTATTATTTGTTTTCTGTCTCCTATGCTTTGTATTCCTGTATTTCTATTTTCTTGCCTTCCTATGTGTTATTTGAACATGATTAGGATTCCATTTTGATTTAAGGGTTTTGAGTGTATCATTTTATATACTTTTTGTAGTGGTTATTCTGGCTATTATAATACAATTAATGTGACTTGTCATAATGTACTGTTATCAGTATTTTACCCCTTCTAGTGAAGTGTAGAAACCTTACTTCTGTTTAGGTGACTTTACCATCTTCCTTTAAATATCACCATTTTGTGTATCAGACAGATGGTGCTGTAACTTGTTTCAGTCATCAAATATGATGTAGAAAATTAATTAGGAGTAATATTGGCATATTTCTGCTCTTTCTGTGATTTCTTCCTTCCTGGTGCCCACAGATTCCTTCTTCTATCATTTTATTTCTGTATGATGAACTTCCTTTAGCTGGTCTTTTACAGTAAGTCATTTAACAACAAATTCTTTGTTTTCTTTCAATCTCAGAATGTCCTTAGTTTTCCTTCATTCTTGAAGCATAGTTTTGCCAAACATGGAATTATCAGCTATCGTTACCTTCTTTTAAAATGTGAAAAATATTGGTCTTCTGACATCTAAGGTTTCAGATGAGAAATCCACTGTCATTTGAATTTGTGTTCTCCTATAAGCAGTGCATCATTTCTCTCTGGTTGCATTTCAAGACCTTTTTATCTGTAGTTTTCCAAGTTTAATTATGAGGTGGCTGGGTGTGGATTTTTTGCATTTATTTTTCTTTGTGTTAACTCAGCTTCTTCAATCTGTAAATTTATTTTATTTTTTCCAAATTTTGTAAGTTTCCAGCCATTATTTCTTGAATATTCTTTCAGAACTTTTTCTTTCTTCTTGTGGAACTCCAAAGATACAAATATTGAATCTTTTGTTATTGCTCTACAGAGTTCTGAGACTCTGTTTATTATTTTTCAGTGTATTTTCTCTCTGTTGATACCATTGGGTAAATTATACAAATCTGTCCTAAAGTTAATTAATTCTGTAATGTTTTATTACCACTCAAATACTGAGCCATAAACCATTTTTTAAATTTAAGTTATTGCATTTTTTAGTTCTATAATTCTAATTTCGTTCTTTCATAATTGCTATATTGAGATTTTCTATTTTTTGTTTGTTTCAGATCATCTGTAATTGCTTATTGAAGCATTTTTTACAGGGATGTTCTAAAATCCTTGTCAGATAATTCCATTATCTAATGTACCATAGTGTTATTGTAAGTTGATTGTCATTTATCCATTAATGCTGTATTTTTTCTGGTTCTTGGTATGCTGATTGATTTTCAATTGTATCCTGAACACTTTGACATAATATGTTAGGAGATTTTTGGTCTAATATTTCATAATTATTTAAAATTATCTAAAATTATTTATTATTCTAAGTCTTAAAATATACAACTAAGCTTCTATTAAGACACAATGTTTTTATATTTTTAACAAATGAACTTTGACTTAATATTACAACACAGCAATTATTTGAACTTCACCTTTACATATTTATAATGAACCAGAAAAACAGGATGGAAATTTACTTTCCTATAGAAAACCTTATTCATTCAGAGAGCATATTTCCTGTAGTAGAGGCAGTTTTCATTTAAGTGTTTTGAATCACTTTCAGGCAATAGCCAACTGTTGTAGTCAAGTTGTCTGTGTGAATTTGACCATTTGTAAATGAGACTTTCCACTGAGGACTGAAAATTCCTCAGATTTATTAGCTCCAACAAACACAGAAGAAAAATGAATGATTTATATCATTAAAAAATAAGAAGAAAATGTAGTGGTCACCAGGATTCAGCAAAGGTTTGTTGAAAGGGAAGTCAGGCTAATTTCTCATCTCTTATTTGGGAGAACTCAAGAAATAGATCAAGGATCTGTCAGAATCTTGAGAATCTGATTTCAAAAAAACATTGAGAACATTTTCCAAAATAATTTTATGGCAAGACAAGAGGTGGGATCAAATAGTGATACTCTAGGGGCATTCCTGCCTAGACAGCTGATGATAGAGGAGAATTGATTAGTGTAGCAATGGCAGCCTGGAGCACAGACTAGAGCCCTGCTGAGAGCTCAGTCTTCTATGCTGCCTTACTTGGTCTGATGTGTTTTTAAAGTACTTGGATGAGGCCAAATAAAACATGTGTATCAAATCTGTGGGTCGGAGAGTGACTGTGTCAGATAACAGGACTGGGTTTCAAAATGATTTGGATTGACTTGAACTTTAGCTGGCAACTATAGATAGGTTCAAGTTCATGGAATAGATGTCGAGTCCCTATGAGGGCTCTAAATTTGGGTTTGGGGAGAGAGAAAGGAATTATTTTTATTTTTAAAAATTTAAACTTTATGTTTTTATTGTAGTATAGTTGATACACAATATAATATTGATTTCAAATATACAACACAGTGATTCAACAGTTACACACATTATTAAATCCTTACCCTAATTAGTTCTGTTTATTATCTATCAACATAGAAAGATGTTACAGAACCATTGACTATATTCTCCATGCTTCACTTCCCTCCCATGACCAACTTACATCATGATTGAGATTTTTGTGCCTCTTTATTCCCTTTATCCATCTTACCTACCCACTCCAACCACCTTGCCACCTATGGTAACCATCAGTCACTTCTCAGTGTCTTTGAGTTTACACATTTTTCTCCTTTTGTTTTTAGATCCCATATATAATTGAAAGTACTGGTATTTGATTTTATCCATCTGGCTTATTTCACTTAGCATAATACCCTCTAGATCATCCATGTTGTTTCAAATGACAGGGTTTCTTTATTTTTTATGGCTGAATAGTATTCCATTGTGTATATGTACCACCTCTTTTTTACCCATTCATCTATTGATGGAGACTGAGTGCTTCTGTATCTTGGCTTTTTAAAATAATGTGGCAAAAAACACAGGGGTGCATATATCTTTTTTGAATCAGAGATTTTATTTTCTTCAGGTAAATTCCCTAGAAGTGGAGTTACTAGTTCATGTTACATTTTATTTTTAGTTTTTTGAGGAGCCTCCATACTCCTTTCCATAGTGGCTGTACAAATTTACATTCACAACTTGGGTATTATTTAAATAATTTTATGTTTTATCAGGAAGTTACCCACATGGGCTTCTGTTTATGTTTATCTCACATGTCCTGGAATACTTCTATGGGTTGTGGTCCCAATGATACTTTAATTTTCAGAAAATCTGTAGTACTATTTTAATTTGCTTGATTTATCTGATACCACTTGGGCTTCCACTGATCCCTAAGGCTTCTACATGAGGAGATATAAAGACCTTCTCCAGTCCAAGTGATTGTTTTAGGGAGAGTCCCTTTGTTGGTACCATCCAACAGACTGCTATCTTGAAGTGGGAAAATAGATTTTCCATCCTTCCTGGGCTGGGCATTTACAGTGTCTTGATCACTTTTGAATATGCTAACCAAGCCACCTGGCTTTCTGGGTGGGGAAAAATTATATGACTTACAGGGAATAAAGAGGCTTCCTAGGCCATGCTGGGGTTTTTTTTATGGCATTAACTCCTGTAGAATTGCTGTCTGGTGTCTCCAAGGGATGAAAGTTTCAGGTTCAGCATGGAAGAAAAGCACTTACCCTGGCTGCTGATTGTCATTGAGATTTCCAATTGATGTCCTTTGCTAGTGTTGCAAGACTCACTTCATGTTGTTTGTGGGACTCCCATTCCATCAGCAGGATCACTGAGTTTACCTAAGTTGTACTATTTTGTTAGTTTGGAGGTTATGAGATGCCTGGCCTGAGTCACCATCTGCCATTACATGAGAGACAAAATACCCTGCAGTTCCTCCAAGTCCTGGGGTTCCTAACCAGTTCCCATCTTTCCATCTTTCAGAGTTTCCTTTGGTGGCCTTCTATACTAATTCCATGGTTTATAGTTCTATTTTGTGGGGAAGAGAAGGGAGAATAGAGTTTACATAATCCTGTCTAGTACTAAAGTCATAGCTTAAGCTTTATTATCCTTAAACCTATCAACCATACAATAACTTGAGTTATCTTTATAAAAGCCTATTCATGTCTCTTTTACAGTTAAAACCTTGTCATTGTTTCCCATCTATGTACAAGTCACATAAAAACCTCTAGAGATACATATTAAAATTCATATTTTTGTGTCCTACACAGACCAACTAAATGATATATTTTTGGAAAACACAATTTTAATGAAATTGTGTTATATTAACATAAAAATCACAAAAGTGGTAACAGAAATTCAGAAAAACAAAATAAGATAGTTAAAATATTACTCATAACTTCTAAACACTGAAATTCACTAATAATAAGTAGTAATGTAAATTATTATTTAATGTTGATTGAAATGGTTATTTCAATCATGATTCAATTACATGATCAAATTAACTGGCTAGTTAGATGTAGAAAAGTTGTATTTTATGAATTACCTTTGAATGCTTTTTAAAACCATAAAAATCTGCTCAAAGATTGTAAAACATGATGACTACTGCATTTTATTGAAGTATATGTATTGTAGTATGTTATGATTCCAAAATATGTCCTTTGAGATAATGCAGTCTTATTGAGGTTCAGTTTTCCACATATATAATTATCATGACAATTTTTCTCAAAGGTATTCCTACTTACAATACAGAGGAAAACCCAATTGCTGCTTTAAATTAAAGTTTACTTACTGCTCTTTTTCTAGAACACCCTGTAATCCAAGGCACAGTAAGGTTTCCTGAAATCTGTGGAAACAACAAATGGAATCTCATTAAAGTATGTATCAAAACTACTTAGAATGTTGATCAGCACCAATGAATGTATACAAGATGTCAAGACACGTCTAGATTCACAGCATATTCCCCATATAGATAATGTTGTTTCTTTATTGAACACAGCAGATTTAAATGGCCTTCCTCTGTGGGAAAATTTTAAAGTGGTGCAGTTCCCCTGGAAATTTAATAATATTTCTAGGGCACTGTTAGGCTATGTAAATATGGTTTGGAAATCCGTGGTTAATAAAATATAATAAAAATGCAGTTCTCTGTGGAGTAAGTGATTTACAATAATCAAATTATTAACTATAGTTGTCATGCTGTATATTAGCTCTCTAGATTTATTCATTCTACACAACTGCCAGTCTCTTTTTAAGTAGAAATTATTAAGATGAATAGCCAGCAACACCTTATTACATCATCATTGCTAAACAAGGAGATAGGTGTTACTCCTGTCAGATTCTCGGGAGTGTTTACAGAGACCAAGGTGGTCCTGTGAGCTGTGGTTCAGTCAGCTTAGACTTAACCATACTTTCTCCTGGGGCACAGAAGCATTGGGGAGCACTACAAACTCTCCACTTGCCCTCTCCTCCATCCCAGACGTGAATTTCCTGAGAAACGGAGAAGTCAAACCAGCCTTGTTAAGTGGTGGTGGTAGGAAAGTTGTATTCAACCAAACATTTATTGTTTATGCTAAACTATATTCAGTGATGGCCTGGGGATTGGCATTATGCCTACTTATAAGGAGTGATAATCAGTCAATGCAAATAGTAAAGTAGTATCCTCAATTACTAAAACGTCAGGTACATTATTATTGTCCCTGGCCACTAGACGTGTCATTTTACTTTGAGTTCAAAATATATCAATATGCTAGGGATAGGCTACAAATGATATAAATACCAAATAATGTTTTAAGGAAAAATTTTTTTAAATACATTTACTCAGGTTAAAATCCAATTACAGTAAAATGGCAATTAACCAGAATGCCTGAAGGTCATGAGGAGGTTTGAATAATTGATTTTTTAAAATAGTGAACTGAGAGATACATTTCTACAGAAAAAAATTCTAAATGTGTACTTTCTTGTTCTCCCATGAATACTTGGTATAAAATATAATGTTTGTAAAGTAAGTTGATTGTTAGCATCAGTGAAGGAAATAAATCTGCTAATATAATCACATAATATAGTCTTGAAAAAATAGGTATTCAACCGTTTAAATTATGTGGATACACACTTCTATTTATTAGAAAGGATTCTTGAGGACTGGTAATATAAAGTTGCTGGAGAAACTGTTAAACCAAATGAATTGGACATAAAACATAAACCACTAACCACTGAAAAGCCATATATGAAATAGTAAAAATGATATATATAATAAACATGGTAACTGCATTTCTTTAAAAATTGAAATTATACATTTTAAGAATATAAAATGTGGTTTACTGCTTAAGTCAATTGTGTGTAACCGAGAAAATGAAAAATTCCTATAAGCATATTAATATACAAATACAAATTTCATTTGACATGGGAAGAAATGAAGTTTCCATTTTTTGTTTTATAATTCTATGGAACCAGTTACATAATACTCAAATGTGGTATTCTACTATCATTTATTGTTTTCTTCAAATCTATCTTCAGTTCCTTTTTTTCTGGTAAATATAGTAGCTGAATTTGTAGGCTTTTTTAAATCATACTACTGTATAAATGTTTCCCTCAAATTTGGGAAGTTTTGTTTGGTGCAAATGTATAACAAAGTTTCTCCCTCACCAAAAGCTATAATATACAGTATTTCAAATGATAAGGGTACTATAATTCTTCTTTAAATTCCAAACACATTTTCAAACTCACTGGTTTGGAAAACTGCAAAATGAATCTATAAGGAGACAAGAGTTATTTAAGAAGTTTATAAAAATTCCAAAGGAGTAAACTTAGGAAATTATAAAGTCATTACAATTCTGTTGCTATTGTTGAAAGCATTTTGGGAACTTTTCTTTTGGAGTTATCAATCATGACTCACCAAGAGATTCTCTCTCATTACTTCACATTCTTTTTGTTTTAACTGAAAATATAACAGCACAGATTGAACATATATATTATTCAGTAAACATGGCTCTGAATAAATTCTATTTTCCAAAATAAGATTTTCTCTCAAAGATTAAGATTTGTCACTACTGAAAGTATTTAAAAGAATCTCATGGGCTCTTAAAGCAACTGTAATTCTCAAAGAACTTCAAAAACTTTTTAACAAATTGAATATTATTAAAATCAGTATAGATAAATTTCCAAGGTAACTAATTTGAATTCTGTTCACATATTTATCAGGCATCTCTTCTGTACCCAGCACTGTTTTAGGTGCTATAGGAAATAAAACGATGAGTAAAACATAATTTCCTGGAGGGCAAGAACTATGATCTCAGAGAGAGAGATAGGGAAGGTACCTGAATGATTTAATACAAAGGAAACTATGATAAATATCATAAAGTAGGTACAATAAATGAAGTGCAATAGAATTTTAAGATATGGCAAAATCACATCAACTTGAGGCCTGTTATCTAAGCTGAACCTTAGAGGATGAGCAGAATTTCTACTGGCAGAAATAAAAGACAGTATCCTAGGGAAAAAGGCAAGAGCACAGTGGAACAAAAGACTATGGTGTGTATGGGAATGGTCAGTTCAGCTAGAAGTAGAAAGACAGCTGAAGTCACTTAGTGGAGACCATGAATGCAGAGGGACATTCATATGTAATTCTGCAGAAAATGGGGAGCCATTGAAAGTTTTAAAGCAAATGAGTTTTATGGGCAGATTAAATTTGTATATATTAGGATGACAGTTTGACTAAATGTATCTGGTAAATTGAAGAAGTATGGAAACTTTTATAATAGTTTAGGCAAGAGGTAATCCAGGCTTGAAAATAGTTTAAGGGAGGTAAGAATTGAGGAGAAAGTATAAAAAATATTTAAGAAAGGTCTTGTGCATAAGACAGAAGAAAGCTAGACAGTTTGACAGCTAGTCAAACTGTTTAATAGTCTTTTTATGACCATCACGAAACTGCCTCCCCAAATGGCTGGCCTGCTCAAACTAATAAAGAGTTGGATAGACACACCTTTGGATGTGAATGCAAGTAAGTGCTTAATATGTTGGAAATATGCTTCTCTTGGCTAAGAATGGATACATTAAAGGAGATCACACACTTACCTGGATGTAAACTGGAGTCACATCATTTGGATAGTTAAGGCTTGTGAATCCAACTAAAACACACTTATCCTTCGCATGGAAAATTTTACTTAAAATATATCACATATATTAGATTTACCAATTATATACATTACTATATATGGTGATGCATTTACAGGAAGGCATGTATATAATTATTTTTATGGATGATTTAAGGAATTTTTACTATATTTAATTTTACAATGTAGACACAACATATGACTGATATATTTCTGCTAGACTATAAGATTCTTAAGGGCAAGGTATCAAGTTTAAAACAATTTAATCTAATTATTTTTAAATAGTAACACAGAGCATATACACACAAAACATGTTTATTTGATTTAAAAATATTTTTACTATAAAGACAATTCTACACATATGCTGGATATTGTTTAGAAATTTTCATATCAGTTTATATGTCCAGTAAAGCTCCTATCTGAAGTATATTTTATGTGAGCCAGGAAAATTAAGTATATATTATTTAGCATGTCATTAAATGGAATTTGATTAACTGAAACAATCAGACAATAACCCTGCCTCTCAGCAAAGCTGAGCAGTAAAAGGTTCATTTATCAATATTTTAGCTTTTTATCAGTTGTTTTGGTAACAGTTGAGCATTAAAACCTTTCAATCACTTTGCTTTAATCAACAGGGTTTTCAAGACGTTTTTCAATTATGAGGTACTGATCACAGAGGACACTACTGGGAATTTAGTAGGCAATCAATAAATATGTGCTGACTGAATTAACTTGAACTTTCATTATTCACTAGCTTCACTTTCTGAAAATCAACAAAAGGCCAAGAGTGGAAATATACAGAGATTGCTACATGGGGTAAGCAGCTGGGAAAGGGGAATAAGTTGATTGTGGTTGAGAACAATGTGTTCTGAAGCAAAGAAGGAGAAATAGACTGGATTATTTAAAAACATTTCTCCCCTTCTCTCTACCAATTCCAGAAGAGCTTTCAGAAATTTAATAAGCTTTATGAATTAAAATTTCAATCCTACAACTTTTCGCCAAGCAAATTACACCATTTTTAAGCATATAAATTTTTCTTCTATTAAGTGCTAATAAAACTATACTAGTGTAAAAATTGTTTGCAATTGACAAGCAAGATGCTCTTTGAGATTTTTTTTACATAATTTTAGTAGCTAAAATTTCACAAACCACTAGAGATTAAAATCAGAAAATCTGGAATTCCAAGATGTTTCAATGAAATTATAAAAGTACTCAGATATAATATAATTAACCTTATTTCACCATACTGATTATAGAGATAGTGGCTGTTAAAAAAAATGGAAATATATATGTAAAATAATATAAATGAATTTGTATAATGATTATTATCTGATCTAAAGAACTGGGGGAATATAAAATTACAAATCTGGATTCCTTAACATTATACCCTCTAACATGTTTTAAAATACCTTAACTCATGCTAAAAAAAGATATTTGAGAAAATATAAACTTTCTTTACTAACTTTAGAGAATGAATTTTCAAATATCAGCATTAAGTCCTAAATATACAACTGAAATGAAATGTTTTATTATATATGTAATATCAGTTATCCCAAATAATAGCAAAAGCTTTACAGCTCTTAACACACTATGATCCTTGCAGTACTGGACTAGTGTTCTTAACATGAATCATGGTTCCATGTCTTTCCTTTTCACATGGCTCCTTGTTGAACCAAAAAATAGGCATTTAAAAGAAATGAAACACCCTGGCTGCTTATTGAACTAACACTTTATAGATTGATATTTTAAAAAAACAAACAACAGAGAGATGCCAACAACATGAAGGACTAAGCAGCTCAGGCCTGATTCACCCATGGAAACTTTAAGTTAATAATTATAGACTAACAAGAATAACATTATGGTAACTTTAGAAATCAAATATTTATATCACCAAGCAATAGCCCAATCAAGAAAAAGCCACATTCAAAAAGGTAGGACATTTTATTGTATTTTTACTTGACCTCATCATAATCCCTCCCCAGTGCAGCATGACATGGTTCAGTGGAAGTGTTGGCCTGGTCACTAGTCCCCTTATGTGAACCAGAGAGAGTATAACAGACTGATTTTAAAACATTGTAACCTGACTTTGGATTGCCTGAGAGATTCATCTGTTTAGTGTCTAACTTAAAGCTCAGACAGCCAAAAGAGGCATGGCTCATATTTCAGGCTAGGCAAAGTGGCAGAAAGCATCAGGCAAGACTCAAGAAAACTGTGAGAATACTACAAACTCACATACACATGGAAAAATACATTACTGTTTGATTAATATAATAGACCAGCCAATGGCTCTATGAGAAGCAGAACTGAGACTCTTTGGGAAATTAAGACATTTAAAAGTAGCCATATGTACAGGGAAATCAGTAAAAAGCATGCACACAGGACTACTGGAGACACATACCCAAAAAAGGCCTGCAAATACCTTAGGCCTTTACACGAGGTTAATTAGTGAAGATCTTCAACTGCCCAGATACAGATTGCAAAGACTGGAAGAGCTGGTTGATTTTTTTAATTATTATAACAAAAAGTCAATGAATAAAACGAAATAAGAAACACTGCCTATTCAAAGGAACAAAATTAATTTCCAGGAAATATCCCTGAAGAAACACAGACATCAGACTTATTAAGCACATACTTTAAAAGAACTATCTTAAATATGTTCAAAGAATAAGAGGAAAATACAGATAAAGAACAAAGGAAATACAGGGAGGTGACATATGAACAAAATGAGAATATCAGCAAGTAGAAGTTATAAAGAGAATTAAATAGATGTCTTGGAGCTGAAAAATACAATAGCTGAATTTAAGAATTCAATAAAGAAGTTCAAAAGAAGACTGGAAGAGGTAGAAGAAAGAATCAGTGAACTTGAAGAAAAGTCATTTTATATAATTATGTTTGGGGAGCAAAAAAGAAAAAGAATGAAAAAAATGTGAACAGGGCTTATGGAACTAATGGGAAATCAACAAGTGACCAATACATGCATTATCATATTGGAAGACCCAGAAGGAAAAGAGAAAGAGAAAGAGGCAGAGAGATAATTTGAATAAAGAATAGCTGAAAATCTCCTATCTGAGGAAAGTCATTCATATACAACTCTAATAAGCTCAGTGAACTTTAGGTATGATAAACCAGAGATGCATATGGAGACATGTTGCCATCAAACTGTCAAAAGACAAATATAAGGTAAGAATCTTGAAAGGAGAAAAAGTGAATCATTACACTCAGGTGATTCTCCATATTATCACAGGATTTCTTAGTGAAAAAGCTTACACATGAGAAGGAAGTTGGAAGATATATTTAGTGTTGAAAGAAAAATATTATCAACGGAGAATTATATACCTAGCACAACTGTCCTTCTAAAATGAAGGAAAAACTAAGACATTTCCAGATAAACATAAGTGAATTTATTACCAACATAACTACCCTGCAAGGAATGCTAAAGGGAGTCCTTCAAGTTGAAATGAAAGGATACTAGAAATTAAATCAAGCCATATGATATTATAAATTGTTCCAGTAAATACATAGACAAATATAAAAAACAATGCTATTATAATTTTTGGTTTGTAATTCCATGTTTCATTTTCCTACAGGAATTTAAAGACAGGCATAAAAATAATTTTAAATCTATGTTAATGAATACACAATATAAAAAATTTAAATTGTGATATAAATAATATAAATGGGAAGGCATAGTTGTAAAGAAGTGAAGTTTTTGTATGCAATTAACAGTGTTAGTATAAATATAAAACAGGTTGCTATAATTTTAAGGCATATATGTAATTCCTATGGTAATCACAACAAAAATATCTGTGGAGTACATACAAAAAGTGAGAAGGAAATTTCAAAATAAAGGGTTTCTGAAAAAAGAAAATTAACTAGAAAGAAGGTACTAATGAAGTAAATGAGGGACAAAAGTATATATGGCACACATAAAACAGGTTACAAGGCTTTTCGAACGATTATTTACAATAACCCAGAGGGGTTTATCCATGAATTTGAAGGTTGGTTAAACATGAAAACTAATTAGGAGAACATCACCAAGATTGGATATAGGTCATTCTTGACTTTGCTCTTCCACAAGAGGACATAACTATTCTTTGACAAGATACCACTGATAAAATCATAGAACACAGGCGTGAGGCTGAAATATGTCTCTGAAACACATATATCAGAACAGACTGTATTAGATAGATAAGAGGAGTGGCTACATGCTGGCCACACTGCCTCTCTCCCAGGCTGCTGCAGCAGCCCATTGAGTTCTCCTCTGAGCCTACAGTTCCTTCTGTGGAAAAAGAGAGCCTAGGGTGGACATCCAGTACCTCCAGCTTTGTGAGGCACTTTTTGGGAGCCCACGTGCTGGTACTGTCCCACAGGGATTGTGGGAGGATCTGCAGGGCTTGGCCACTATGAATACAATTGTGACAGAGATAGAAGGAAGTGCTCAAAACAACCAACACCTTGGATTTTGGCAGACTGAGCACCTAACTGAAGAGCTCAAGTAGTCAGAACTGGTGGCTGTGTTCATCTGCAGAGGCAAGACAGGGTGCAGTCTGAGTAGGGAAATTGGCAGGGTCCAGATCTTCCTGATTTGGGTCCTCAAAGAAACAGCCTTTCTTCCTTGGATCCAGGTCTGTCCCCATCCATGCAGGAGCTAATTTTTAAGCTTGACTACTGCTTAATGTAGGTCCCAGCCATATACAACAAGAAGCTGGCTTAAATACCTGGAGATCTGCACAGTCCAGCAATTATTGAACAGAGGGTCCAGCAGACAGAGCTGGTCATCCACAGAGCAAGGCCAGTGGTCCCATTTACCCAGGGAATGTAGTGGTGCAGGCTGACTTGAATCAGAGCAAAAAGAAACCCTTTCCAGCCTTGGAGAATATTTTTTCCAAGTAGGTAGAGAAGCTATTTCATAGTGTGATCTATTGCTGAATACAACCTTCATCCTGACCAACCAGAGAGCCTAGACAGAGCATGTGGGAAACTTCTTAACTCAATCAACAGCCGTATTTATAGTGGCACTTAAATAGAGAACACAGCCCATGGATTTCCCAATCTTCAGAGCAGGATCAGTGGCCTTGTCCAGCCAGAGAATTCATTGTATAATTTTGCATGATTTAAGTACCCAAACAAGGAGACATGCAGGCATTGGGGCCAGTTCTGTGGTCCTGACAGGGTAAGGAATCAAATTCATAGCCACACTTACTACTAATAATAGTACCCAGACCTGACTGCCTAGTAAAACTGTCCAGACACCCAGGCAACTTTGGTGCAAGTTCTGCAGCCACATGTGGGCAGAAAATCAAGGAAGCAGTCCTATCTAACTGTTCTCAGCCAATGGAATCCCACCCAGACTCAGAAATTGGGCAGTGACCTTGCCATGAAACAGACTACATAGCTAGTCCCACCTGCTCAAGTATATTAAATCAGACACACCCAGAAACCCAAACATCTGATTGGTGAATAACTGGCTCCAACAAAGAGAACATATAAAATCTGAAGAGGAGGCTACTTATTCAAATGTTTAGATACAAACATAAGGAGTAATAGGTCATAAAAATCAGGTAAACATAAGAACAACAAGGAAAATTGATAAAGGGAAAGTAAGTGACCCTAAAATGGAGATCTATGAACTCTCAAAGAACACAGAATAATCTTAAAGAAGTTTAGTTATGAGAATAGTGAGACAATTAAATGAAATTAAGAAAATTAATATGTGAGCAAAAAAAGAATTTCAACAAAGAAATAGGAACCATTAAATAATTCTAGAGTTGAAAAATATGATGACTGAGCTGAAGAATACATTACAGAAATTCAAAAGCTGACTTGATCATGCATAAGAATCAATGACCTAAAAGATAGACGACTTGAAATTATCCAGTTAGGGTTACAAAAAGAATAAAGAATGAAAAAGGAACAAAGCCAATGGAGTTTACAGGACATAAAAGAAACAATATCCACATTATGGGAATTCCAGAAGGAGAAAAGAAAGAGAACAGGAAAGAAAGTATATTTAAAGCAATAATGATGGAAAGCTTCCAAATTTGAGGAGAGAAATGGACATCCAGATACATGCAACCCAAAAGTTCCCAAATATGTGGAACCTAAGTAGGGCTACACAGAGTTATAACTAAGTTGTGAAAAGTAAAAACTATTTTGAAAGCAACAACAGAGAAAAGAGAAGTTTCATTCAAGGGAACTCCCATAAGACTATATGAAGATTTCTCAAAAGAAACTTTTCAGGCCAGAATAGAATAGGATGATATATTCAAAATATTTAAATAAAAAATCTGTAAACCAAGAATTCTATACAGAAATGATGATCAGATTAAGACATTCTCAAAACAAAACAAAACAAAACAAAACAAAACAAAACAAAACAAAAGCTGAGGGAGTTCATCACAACTAGACCTGCCTTACAAGATGTGTTAAAGGGAGCTTTTAGGAAGTAGAAAGATGCTAAATAGCATTATAAAAGCATAAGAAGGTCATAAAATGCACTATTAATCATAAATATATAATCAAAGTTAGATCCTGTAATATGACAGTGGGTGTGCATAATTTATTTATAACTGTAGTTTAAAAGTTAAAATGCAAACAGTAGAATTTAGAGGGATTAAAGATGGCGGCATGAGAAGTGAGACAGAGGATTCTTCCTAAAATCTATATAATACGAAAATATAATTAGTACAACTAATCCTGAAAGAACATCAGGAAAGTGGACTGCACCAAACTGCATACACCTGAAGAATAAACCTCATGGAACAGGGTAGCATACGAAAGCCATGGCCCTGTGGGACCCAAGTGCTTCCTAACCCCAGCTCACCAGTGGGAGGAAAAGAAACAGAGCAGGGAGGGAGTGGAGGCCTGAGACTGCTGAATGCCTATCTCTGGAGATCTTATGTGGGAGCACAAACCTACATTTCATGGTGTTTTCATGGTACTCTCATGATTAGGGGGTTGAAAAGCTAAGACAGGCAGAATATCTGGAGAGAACGACAGTCTAGCCACTTATGGAAAGCAGGGATCCATATCCGGCTACTCTGGGACCAAAGAAAGGTGGGCAGTGTGAGAGACTTCCTAAAAGCAAGAGGGCTGCTAAAGGGGCAAGGAATGCACAGAACTTACTGCACAGGAGAAAAGACAGGTAGACAAAATTGTCCAGGTGCACTCTGCCCAGCAGTTTGGGAACTTTCACCATCTTCAGGAGCTCAGCTCCCTAGCTGGATACAGAACTCCAAGGACCCCCTCCGTGATACGCAGCTTACTGAGAATTTCTCCTGGCTAGCCCCACCTGGCTTGCAAACTGGCAAACCCTACCCTGGTGTTAGGCCAGCCAGAGGGGAGCCCCATCTACAGCAACTACAAACCAAAGCACAGAAACTTATACCTGTGTGCTCGGCCCACTGGTTCTGGCAGTAGAGACATGCATAGTAGGCAAGAAGCAGGAAACAGCTCTTGCCTCCCCCCAGGCACCAATACCTCTCCCCTGTGACCCCCAACATTGTTTCAGGGGCTGAGAAGCTCTAGAGAGCAGATCTTCTGGGCACTAGAGGGCACCACATACAAATATGAAATGCCAAAGGAATTTGGTTCAAAGTAAAATTATGAATACAACCCCTGAGAAAGATTCAAATGAAATTGACCTCATAAAGCTGCCTGAAAGCGATTTCAAAATAAAAAGCATTAACATGCTCATAAAGGTACAGAAAAATATTCAAGAACACAGGAGTAAATTCTGGTCAGAGATCCAATCATTATGGAACACAGTATCAGAAATGAAACATACAATAGAAAGTTTTAAAAGCAGATTAGATATGGTGGAGGAGACAATAAATAAAATAAAAGTTAGAGAAGAGGAATACAAAGTAGCTCAGGCACAAAGAGAAAAAAGGATCTCTAAGAATGAAAGAATATTGAAAGAACTGTGTGTGGCCAATACAAATGGAACAATCTTAGCCTTATAGGGGTACCAGAAGAAGAAGAGAAAAAAGGGGATAGGAAGTGTTTTTGAGGAGTTAATTGTTTAAAACTTCCCCAATCTGGGGGAGAAGATCGTCTCTCAGGCCATGGAGGTGCATAGATCTCCCAACACAAGGGACCAAAGGAAGACACCACCAATACTTATAGTAATTAAAATGGCAAAGATCAAGGATAAGGAAAGGCTATTAAAAGCAGCCAGAGAGAGAAATAAGATCACATACAAAGGAAAGCCGATCAAGCTATCATGAGACATCTCAGCAGAAACCTTACAGGACAGAAGGGAGTGGCATGACATATTTAATGCAATGAAGCAAAATTAAATGAACTACCCTAAAGTCAGTCGAGGTATAGAAAAAGAGTACAGAATATTATACTTAATATATAAAGAATGGTGGAGGAAGTAAACGTAGGAGTACAAAAGAATCTTTAGACTGTGTTTGTAACAGCATACTAAGTGAGTTAAGGTAGACACTTAGATGGAAAGGAAGTTAACCTTGACCTTAGGTAACCAAAAATCTAAATCCTGCAATGGTAATAAGTACATACCTATTGATACTCACCCTAAATGTAAATGGTCTGAATGCACCAATGAAAACACATAGAGTCACTGAATGAATGAAAAAAACAAGACCCATCAATATGTTGCCAACAAGAGAATCACTTCAAACACAAAGACATACGCAGACTAAATGTGAAGGGATGGAAAACGATATTTCATGCAACTAATAGGGAGAAAAAGGCAGGAGTTGCAGTACTTCTTTCAGATAAAATAGACTTCAAAAGAAAGAAAGTCACAAGAGACAAAGAAAGACATTACATAATGATAAACTGGTCAATGGAAGGTACAACCATTATAAATACGTACTCACCCAACACAGGAGCACCTACATATGTGAAACAAATACTAAAAAAATTAAAAGGGAAATAGAATGCAATGCATTAATTCTAGGAGTCTTGAACACTCCATTCACTCCAAAGGACAGATCAACCAGAGAGAAAATAAGTAAGGAGACAGAAGCACTGAACAACACATTAGAAAAGATGGACCAAACAGACATCTACAGAACTCTACACCCAAAAGCAGCAGAATACATGTTCTTCTCAAGTGCACATGGAACATTTTAAAGAATAGATGATATCGTAGGCAACAAAAAGAGCCTCAGTAAATTCAAAAAGACTGAAATTGTACCAAACGGTTTCTCAGACCACATAGCTATGAAACTAGAAATAAATTATGCAAAGAAAATGAAAAATCCCACAAACACATGGAGGCTTCACAACATGCTCCAAATAACCAATGGATCAATGACCAA
Source organism: Phataginus tricuspis (assembly GCA_029783875.1). NCBI lineage: Eukaryota > Metazoa > Chordata > Mammalia > Pholidota > Manidae > Phataginus > Phataginus tricuspis. Next base: position 66,364,912 of record JAQQAC010016209.1, read on the forward strand.
ATAAAAACAGAGATCAAGCACTATATCGAGACAAATAACAACAATAATTCAACACTGAAAAATCTATGGGATGCAGCGAACACTGTGCTAAGAGGAATGTATACTGCAATACAGGCCCACCTAAGGAAAGAAGAACAATCAAATATGAACAGTCTAAACTCACAATTAAAGAAACTAGAAAAAGAGGAACATATGAGGCCCAACGTCAGTAGAAGGAGGGACAAAATTATAATTAGAGCATAAATAAATAAAATTGAGAAGAATAAAACAATAGAACAAATCAATAAATGCAGGAGCGGGTGCTTCAAGAAAATAATCAAAAGAGATAACCCCCTAGCCAGAATTTTCAAGAAAAATAGAGAGGCTACACATAGATTCAGAAATGAGAAAGGAAAAATCACTATGAACACAACAGGAATACAAAAAATTATTACAGAATACTATGAAAAACTATATGCTAAAAAACTGGTAACCTAGAAAAAATGGACAGCTTCCTAGAAAAATAAAATCTTTCAAGGCTGACCCAGAAAATCTAAAGAGACCAATTACCAGCAACGAAATTGAACTGGTAATCAAAATACTACATAAGAAAAAAAACCCTGGAACAGATGGCTTTGGCACTGAAATTTAACAAATATTTATTTATTTATTTATTTATTTATTTTTATATAATTTATTTTGAAATCTTTAATCTACAATTACATGTGCAAAATTATGGTTATTAAATTACCCCCTTCATCAGGTGCCCCCACAAACCCATTACACTCACTGTCCATCAGCGTAGTGAGATGCTATAGAATCACTACTTGTATTCTATGAGTTGTACAGCCCTCCCTGTGCCCCCCTACATTACATCTGCTAACCATACTGCCCCTTTTTCCCCATTGTCACTCCCTTCCCAAACATCCTCCTCAGTTCCTTTCCCTTTGGTAACTATTAGTCCGTTTTGGGGTTCTATATGTTTGCTGCTATTTTGTTCCTTCAGTTTTTTTCTTTCTTCTTATACTCCATATATGAGTGAAATCATTTGATATTTATCTTTTTCCGCTTGGCTTATTTCACTAAGCATAATACCCTCTAGCTCCATCGATGTTGTTGCAAATGGTAGGATTTGTTGTCCTCCTATGGCTGAATAATATTCCATTGTGTATATGTACCACTTCTTCTTTATCCATTCATCTACTGATGGACACTTAGGTTGCTCCCATTTCTTGGCTATTGTAAAAACTGCTGTGGTAAACGTAGGGGTGCATCTGTCTTTTTCAAACTGGGCTGCTGCATTCTTAGGGTAAATTCCTAGGAGTGGGATTCCTGGGTCAAATGGTATTTCTATTTTGAATTTTTTGAGGAACCTCCATACTGCTTTCCACAATGGTTGAACTACTTTGCATTCCACCAGCAGTATAGAAGGATTCCCTTTTCTCCACATCCTCTCCAACATTTGTTGTTGTGTTTTGGATGTTGGCCATCCTCACTGGTGTGAGGTGATATCTCATTATGATTTTAATTTGCATTTCTCTGATGATTAGCCATGTGGAGCATCTTTTCATGTGCCTGTTGGCCATCTGAATTTCTTCTTTGGAGAAGTGTCTATTCATGTCCTCTGCCCATTTCTTAATTGGATTATTTGCTTTTTGTTTGTTGAGATGCTTGAGTTCTTTATATATTTTGCATGTCAACCCCTTATCGGATACATCATTTATAAATATATTTTCCCATACTGTACGATGTCTTTTTGTTCTACTGATGGTGTCCTTTGCTGTACAGAAGCTTTTCAGCTTGATATAATCCCACTTGTTCATTTTTGCTTTTGTTTCCCTTGACTGGGGAGGCATGTTCATGTAGAAGTCGCTCATGTTTATGTCCAAGAGATTTTTGCCTATGTTTTTTCTAATATTTTTATAGTTTCATGACTTTCATTCAGGTCTTTGATCCATTTTGAGTTAACTTTTGTGTATGGGGTTAGACAGTAGTCCAGTTTCATTCTCTTACATGTGCATGTCCAGTTTTGCCAACACCAGCTGCTGAAGAGGCTGTCATCTCCAGATTGTATATCTAAAGTTCCTTTATCACCTATTAATTGACAGGGATTGCATTGAATCTGTAGATTGCTTTAGGTAGTATAGACATTTTGACAATATTTGTTCTTCCTAGCCAAGAGCATGGGATCAGTTACGATTCGTTAGTGTCCTCCTTAATTTCTCTTAGGAGTGTCTTGTAGTTTTCATGGTATAGGTCTTTCACTACCTTCGTTAGGTTTATTCCTAGGTATTTTATTCTTTTTGATGCAATTGTGAATGGAATTGTTTTCCTGATTTCTCTTACTGTTAGTTCATCATTAGTGTATAGGAAAGCAACAGATTTCTGTGTGTTAATTTTGAATCCTGCAACTTTGCTGAATTCAGATATTAGTTCTAGGAGATTTGGAGTGGAGTCTTTAGGGTTTTTTATGTACAATATCATGTCATCTGTGAATAGCAACAATTTGACTTCTTCTTTACCAATCTGGATGTCTTGTATTTCTTTGTTTTGTCTGATTGCCATGGCTAGGACCTCCAGTACTATGTTGAATAACAGTGAAGAGAGTGGGCATCACTGTCGTGTTCCCGATCTTATATGAAAATCTTTCAGCTTCTCGCTGTTAAGGATGATGTTAGCTCTGAGTTTGTCATATACGACCTTTATGATGTTGAGGTACTTGCCCTCTATACCCATTTTATTGAGAGTTTTAATCATGAATGGATGCTGAATTTTGTCAAATGCTTTTTCAGTATCTATGGAGATGATCATGGGGTTTTTGTTCTTCTTTTTGTTGATGTGGTGGATGATGTTGATGGATTTTCGAATGTTGTACCATCCTTGCATCCCTGGGATGAATCCCACCTGATCATGGTGTATGATCCTCTTGATGTATTTTTGAATTCGGTTTGCTAATATTTTGTTGAGTATTTATGCATCTATGTTCATCAGGGATATTTGTCTGTAATTTTCTTTTTTGGTGAGGTCTTTGCCCGGTTTTGGTATTTGAACAATGTTGGCTTCACAGAATGAGTTTGGAAGTATTCCTTCCCTCCTCTTCTATTTTTTGGAAAACTTTAAGGAGAATGGGTGTTGTTTTTTCTCTATATGTCTGGTAGCATTGAGAGTTGTATCCATCTGGTCCGGGGGTTTCTTTCTTGGGTAGTTTTTTGATTACTGATTCAATTTCTTTGCTGGTAATTTGTCTGTTTAGTTTTTCTGATTCTTGCTTGGTCAGTCTTGGAAGGTTTTATTTTTCTAAGAAGTTGTCCATTTCTTCTAGGATTTCCAACTTGTTAGCATATAGATTCTCATAAAATTCTCTTATAATCCTTTGTATTTCTGTGGGGTCAGTCGTTATTTTTCCTTTCTCATTTCTGATCCTGTTTATGTGTTTCTCTTTTTCTCTTAATAATTCTGGCTATGGATTTATCTATTTTGTTTATTTTTCAAAGAACCAGCTCTTGGTTTCATTGATTTTTTCTATTGTTTTATTCTTCTCAATTTTATTTATTTCTTCTCTGATCTTTATTATGTCCCTTCTTCTGGTGACTATGGGCCTCATTTGTTCTCCTTTTTCCAATTTCAGTAATTGTGTCTTTAGACTATTCATTTGGGAATGTTCTTCCTTCTTTATATAGGCCTAGATTGCAATATACTTTCCTCTTAGAACTGCCTTTGCTGCGTCCCATAGAAGTTATGGCTTTGTGTTGTTGTTGTCATTATTCTCCATAAATTCTTTGATTTCTGTTTTGATTTGGTCGTTAACCTATTGATTAATTAGGAGAATGTTGTTAAGACTCCAAGAATTTGTGAGCCTTTTTGTTTTATTTATACAATTTATTTCTAGTTTTAAATTTTTGTGATCTAAGAAGTTGATTGGTAGAATTTTAATCTTTTTGAATTTACTGAGGTTCTTTTTGTGGCCTAGTATGTGGTCTATTCTGGAAAATGTTCCATGTGCACTTGAGAAGAATGTGTATCCTGCTGCTTTTGGGTGTAGAGTTCTGTAGATGTCTGTTAGGTCCATATCTTCTAGTGTGTTGTTCAGTGCCTCTGTGTCTTTGCTTATTCTCCGTCTCGTTGATCTGTCCTTTGGAGTGAGTGGTGCATTGAAGTCTCCTAAAATGAATGCATTGCTGTCTATTTCCTCCTTTAATTCTGTTAGTATTTGTCTCACATATGCTGGTGCTCCTGTGTTGGGTGAATATATATTTAAGTGGTTATATTCTTTTGTTGGACTGACCCCTTTACCATTATGTAATGTCCTTCTTTAATGCTTGCTACTTTCTTCGTTTTGAAGTCTATTTTGTCTGATACAAGTACTGCAACACCAGCTTTTTTCTCCTTGTTGTTTGTATGAAACATCTTTTTCCACCCCTTCACCTTTAGTCTGTGTATATCTTTGGGTTTGAGGTGAGTCTCCTCTACGCAGCGTATAGATGGGACTTGCTTTTTATCCACTCCGTTACTCTGTGTCTTTTGATTGTTGCTTTCAGTCCATTTAGATTTAGGGTGATTATCAATAGATATATACTTATTGCCATTGCTGGCTTTAGATTCGTGGTTACCAAAGGTTCAAGGGTAGCTTCTCTACTATCTAACAGTCTAACTTAACTTTCTTGTTAAGTTATTGTAAACACAGTCTGATGATTCTTTATTTCTCTCCCTTCTTATTCTTTCTCCTCTATTCTTTATATACTAGGTGTTTTATTCTTTGCCTTTAGTTAGTATTTGGATGATCTGCTTTCTTTGCTATGATTTTATTGTCTCTGGTGACATCTTTTTAGCCTTAGGAGTGCTTCCTTCTAGAGCAGTCCCTTTAAGATATCCTGAAGAGGTGGTTTTTCTGAGGCAAACTTTCTCAAGTTTTTCTTGTCTGTAAACTGTTTAATCCATCCCTCAATTTTAAATGATAATCATGCTGATACAATTTTGTTGGTTTGAGGACCTTCTGCTTCATTACGTTAAATATATCATGCCTTTCTCTTCTGGCCTGTAAGGTTTCTGTTGAGAAGTCTGATGATAGTCTGATGAATTTTCCTTTGTATGTGATATTTCTTCTCTCTCTAGGTGCCTTTAATATTCTGTCCTTATCTTTGATCTTCGCCATTTTAATTATTATGTGTCTTGGTGTTGTCTTCCTTGGGTCCCTTGTGTTTGGAGATCTGTGGACTTCCATCGTCTGAGAGATTATTTCCTTCCCCAGCTTGGGGAAGTTTTCAGCAATTATTTCTTCAAAGACACTTTCTCTCCCTTTTTCTCTCTTTTCTTCCTCTGGTATTCCTATAATGCAAATATTGTTCCATTTGGATTGGTCACACAGTTCTCTTAAAATTGTTTCATTCCTAGAGATCCTTGTATCTCTCTCTGCCTCAGCTTCCCTGTATTCCTGTTCTCTTATGTATATTCCATTTACAGTCTCTTGCATCTCATCCAGTCTGCTGCTAAACCTGTCAATCACTTTTCTCATCTCTGCATTTTCTTTCCTCACCTCACTTTCTCCCTTAGCTCTTGCATATTTCTCTGTAGATCCACCTGTATGTTTATGACTTTTATTCTGAATTCTATTACAGGAAGATTGTGCATGTCCATCCCATCAGACTCCCTCTCTGCGGTAGTCTGGTCTGGGGTTTTCTTGGTAAATTTTGTTTGTACCATATTTCTCTGTCTTTTCATAGTGATAGAAGTGGTCAGGAAAAGGAAAAAAGAAGAAAGGTAAAATAGAGAAAAAAAAGCCTGCCAGGTGTAGTTTCTGTTAGTATCCTGTAGGTGGCACTGCTGCTCCTCTATTCCGCTGCAACGCTGCTCTGCCAAGCCCTTTGTGACTCTGGCTTGGGAGGGAACGAATGGGAGGCTACTCTTTTCTGTGGGAAGTCTCTGTGTGACTGCTTTTCCCAGCCACAGTCCAAGGGGACCAAAATTCCCCAGGGCTCGCAGCCTGCTTGGCTGAGTGTGCTGGGACGATCCTGCTCCTCCATTGGGCCCCTGTCTCTTTAAAACCCCTAAAAAAGCATGCACTTTTCTTTTGTTCCCGAGGAACCAGCTGGTTGGACCTGCCATCTTGGAATCTGCACCTCTGTCTCTCCAATCTCCGATACACCACACGATGTGTGTCAGTCCTCCCAGTGCAGATCACCAGGACTGGTTATTTGGTGGTTCTGTGCTTCCAGTCCCTCCCCGCTCTGAATCCTCTCCTCCCGTAGGTGCGCTGGGGTGGGGGCATCCTTGGGTCCCAACGGGTCATGGCTCCTATCTTACCCACCTCAAGGAGTGCTGAGTCCTCTCAGGTGTAGCTGCAGGCTGGTGTCATCCTGTATCTTCTGGTCTCTCTTTTAGGAATAGTTGTATTTGCTGTATTTTCATAAATATATTTGGTTTTGGGAGGAGATTTCTTCCGCCCTGCTAACGCCACCATCTTCCTAGAAGTCTGAGTTTTAACAAATATTTACTGAAGACCTAATACCCATCCTCTTTAAAGTTTTTCAAAGAGTACAAGAAGAGGTAATACTTCCAAACTCATTTGATGAGGCCAGCAACACTCTAATACTAAAACCAGGCAAAGACACCACAAAAAAACAAAATTACAGACCAATATCCCTGAAGAACATAGATGCAAAAGTACTCAACAAAATATTAGCAAACTGATTTTAAAATTACATCAAAAAGATCATCCATCATGGTTAAGTGGGATTTATTCCAGGAATGCAAGGATGGTACAACATTCGAAAATCCATCATCATCCACAACATCAACAAAAAGGACAAAATCAAACTGATCATCTCCATGGATGCTGAAAAAGCATTTGACAAAATTCAACACCCATTCAAAAAACTCTCAACAAAATGGGTATAGAGGGCAAGTACATCAACATAATAAAGGTCATATATGACAAACCCAGAGACAACATTATACTTAACAACGAGAATTTGAAAGCTTTTCATTTAAGATTGGGAAAAAGACTGGAGGTCCTAGCCACAGCAATCAGACAACACAAAGAAATAAAAGGCATCCAGATTGGCAAGGAAGAAGTTAAATTTTCCCTGTTTGCAGATGACATGATATTGTACATAAAAAAACCCTAAAGAATCCACTACAAAACTACTAGATCTAATACCTGAATTCAGCAAAGTTGCAGGATACAAAATTAACACACAGAAATCTGTGGCATTCCTATATACTAACAATTAACTAGCTGAAAGAGAAATCAGGAAAACAATTCCATTTACAATTACTTCAAAAAGAATAAAATACCTAGGAATAAACCTAACCAAGGAAGTGAAAGACCTATACTCTGAAAAATAAAAGACACTCATGGGAGATATTAAAGAAGAAAACAATAAATAGAAACACATCCTGTGCTCATGGATAGGAAGAATTATGTCTAAATGGCTATCCTACCTAAAGCATCCTACAGATTTACGGCAATTCCTATCAAAATACCAAAAGCCTTCTTCAACGAACTAGAGAAAATCATTCTAAAATTCATATGGCACCAATAAAAACCCTGAATAGTCAAAGGAATCCTGAGAAGGAAGAATAAAGCTGGGGAGATTACGCTCCCCAACTTCAAACTCTACTACAAAGCTACAGTAATCAAGACAATTTGGTACTGGCACAAGAACAGACCCATAGACCAATAGAACAGACTAGAAAAACCTGATATAAACCCAACAATAAAGAGTCAATTAATATATCATAAAAGAGCCATGGACATACAATGGGAAATGACAGTCTCTTCAGCAGCTGTTGTTTGGCAAAACTGGACAGATACATGCAAGAGAATGAAACTGGATTATTGTTTAACCCCATCCAAAAAAGTAAACTCGAAATGGATCAAGGACCTGAATGTAAGTCATGCAACCATAAAACTCTTAGAAGACAACATAGGCAAAAACCTCCTGAAAATAAGCATGAGCAAATTGTTCCTGAATGCATCTCCTCGAGCAAGGGAAACAAAAGCATAAATGAACACATGGGACAACATCAAAATAAAAAGCTTCTGTATGGCAAAGGACACCATCAACAGAACAAAAAGGCATCCTATAGTATGGGAGAATATATTTGTAAATGGCATTTCCACCAAGGGGTTAACATCCAAAATATATAAAGAACTCACACACCTCAACACCCAGAAAGCAAATAACCCAATTAAAAAATGGGCAGAGGATATGAAGAGACAATTCTCCAAAGAAGAAATTCAGATGGCCAATAGACACATGAAAAGATGCTCCATATCACTAATCATCAGGGAAATGCAAATTAAAACCACAATGAGATATCACCTCACACCAGTAAGGGTGGCCACCATCCAAAAGACTGAGTACAACAAATGGTGGCAAGGATTCGGAGAAAGGGGTACCCTCCTACACTGCTTGTGGGAATGTAAGCTAGTTCAACCATTGTGTAAAGGAATATGGAGGTTCCTCATAAAACTAAAATAGAAACACCATTTGACCAAGGAATCCCATTCCTTGGAATTTAACCAAAGAATACAACTTCTCAGATTCAAAAAGACATATGCACCCCTATGTTTATCACAGCACTATTTACAATAGCCAATATATGGAAGCAACCTAAGTGCCCATCAGTAGATGAATGGATTAAGAAGATGTGGTACATATACACAATGGAATATTATTCAGCCATAAGAAGAAAAGAAAATCTACCATTTGCAACAACATGAATGGAGCTCGAGGATATTATGCTCAATGATATAAGCCAGGCGGAGAAAGACAAGTGTGAATTCATTTCCCTCATTTTTGGAGTATAACAACACAGCAAAATTGAGGTAACAAAATAGCGGCAGACTCACAGACTCCAAGAAGGGACTAGTGGTTACCAAAGGGGAGGGTTATGGGAAGGCGAGTGAGGAGGGAGGGAAAAGGGTATTGAGGAGTATTATGTTTAGTACACATTGTGTGGGGGTTCATGGGGAAAACAGTGTAGCACAGAGAAGGCCAACAGTGAATCTGTGGCATCTTACTACACTGATGGACAGTGATTGCATTGGGGTATGGGCGGGATTTGATAATATGGATAAATGTAGTAACCACATTGTTTTTTCATAAGAGTGTATATCAATAATACCTTAAAATTTTTTAACAATGCAAACAGTAAGAAATAACCATAACTCCCAAAAATTGTTTTTATTTATGCAATATAAAAATACAGAAACTGGAGAGAAAGGTCCAGGGTGCAGGTGCAGAAAGAGCCTGAAATCACCTCTTACCATATACACACCAATTCTGCATACAGATACAGAGTAATTCCTTAAGAAGAACTGAATCTTGATTGAACAGCAAGGGATAGAGAAACCACATATAAAATGGCAGGAGAGATGGAAACATGGTAATGGCAGGAACGTATTCCCAACACAGAAGCGTGAAGTAGTGAGGAATATTACTGAGGGACCCATGTACAGACTTGCCTGCACTGGGACACCGAGAACAAACTGTGGGTTAATGAGAAAGTAGAGTATAAGTAAAGGAAGCCAGTTTTTTTTTTTTTTAATAATTTATTTTATTTTAGTATCATTAACCTACAATTACATGGGCAATACCGTGATGATTGAACTCCCCCCATCACCAGGTCCCCCCCACCAACCCCACCACAGTCACTGTCCATCAGCGTAGTGAGATGAGAATCGCTACTTGTCTTCTCTGAGCTGTACAGTACCCCCCGTGCCCCCCCACCCTATGTCTGCCAATCATAATGCCCCTTTTACCCTCTTATCCCTCCCTTCCCATCCATCTCCCCAGTCCCTTTCCCTTTGGTAACTATTAGTCCATTCGTGGGTTCTGTGAGTCTGCTGCTGTTTTGTTCCTTCATTTTTTTATTTTTTATTTTTTATTTATTTTTTATTTTTTCTTTGTTCTTATACTCCACATATGAGTAAGATCATTTGGTACTTGTCTTTTTCGGCCTGGCTTATTTCACTGAGCATAATACCCTCTAGCTCCATCCATGTTGTTGCAAATGGTAGGATTTGTTTCTTTCTTATTGCTGCGTAATATTCCATTGTGTATATGTACCACATCTTCTTAATCCATTCATCTACTGA
>JAQQAC010016209.1:66379992-66422265 GCA_029783875.1 Phataginus tricuspis
TTGTCAAATGCTTTTTCAGCATCTATGGAGATGATCATGTGGTTTTTTGTTCTTCTTTTTATTGATGTGATGGATGATGTTGATGGATTTTCGAATGTTGTACCATCCTTGCATCCCTGGGATGAATCCCACTTGATCATGGTGTATGATCCTCTTGATATATTTTTGAATTCGGTTTGCTAATATTTTGTTGAGTATTTTTGCATCAACATTCATCAGGGATATTGGTCTGTAATTTTCTTTTTTAGTGAGGTCTTTGCCCGGTTTTGGTATTAGAGTGATGCTGGCTTCATAGAAAGAGTCTGGAAGTATTCCCTCCTCTTCTATTTTTTGGAAAACTTTAAGGAGAATGGGTGTTATTTCTTCTCTATATGTCTGGTAGAATTCAGAGGTGAATCCATCCGGTCCAGGGCTTTTGTTCTTGGGTAGTTTTTTGATTACCGATTCAATTTCGTTGCTGGTGATTGGTCTGTTTAGTTTTTCTGTTTCCTGCTTGGTGAGTCTTGGAAGGCTGTATTTTTCTAAGAAGTTGTCCATTTCTTCTAGGTTTTGCAGCTTGTTAGCATATAGATGCTCGTAATATTCTCTTATAATTCTTTGTATTTCTGTGGGGTCCGTCGTTATTTTTCCTTTCTCATTTGTGATTCTGTTTATGTGTGTAGTTTCTCTTTTTCTCTTAATGAGTCTGGCTAGGGGTTTATCTATTTTGTTTATTTTTTCAAAGAACCAGCTTTTGGTTTCATTGATTTTTTCTATTGTTTTATTCTTCTCAATTTTATTTATTTCTTCTCTGATCTTTATTATGTCTCTCCTTCTGGTAACTTTGGGCCTCATTTGTTCTTCTTTTTCCAATTTCAATAATTGTGTCCTTAGACTGTTCATTTGGGAATGTTCTTCCTTCTTTAAATGGGCCTGGATTGCAATGTACTTTCCTCTTAAGACTGCCTTCGCTGCGTCCCACAGAAGTTGTGGCTTTATGTTGTTGTTGTCATTAGTCTCCATATATTCTTTGATTTCTGTTTTGATTTGGTCGTTAACCCATTGATTCATTAGGAGAATGTTGTTAAGTCTCCATGTATTTGTGAGCCTTTTTGATTTCTTTCTGAAATTTATTTCTAATTTTATACCTTTGTGATCTGAGAAGTTGGTTGGTAAGATTTCAATATTTTTGAATTTACTGAGGTTATTTTTGTGGCCTAGAATGTGGTCTATTCTGGAAAATGTTCCATGTGCACTTGAGAAGAATGTGTATCCTGCTGCTTTTGGGTGCAGAGTTCTGTAGATATCTGTTAGGTCCATCTGTTCTAGTGTGTTGTTCAGTGCCTCTGTGTCTTTACTTATCCTCTGCCTGGTTGATCTATCCTTTGGAGTGAGTGGCGTGTTAAAGTCTCCTAGAATTATTGCATTGCTGTCTATTTCCTCCTTCACTTCTGTTAGTATTTGTTTCACATATGCTGATGCTCCTGTGTTGGGTGCATATATGTTTATAATGGTTATATCTTCTTGTTGGACTGACCCCTTTATCATTATGTAATGTCCATCTTTATCTCTTGCTACTTTCTTCATTTTGAAGTCTATTTTATCTGATACAAGTACTGCAACACCTGCTTTTTTCTCTTTGTTGTTTGCTTGAAATATTTTTTTCCATCCCTTCACTTTTAGTCTGTGTATATCTTTGGGTTTGAGGTGAGTCTCTTGTAAGCAGCATATAGATGGGTCTTGCTTTTTTATCCACTCTGTTACTCTGTGTCTTTTGATTGGTGCATTCAGTCCATTTACATTTAGGGTGATTATTGATAGATATGTACTTATTGCCATTGCAGGCTTTAGATTCGTGGTTACCAAAGGTTCAAGGGTTGCTTCTTTACTATCTAAGAATCTAACTTAACTTTCTTGTTAAGTTATTGTGTGCGCCGTCTGATGTTTCTTTATCTCTCCCTTCCTATTCTTCCTCCTCTTTTCTTTATATATTAGGTGTTTTATTCTTTGCCTTTAGTTAGTATTTGGGTGGTCTGCTTTCTTTGCTATGCTTTTATTTTCTCTGGTGACCTCTTTTTAGTCTTAGGGATGTTCCCCTCTAGATCAGTCCGTTTAAGATATTCTGTAGTGGTGGTTTATGGGTGGCAAATTCTCTCAACTTTCTTTTATCTTGAAATTGTTTAATCCCTCCGTCATATTTAAATGATAATCGTGCTGGATACAATATTCTTGGTTCGAGGCCCTTCTGTTTCATTACGTTAAATATATCATGCCATTCTCTTCTGGCCTGTAAGGTTTCTGTTGAGAAGTCTGATGACAGTCTGATGGGTTTTCCTTTGTAGGTGATCTTTTTTCTCTCTCTAGCTGCCTTTAATACTCTGTCCTTGTCTTTGATCTTTGCCATCTTGATTATTATGTGTCTTGGTGTTGTCTTCTTTGGGTCCCTTGTGTTGGGAGATCTGTGGGCTTCCGTGGACTGTGAGACTATTTCCTTCCCCAGCATGGGGAAGTTTTCGGCAATTATTTCTTCAAAGACACTTTCTATCCCTTTTTCTCTCTCTTCTTCCTCTGGTACTCCTATAATGCGAATATTGCTACGCTTCGATTGGTCACAGAGTTCTCTTAATATTCTTTCATTCTTAGAGATCCTTTTATCTCTCTCTGCCTCAGCTTCTTTGTATTCCTGGTCCCTGTCTTGTAATTCCTTGATCGTGTCTTGAACCTGATTCAATCTGCTGTTGAGCCCTTCGATGGCTTGTTTCATTTCTGCATTATCTTTCCTCACTTCCCTCACTTCCTCCCTCAGCTCTTGCACATTTTTCTGTAGATCTGTCAGCATGGCTATGACTTTTATTCTGAATTCTTTTTCTGGAAGACTGTGAATGTCCATTTCTCCAGATTCTTTCTCTGGCGTGGTGTTTGTCTGAAGCTTTGTCTGTATCATATTCTTCTGTCTTCTCATGACTTACCCGCCTTGCCTGAACTCCCGCCGGAGTGCTGGGGTGGAGGGGCGCTCCGGGCCCAGACTTCCCCTGGCTCCCGGCTCTGAATTCTCTCCTCCCGCCAGAGCGCTGGGGGAGAGGAGCGCTTGGTCTGCTCGCGGCTCCATACCTTACCCGCCTTGCCGAGACTCCCGCCGGAGTGCTGGGGTGCAGGGGCGCTCTCGTCTCGCTGGATCGTGTTTCCGTCCCGCCTCGCCGGGTGCGGCGTGTCTGGCCGCTGGAGCTCTGGGGGGGGGAGCGCTCGGTCCCACCGGATCGCCGCCCGTCCGCCTCACCGGCTGCCAAGTTCTCACAGGTGTAGCTGTACGCTGAGCACTTTCCTGTGTATTCTGGTCTCTCTTTTAGGGATAGTTGTATTTGCTGTATTTTCGTGAATAAATATAATGTTGGGAGGAATTTTTCTGCTAGTCCGTTCAAGACGCCATATTCCCGGAACTCCATGAGGAAGCCAGTTTTAAGGATTAAATCACCCACCAAATTGTGTCAGAAATGCAAAAACTCTCTCTGGGATAGGAGGTGCTGGGAATCCCCATTATTTACATTCCCTAGCACATTGAGAACACTGAGGAGAGAATGGTCCAGAGGTTGATGCTGCTCCAAATGTACTTTGAGGTGGCCACACTATTTCTGTCTGTGCTCAAAAGTGCCTGCCCAGATCAAGTAGTCCAACCAAGGCAGAACCAGTGTGGCATGCAGCAGGATGCTCCCAGCCTATGCACCAACTCCAACCCTGACCAACTTATTATCATGAACCCAGCAGTACTTACGAGGAATTTCCTGGACAGTACCCACTGTCTTAACAGCTCTACAGTGTTCCCAGGCCCAGTAATCATGTGAACTTCCCCAGAGTGTGCACACTTGGATCCTGGGTATCCTTGCACTCTTGGCTAGAACTCACCTGGACCACATCCCAACCTGACCTCCAGCCAGCCATCCAAAACTGCCAGGCACCTGCAGTCCACACGTGCATTGCTATACAAAGACATTCTTTCAAGATGGAGCCAAGGTAGCCATTTTGCCAAATTCATAGGAACAAACACAGAATGTCAAAAAAAAGAGAAGACCAAGGAATTCTCTCCTTCTCCTCAAAGAACAAAGACAAAACTACAAAAAGGAATGAAATAGAATGGAGTTAAGCAATATACCTAATAAAGAGTGTGAAGTAATGGTAATAAAGATGCTCATCAGACATGGGAGAAGAGTGTGTGCTCTCAGGGAGGACTTCAATAAAAAGATAGAAAACATTAAAAAGAACAAATCAGAGTTGAAGAATAAAATAAATGAAACAAAATATATAAGGAATCAGCAGCACCTTAAAGGATGAATAAGACAGGATCAATGATCTGGAAGACAGAATAATTGAAAGCACTCAAGTTGAACAACAGACAGAAAGTAAAAGGCGAAAGATTTATACGATCTGAAGAGAAACCAGAGTAGATAGAAAGTAATACAGAGAAATAGGATAGGTTAGGGGATTTCTGCGGTAACATCACACATACCAGCATTCGCATTATATGAATACCAAAAGTAGAAGAAAGGGGTGTAAAAATATGTAAAGACATAATGGCTTAAAATGTCTCTACCTTGGCAAAGTAAGCAGCTATCAGAATCAAGGATGCAGAGAGAGCCCCAAACAAGATGGACCCAAGGAGGTCCACACCAAGAACCACAGTGACTAAAATATGAAAGATTAAAGATAGCGAATTTTAAAAGCAGGAAGGGAAAAACAATGAGTTACATACAGGCGAAACCCTGTAAGGCTGTCTGCTGATTTTTTTTTAGCAGGAACATTGCAGGCCAGAAGGAAGTGGCATGTTATATTCAAAGTGATGAAAGAAAAACACTTCAACCAAGAATACTCTACCTTGCAAGGTCATCATTTAGAATTGAAGGGGAGATAAAGTGTTCCTCAGATAAACAAAAGATACATGAGTTAAGTACCATTAAAGCAGCTCTACCAGATATAGTAAAGGACATCTTTAAGAAGAAAAGAAAAGGCTATAACTAGAGGCAAAAAAATTATGAAAGGAGAAACATATTCTAAAGGTAGTAGAAAAATCACTTAAAATCTAGTATGCAGGTTAAAATACAAAAGTAGTAAATCAACAAATTAGTTAAGGGAATCACTAAACAAAGAGATGTTAAATAATACATCATATTCATAAAAAGTGGAGGAGGGTAAATAAAAATATATTGCTGCTAGAATTCACTTAAACATAAGCAAACATCAACTTAACATACACTGCTGTATATGTAGAATTGCATACATGAAACTCATGGTAATCACAAAACAAAAACCTATAATAGATAAAAAATAAAGAGAAAGGAATCTAAACATAACACTACAGAAACTTATCACACACAAGAGAAGACAGTACAGGAAGAACAAAGGATAAGAACAAATACAAACAAAACTAGAAAACATTTTAAAAATGGAAATAGTATACATATTCAAAAATTACTCTAAATATAAATGCTACCATAAAAAACATAGGGTGATTGAATGGATTTTTAAAAAGACCCATCTATGTGCTACCCACACACATAGATATATTTTAGACCAAAAGACATACACAGAATGAGAGAGAATGGATGGGAAAAGATATTCCACACAATGGAAATGCTGTAGTAGTACTTTCATTAGAAAAAATAGAGTTTGAAACAATGACTTTAGAGATGAAGGCCATACCATGATAATAAATGATAAATGGTTCAACCTAGCAAGAAGATAAAATAGGTATAGTTATCTACTCACCCCCAAAAAACAGCACCTAAAGACATAAAGCAAGTACTGAGACATAAAGAGAGAAGCCAACAGGAAAAAATCAGAAATTACTTGAAGACTAATGAAAATAGAAGAAAATGGATCAAAATATTTGGGGCACAGCAAAAGCAGTTCTAAGAGGGAAGTTTATAGAGATACAGGCTTATCTCAAGAAATAAGAAAAGTTTCAAATAAACGATCTGACACTACATATAAAGGACCTAGAAAAAGAAGAGCAAAGAAAAAAGTTAGTAGAAAGAAGGAAATAATAAACATCAGAGCAGAAAAAAATGAAATAGAGATTTACAAAAAATGCAAAAGATAAATAAAACTAAAAGCTGGTTCTCTGAGGAGATAAATTGATAAGCCTTTAGATTAATCAAGAATGAAAGTGATAAGATTCAAATAAAATAAGAAATGAAAGAGAAGCAAACACTGACACCACAGAAATAGAAAGGAATTTAAGAGACTATAATGAAAAAGTATATATCAATAAATTGGACAAACTAGAGGAAATGGATGTGTTGCTAGAAACCTGCAATTTTACAATAATGAAAGAGGAAGAATAGAAGATATGAACAGACCAATTACTAGAAATGAAATTGAGTCTGTAATTTAAAAAGGTCCCAAAAAACAAAAGTTCAGTACCATATGGCTTCACAGGAGGACTCACCACACATTTAAAGATTTAATACCTAACCTTCTCAAACTATTTTAAAAATTTGAAAAAGAAGAAAAACTTCCAAGAACATTCTACAAGGCCACAGTGACCCTGATACCAAAACCAGACAGACAATACAAAAAAAGAAAATTATAGGCCAATATCTCTAATGAATATAGATGCAAAAATCCTCAACAAAATATTAGCTTACTTGATTAAAAAAACAATAAAAGGATCATTTTGCCATGACCAAGTGGGATTTATACCAATGATGCAAGGATTGTTCAATTTCTTCGAATAATTTGACAAAATTAAAGTCCAGTAAAGACAAAAACTCTCACAAAATTATGTATAGAGGGAAAATGCCTCAACATCATAAATGATATAGATGACAAAGCTATAGCTAGCATCATAATCAGTGGTGAAAAGCTGAAAGCTTTACCTTAAAGATCAGGAACAAGAGAATGATACCCATACTCACTACTTTTATTCAACATAGTACTAGAAGTGCTAGGCAGAGCAATCAGACAAGGAAAATAAAAGGCATCCAAATTGATAAGAAGGAAAATTGTCACTCTTTGAAGATCGCATGATACCATATATAGAAAACCCTAAAGACTCTACCAAAAAGCTATTAAAATTAATAAATGAATTCAGTAGTCTCAGGATACAAATAAACATGGATCCCTTGCACTTCTATAGACTAATAATGAACTAGAAGAAAGAGAAATTAAGAAAACAATACCACTTACAAAGCATCAAAAGCAATGAAATATCTAGGAATAAATTTAACCAAGTAGGTGAAAAACCTGTACACTGATAACTGTAAAACACCGATGAAAAAAATCAAAGATTATAATAAATGGGAAAAAAAATGTCCATACACATGGATAGGAAAAATTAATATTGTTAAAATCGCCATATATCACAAAGAAACCTACAGATTCAATACAATCCCTATCAAAACACTAGTGACATTTTTCACAATACCAGAACATTAATCCTAAAATTTGTATTGAACCACATAAGACCCTGAACAGCCAAAGAAATCTTGGAAAAGAATAAATCTGGAGGTATAACACTTCTTGATTTCAAACTATGCTACAAAGCTATTATAAAAGTGGTATGGTAGCAGCACAAAAATGGAAATATAAAGCAATAGAAGAGCATTGAGAGTACAGAAATAAACACAGCTTATAAGGTCAATTAATATGTGTTAAAGGATGCAAAAATATAGATGGGGAGAGAATAGTCTCTTCAATATATGGTGTTGAGGAAACTAGACAGCTACATGCAAAAGAATGAAACTGTACCATTTTCTTACACCATACACAAAAACAAACTCAAAATGGATTAAAGAACTAAATGCAAGACCTGAAACCATAAATCCCTAAAGCAAAATAGAGGCAGTAAAGTCTTGAACACTGGCATTAGTAATTTTTTTTTTCTGGATATGTCTCCCCACGCTAGGGAAACAAAAGCAAAAGTAAATAAGTGGGACTACATCAAAATAAAAAGTTCCTGCATAGCAAAGGAAACCATAAACAAAACAAAACGTCATCTTATTGAATGGGAGAATATACTTGCAAATGATACATCTGACAAGGGATTAATATCCAAAACATATGATGAACTCATTCAACACAGAAGAAAACAAATAATCCAAATAAAAATTAGCAGATTACCTGATGTTTCCCCAAAATATAGATGGTCAACAGACATGAACAGATGTTCTGAATCACTAATCATCAGGGAAATGCAAATCAAAACCACAGTGAGATATCACCTCACAACAATATAGTATCAAAAATAAAAATAAATAACAAGAGTTGGTGAAGATGTGGAAAAAGGAAACTCTCATACACTATTGGAGGGAATATAAATTGTTCCATCCATGATGGAAAATAGTAGAGATTTTATCAAAAAAAAATAAAAGAAATAGCATATGACCCAGTAATTCCACTTCTAGGAATTTGCCCAAAGAAAACAATCACTAATTCAAAAAGAAATATGCACCACTATGTTTATTGTAGCATTGTTTACAATAGCCAAGATATGGAAGCAAGCTTAGTATCCACTGATAAATGAATGGATAAAGATGTGTTAGGAAAAAACATGGAAGAGTAGGAAGACAAGGTGGAAACTTCCTCCCCCAAACACAGCAAGGAAGAAGCTACAGAAAATACAGCTATACCTGAAAATGACCTTAAGACTGCAGAACAGACCACCCACACCTGGTGAAGAAGAGAAGACCACAGAGAAAAGGGTAAAGTTTCAGAGTCACAATCAAGTAGGACCCAAGCCCTTCCCGCATCCCAGCCCACAGGTGAGAGGAAGTGGAAAGGAGCAGGCAAGGGAGAGTCACCCATGAAAGTTATACACCTGGCCCTAGAGATCACCTCTGGGAGCATGAGCATACATTGTATTGGGTTCTGGATATTAGTGGAGCTGGACAACAGGGACAGTTGGAGCACTCTGGGAGGCTGACTGCTTCCACTTGTGGAGGACAGGCATGCTCTGCCAGTCCAGCTGAGACCCAAAGTAGAGGTGGCAGTTTGAAAGATTTATCAGCAGTGGGAGAAGTGCAGAGTGGTGAGCATTCAATGGACCTCTCTCTGCCAGAGAAAGTGCAAGTGAACATATCCCCCCAGCACTCCCTTGGCCCAGCAGGCCAAACAGATCAGGCACTCCTGGGAGCTCCAGACACTCTATTGCCCTTACCAGGAGCTCAGCCATGAGGAACTTCCCTTTGCACCACTGGTGTTGCAGCCCTCTCAGCCCAGAAGCACCAAACTTTGCTGCTTTGCAGGTAGAGAGGCTATCCCAGCTTTCTGAGACTTATCTCATCCATATTGGGAAGGTGCCTGTAGAAGCTGCCTCCTGGTCTGCCAAACCAAGTCCTGTGTGCTTTGCTGCCAGCTGTGCGACTTGCTGCCCCAGTCGCACACAACTGCCCCACCCTTTCTGCAAGGCATCTCTGCCAGCCATCACTGCAAGGCAGGCAGTGGGTGGCCCCGGCACAAACATACCAATGGAAACCACTTCTCTGATCACAAAGGGATAACAGAGGCAAACTGCTGGACACAGAGGACTGAGGTGACTGCTGGGAGACATAAAGGTATTCAAGCCCATTACACACCAACAGCAGCTGGGGCTACACAGCAAAAGTGAATCAGGCACTGGACAGTAAACAGTCTTGAGATTATGGCCACCATAGGACACCTTCTCCATAAAGTCATTATTTGTTATATGAGGAAGCATGGCAAATCCATCTACTGCAAAGAAAGAAATACAGAAAACCTGAAAGAATGAAGAGAGAGATGAATTTGTCCAAATAAACTACTGGATAAAACTCCAGAAAGAGAGCTAAATGAAACTGAGATTACCAATCTTCTTGAT
This sequence comes from Phataginus tricuspis, assembly GCA_029783875.1. NCBI lineage: Eukaryota > Metazoa > Chordata > Mammalia > Pholidota > Manidae > Phataginus > Phataginus tricuspis. Next base: position 66,389,798 of record JAQQAC010016209.1, read on the forward strand.
ACATTTTCAAAGCAAAAGTCATAAATATGCTCACTGGTATGCAGAGAAGTATTGAAGATCTCAGGGGCGATTTCAACAAAGAGATACAACAGCTGAAGAAGAGCCACTCAGAGCTGAATAATACAGTAACTGAAATAAAATATACAATGGAAGGAATGAATAACAGGTTTCTGCAAGTAGAGGAGACAATCAATGAGATGGAAATCAGAGAACAGGAACACAATGAAGTTGAGGAACAGAGAGAAAACTTTCTAGGAATAAAAGAATGATACGAGAGCTGTGTGACCAATTGAAATGAAACAATATAAACATAATAGGGGTACCAGAAAGAGAAGAGAGGAACAAAAGGATAAAAGGTCTCTCAGAGGAAGTAATTGTTGAAAACATCCCCAGTATGGTAAAGGAAATAGACACTCAGGTCATGGAAATGAAGAGAGTCCCTAAAAAAAGGAAGAGAACACGAAGACATATAATAAGATTATAAAGACTAAGGATAAGGAGAGAGTATTGAAAGCATCCAGAGAAAGAGAAAAGATTACTTATAAGGGAAACCCCATCAGGGTATCAGCATACTTCTCATCAGAAACTTTACAGGTCAGAAAGGAGTGGCATACAGTAATAGGGAGGAGCTATAAACAACCAGAAAACAATTAGTAAATGGAAATAAGTATACATCTATCAAAAATTACCTTAAATATAAATGGACTGAATGCACCAATCAAAAGACATAGAAAAGCAGAATGAAAAAAGATGACCCATCTATATGCTGCCTGCAAGAGATTCATTTCAGACCCAAAGAAAGACACAGAGTAAAGGTGATGGGATGGAAAAAGGTATTTAATGAAAACAATAGGGAGAAAAAAGCAGGAGTTGCAGTACTTGTATTAGACAAAACAGACTTCAAAACAAAGAAAGTAACAAGAGACAAAGAAGGACATTACGTAATAATAAAGGGGTAATTCTAACAAGAGGATATAAAATTATAAATTAATATGCACCCAACATAGGTGCACCTAAATATGTAAAACAAATACCAACAAAATTAAAGTGGGAAATAGATTGCAACATATTAGTTTTAGGAGACTCTAACATACTACTCATGTAAATAGACAGATCAACCAGACAGAAAATAAATAAGGAAACAGAGGCACTGAACAATATTAGAGAAAATGGACTTAGATTCCTACAGAACATTCAGCACCAAAGCAGCAGGATACACATTTTTCTCAAGAGTACATGGTACACTCTCCATACTATATCATATACTAGGCCATAAGAAGAGCCTGAATAAATTTGAAAAGATTGAAATTATATCAAGCAGGTTCTCAGGCAACAATAGTATGAAACTAGAAATAATTTACACAAGGAAAACATAAAAGCCTACAAACATATGGAGGCTTAACAATATGTTTCTAAGTAGTCAATGGATCAATTAACAAATTCAAACAGAAAACAAGCACCTTGAGACAAATGAAAACAAAGATTCAAGAGTCCAAAATTTGGGGGACACCACAAAAGCAGTTTGAAGAGAGAAGTACATATCAATACAGGCCTTCCTCAATTAACAAGAGGATTCCCAAATAAAGAGTCTAATTTCACAATTAAAGAAACTAGAAAGGGAACAAATGAAACCCAGTGTTACTAGGAGGAACACAATAATGATCAGAGCAGAAATAAATACAGGGGAATAAATTAGAAAATAAATTAATGAAAAAAAGAGCTGCTTCTTTGCAAAAATAAACAAAATAGATAAACAGCTAGCCAAACTTATCAAGAATAAAAGACAGAGGACACAAATAACAAAATCATAAATTAAGACGGAATAGTCAGAACACATATCACACAAATACAAGGAATTGTTAGAGAATACTATGAAAAATTGTATGCCAATAAATAGGACAACCTAGAAAAAGTTTAAAAATTCGTAGATAAATATAATCTTCCAAGTTTGATCCTGGATAAAATAGAAAATCAGAGAAGACCAATTACCAGAAATGAAATTGAGTTGATAAAAAAAACCTCCCATTAGCCAAAATCCATGTCCAGATGGTTTCCCAGGTGAATTCTACCAAATATTTAAGGAAGAGCTAACACGCATGCTTCTTAAAGTATTCCAAAAAGTAGAAGAGGAGGGAATACTTCCAAACTAATTCTATGAGGCCAGCATCCCTCTAATACAAAAAACAGGCAAAGGCACTACAAAAAAAGAAAATTATAGACAAAATCCCTGTTGAACATAGATGTAAAATCCTGAACAAAATATTAGCAATCCAAATTCAAAAATACATCAGAAGGATCATCCATCATGACCAAGTGGGATTTATTCCAGGGATGCAAGGATGGTATAATATTAATATATCAATCAATATCATATACCACATTAAAAAAAGATAAAAATCACTTGATCATCTCAATAAGATGATGAAAAAGCATTTGACATCCATTTATGAGAAATTAAACATCCATTCATTAGAAAACTTCCAGTAAAATGGGTTTACAGGGTAGGTACCTCAAAATAATAAAGGTCACATATGGCAAACACAAAGCCAATATCATACTTAATGTTGAAAAGCTGAAAGCTTTTCCCCTAAGATAAGGAAAAAGACCTGGAAGTAAACTCTCAACACTTTTACACAACATACTACTGGAGGTCCTAGCCATGGCAATCAGACAACACAAAGAAAAAAAAGGCATCCAGATTGATAAGGCAGAAGTTAAACTGTCAATATTTGCAGATAACATCATATAATACAAAGAAAATCCTAGAGTGCATCAACTATTAGAACTAATAGCTGCATTAAGCCAAGTTGCAGGATTTAAAATTCATACAGAAATCTGTTGCATTCTTATATACTATAAATAAACTAGCAGACAGAGAGATTAAAGATGGTGGCATGAGAGGTGAGACAGAGGATTCCTCCTAAAACCAGTTATAATATGAAAATATAACTAATACAGCTACTCTTGAAAGAATAACAGGAAAGAGGACTGCACCAAACTGCATACACCTGGAGATAAGAGCAGACCTCACGGAAAAGGGTAATGTACTAAAGCTGTGGTCCTGTGGGATCCAAGCCCTTCCCCCACCCCAGCTCACTGGCAGGAGGAAGAGGAACAGAACAGGAAGGGAGTGGAGATCTGGGACTGTTGAATACCTAACTCTGGAGATCTGCTCTGGGAGCACAAACCTATATTTCATGGAACTTGCATGATACTCTCATAATTAGGGGGTTGGAAAGCTAAGACAGGCAGAATTCCTGGAGAAACTAAGATTCCAGCTGCTTGTGGAAAGCATGGATCCATATCCAGCTGCTCGGGGACAAAAGAAAGGTGGGCAGTCTGAAAGACTTCCTAATAAAGAATCCCTTAGCAAGAGGGCTGCTAAAGGGGCAAGGATTGCACAGAGCTTACTGCTCAGGAGAAAGGACAGGTAGACAAAAGTGTCCAGGTGCACCCTGCCCAGCAGATAGGGAGCTTTCACGATATTCAGGTGCTCCAGCTCCCTGGCTGCTTACACAGCTCCAAGAACCCCTTCTGTGACAGGCAGACTACTGTGCCTTTCTCCTGGCCAGCACCACTGGGATTGCAAACCGGGAAACCCTACCCTGGCATTAGGTCAGCCAAAGGGAAGATATGTCTACAGCTACTAAAAACGCAAAGCACAGAGGCTTATACAGGTGTTATCGGCCCACTGGTTCAGGCAGTGGAGACAGGCATAGCAGTCGGGAAGCAGGAAACAGCTCTTTCCTCCCCCCAGGCACCAATACCACTCCCCTGCAACTCACAACACTGCTTCAGGGGCTGAGCAGCTCCAGAGAGTATAGTTTCTGGGCACTAGAGGGCGCCATACACAAATATGAAACGCCAAAGGAACCTCATATAGTGTAAAATTATTAATACAACTCTTGAGAAAGATTTAAATGACCTCATGACTCTCCCGGAAAGGAAGTTCAAAATAAAAATCATTAACATGCTTATGGAGGTACAGAAAGATATTCAAGAACTTAGGAATTAATTACACTCAGAAATCCAATCATTGAAAAGCACAATGGACGGTATTAAAATCAGATTGGATATGGTGGAGGAGACAATAAATGAAATAGAAACTAGAGAAGAGGAATACATAGAAGCTGAGGCATAGAGAGAAAAAAGGATGTCCAAGAATGAAAGAATATTAAGAGAACTGTGTGGCCAATCCAAATGGAACAATATTTGTATTATAGGGGTACCAGGAGAAGAAGAGAGAGAAAAAGGGATAGAAAGTGTCTTTGAGAAGGTGATTGCTGAAACCTCCTCCAACCTGGGGAAGGAGATAGTCGCTCAGGCCATGGAGGTGCTCAGATCTCCCAACACAATGGACCCAAGGAAGACAACATCAAGACATATAGTAATTAAAATGGCAAAGATCAACGATAAGGACAGACTGTAAAAAGCAGCCAGAGAGAGAAATAATATCACATATAAAGGAAAGCCCATCAGGCTATCATCAGACTTCTCAGTAGAAACCTTACAGGCCACAAGGGAGTGGCATGATGTATTTAATGCAATGAAACAGAAGGGCCTGTAACCAAGATTACTTTATCTGGCAAGATTATCATTTAAATTTGAAGGAGGGATTAAACAATTCCCAGATAAACAAAAGTTGAGAGAATTTATCTCCCACAAACCATCTCTGCAGTGTATTTTGGAGAGACTGCTATAGATGGAAGTGTTCCTACAGTATAATAGCTGTCGCGAGAGGTAATAAACCACAGTGAAGAAAGTAGAACAGCTAATTACTAAGAAAATGCAAAATTAAATTAACTATCCCCAAAGTCAATCAAGGGATAGACAAAGAGTACCGAATATGATATATAATATATAAAGAATGGAAGAGGAAGAAAAAGGAGGAGGAAAAAAAAACTAAAAAGAACCTTTAGGTTGTGTTTATAATAGCATATTAAGTGAGTTAAGTTAGACTCTTAGATGGTAAGGAAGTTAACCTTGAACCTTTGGTAACCATGAATCTGAAGCCTGCAATGCCAATACATACATACCTATCCATAATCACCCTAAATGTAAATGGACTGAATGCACCAATCAAAAGACATAGAGTCACTGAATGGATAAAAAAACAAGACCCATCTATATGCTGCCTTCAAGAGGCTCACTTTAAACCCAAAGATATATACAGACTAAAAGTGAAGGGATGGAAAAACACATTTCATGCAACTAATAGTGAGAAAAAAGCAGGAGTTACAGTACTTATATCAGACAAAATAGACTTCCAAACATAGAAAGTCACAAGAGACAAAGAAGGACATTACATAATGATAAAAGGGTCAATCCAACAAGAAGATATAACCATTATAAATATCTATGCACCCAACACAGGAGCTCCTACATATGTGAAACAAATACTAACAGAATTAAAGGGGGAAATAGAATGTACTCCATTCATTCTAGGAGACTTCAACACACTACTCACTCTGAAGGACAGATCAACCAGACAGAAAATGAGACAGAGGCTCTGAACAACACATTAGAACAGATGGACCTAACAGACATCTACAGAACTCTACACCCAAAAGCAGCAAAATACACATTCTTCTCAAGTGCACATGGAACATTTTCAAAAATAGACCATATACTAGGCCACAAAAAGAGCCTTGGTAAATTCAAAAATATTGAAATTGTACCGACCAGCTTCTAAGACTACAATGGAATGAAACTATAAATGAATTATGCAAAGAAAATGAAAAATCCCACAAACACATGGAGGCTTAATAACATGCTCCTAAATAACCAGGGGATCAATGACCAAATAAAAACAGAGGTCAAGCAATATATGGGCACAAATGACAACAATAATTCAAAAGAGAAAAATCTATGGGACACAGCGAAGGGCATGCTAAGAGGAAAGTATATTGCAATACAAGCCTACCTAAGGAAAGAACAGTTCCATATGAGCAGTCTAAATTCACAATTAACAAAACTAGACCAAGAACAAATGACACCCAAAGTCACTATAAGAAGGGACATAATAAAGATTAGAACAGAAATAAATAAAATCGAGAAGAATAAAACAATAGAAAGGATCAATGAAAGCAAGAGCTGGTCCTTCAAGAAAATAAACAAAATAGATAAAGCCCTAGCCAGACTTATCAAGAAGAAAAGAGAGTCTACTCACATAAACAGAATCAGAAATGTGAAAGAGAAAATCACTACAGACACCACAGAAATACAAAAAACTATTAGAGAATACTATGAAAAATTGTATGCTAACAAACTGGATAACCTAGAAGAAATTGACAATTTTCTAAAATAATACAACCATCCAAGGCTGACCCAGAAAGAAAAAGAAAATCTGAGCAGACTAATTACCAGCAACAAAATTTAACTGGTAGTCAAAAACCTACCTAAGAACAAAACACCTGGGCCAGATGGCTTCACCACTGAATTTTTTTTAACCTTTTATTATGAAGAATTTAGATCATACACAAAAGTAGATAAAGGAACAGAATAGCTTCCATGTATCCAAACTCCGCCCCCAGACATGGCCTTCCTGCCCCATTCACACACCCATGCACCTTCTCTTTTCTGTATTATTTGAAGCACAACCCATAGAGCTTATCAACTGTAACTCTGGGAGGAAAATACTGGGGCAAAATACCTTTGAAACTGAAATCAGTCAAAGGGAGAAATAAAGTTTAAGAAACCTGTTTATTTCTTACAAGCAGTTATCCCGTCTCCAGACCAGGCTACAGCAGAAGAGAAAGCTCCACCCACACTCTCTGGTCCAGATAAACCCTTCCTCACCCATGTAATTAACTATTGATATTTCACTGCTGAATTTTATCAAACATTTAGTGACGACCTATTACCCATCTTCCTTAAAGTTTTCCAAGTAGTAGAAGAAGAGGGAATACTTCCAAACTCATTCTATGAGGCCAGCATCACTCTAATACTAAAACTGGGCAAAGACAACACAAAAAAAGAAAACTACAGACCAATATCCATGATGAACATAGATGCAAAAATACTCAACAAAATATTAGCAAACAGAATTCAAAAATACATCAAAAGGATCATCCATCATGATCAAGTAGGATTTATTCCAGGGATGCAAGGATGGTTCAACATTCGAAAATCCATCAACATCATCCACCACGTCAACAAAAAGGAGGACAAAAACCACATGATCGTCTCTATAGATGCTGAAAAAGCATTGGACAAAATTCAACATACTTTTATGATAAAAACTCTCAACAAAATGGGTATACAGGGCAAGAACCTCAACAGAATAAAGGCCATATATGACAAACCCACATCCAACATTATACTTAACAGCAAGAAGCTGAAAACTTTTCCTTTAAGATCAGGAAAAAGACAAGGATGCCCACTCTCCCCACTTCTATTCAACATAGTATTGGAGGTCCTAGTCACAGCAATCAGACAACACAAAGAAATAAGAGGCATCCAGATTGGCAGGGAAAAAGTTAAACTGTCCCTGTTTGCAGATGACATGATATTGCACATAAAAAAATATGAAGAATCCACTCAAAAACAACTAGATCTAATATCTGAATTCAGCAAATTTGCAGGATACAAAATTAATACGCAGAAATCTGTGGCATTCCTATACACTAACAATGACCTAGAAGAGAGACAAATCAGGAAAACAATTCCATTCAAAGTTAGATCAAAAAGAATAAAATACCTGGAAATAAACCTAACCAAGGAATGAAAGACCTATACTCTGAAAACTACAAGACACCCATGAGAGAAATTAAAGAAGATACCAATAAATGGAAACACATCCCGTGCTCGTGGATGGGAAGAATTAATATTGTCAAAATGGCCATCCTGCCTTAAGCAATCTACAGATTCAATGCAACTCCAATCAAAATACCAACAGCATTTTTCAACAAACTAGAGAAAATGATTCTATAATTCATATGGAACCACAAAAGACCCAGAATAGCCAAAGAAATCCTGAGAAGGAAGAATAAAGCTGGGGGGATTAATCTCCCCAACTTCAAGATTTACTGCAAAGCCACAGTACTCAAGACAATTTGGTACTGGCACAAGAACAGACCCATAGACCAATAGAACATTCTAGAGAGCCCTGATATAAACCCAACCATATATGGTCAATTAATATATGATAAAGGAGCCATGGACATACAGTGGGGAAATGACAGCCTCTTCAACAGCTTGTGTTGGCAAAACTGGACAGTTACATGCAAGAGTAGGAAACTGGATTATTTTTTAACCCCATACACAAAAGTAAACTCGAAATGGATCAAGGACCTGAATGTAAAACATGAAACCATAAAACTCTTAGAAGACACATAGGCAAAATCTCCTGAATATAAGCATGAGCAAATTCTTCCTGAACGCATGTCCTCGAGCAAGGCAAACAAAAGCAAAAATTAAAACATGGGACTACATCAAACTAAAAATTTCTGAACAGAAAAGGACACCATCAACAGATCAAAAAGGCATCCTACAGTATGGGACAATATATTTGTAAATGACATATCCGACAAGGGGTTAACATCCAAAATATATAAAGAACTTACACGGCACTACAACCAAAAAGCAAATAACCTTATTAAAAATGGGCAGAGGATATGAAGAGACAATTCTCCAAAGAAGAAATTTAGATGGCTAACAGACACATGAAAAGGTGCTCCACTTCACTAATCATCAGGGAAATGCAAATTAAAAACACAATGAGATATCACCTCACTCTAGTAAGGATGGCCACCATCCAAAAGACTAAGAACAACAAATGCTGGTGAGGATGTGGAGAAAGGGGAACCCTCCTACACTGCTGATGGGAATGTAAGCTAGTTCAACCATTGTGGAAAGCAATATGGAGGTGCCTCAAAAAACTAAAAATAGAAATACCATTTCACCTGGGAATCCCCCTCCTTGGAATTTACCCAAAGAATACAACTTCTCAGATTCAAAAAGACATATGGCCCCCTATATTTATTGCAGCACTTTTTACAATAGCCAAGATATGGAAGCAACCTAAGTGTCCATCAGTAGATGAATGGATAAAGAAGATGTGGTACATATACATGATGGAATACTATTCAGCCATAAGAAGGAAACAAATCCTGCCATTTGGAACAACATGGATGGAGCTGGAGTATATTATGCTCAGTGAAATAATCTAGGTGGGGAAAGACAAGTCCCAAACGTTTTCCCTCATTTGTGGAGTATAACAACAAAGCAAAACTGAAGGAACAAAATAGTAGCAGACTCAGAGACTCCAAGAAGGAACTAGTGGTTACCAAAGGGGAGGGGAGTGGGAGGGTGGGTGGGGAGGGTGGTAGAAAGGGATTGTTGGGTATTTTCTTTATTAAAAAATGGTGTGGGGGATCACAGGGAGAACAGTGTGGCACAGAGAAGGCAAACAGTGAATCTGTGTCATCTTACTACACTGACGGAGAGTGACTGAATTGGGATATGAGTGGGGACTTCATTATATGGGTAAATGTAGTAACCTCATTGTTTTTTCATGTGAAAGATTCATAAGAGTGTATATCAACAATACCTTATTAAAAAAAAACTAGCAGACAGAGAAAACAGGAAAACAATTCCTTTTACAACTTCATCAAAATGTATAAGATACCTACAAATAAACGTACCCAAGGAGGTGAAAATCCCTCACTTTGAAATCTATGATACACTCATGAGAGAAATTACTGAAGACACAAATAAATGGAAATCTATCTCATAATATTGGATAGGAAGAATTAAAATTGTCAAATGGCCGTCCTTCCCAGAGGAACTTACAGATTCAATGCAATCCCTATCAAAATGTGAATGACATTTTTCAATAAATCAGCACAAATAGTTCTAAAATTTGTATGGAACCACAAAAGACTCCAAATAGCCAAAGCAATCCTGAGAATGAAGAACTAAGCGGAGGGTATTACACTCCTTGACTTCAAGCTATATAACAAATATACAGTAATCAAAACAATATGGTAGTGGAAGAACAGACTCACAGATAGATGGAACAGAATAGAGAGCCCATAAATAAACCCATACATATATAGTAAATTAATATATGATAAGGAGCAATGAAAATACAATAGGGAAAAGAAAACCTCTTCAATAACTGGTGTTGGAAAACTTGGACATCTACATTCAAGCGAATAAAACTGGATTACTACCTAACTCCATACACAAAAGTAAACTCGAAATGGATCAAAGACCCGAATGTAAGACATAAAACCATAAAACATTTAGAAGAAAATACAGGCAAAAATATCTTGAACTTAAGTATGAACAATTTTTTCCCAGACACAGCTCCTCAGGCAAGGGCAGCCAAATAAAAAATGAACAATTGGAACTATATCAAACTAAAAATTTTTTGTACAGCAAAGGATACCATCCACAGAACAAAATGGAAACCTACAGTATAGGTGAATATATTCATAAATGATTTATTTGATGAGGGGTTAACATCCAAAATATATAAAGAATGCATATGCCTCAATAACAAAAAACAAATAGCCCAATTAAAATACGGGTGAACAATCTGATCAGACATTTCTCCTAAGAAGACATACAGATGGCCAACAAGCAAATGAAAAGGTGCTCCACATCGCTAATCATCAGGGAAATGCAAAGCAAAACCACAGTGAGATATCATCTCACACCAGTCTTAATGTCCACTACCCAAAAGACAGGAAATAACACGTGTTGGCAAGGATGTGGTGAAATGGGAACACTTCTACACCATTTGTGGGAATGTAAATTGGCACAACCACTGTGGAAAGCAGTATGGAGGCTCCTCAAAAATCTAAAAATAGAAATACCATTTGACCCAGTAATTCCACTTGTAGGAATTTACCTGAATAAAACAAAATCCCTGAATTGAAAAGATATGCACACCTATGTTTATTGATGAATTTTTTTAAATAGCCAAGATATGGAAGCAACTTAAGTGTCCATGAATAGATGAATAAAGAAGACATAGTACATATACTCAATAGAATATTATTCAGCCATAAAAATGAAATTGTGCTATTTGCAATGAGAAGAGTAGATGTAGAAGGTTTTTATCCTCAGAGAAATAAGCCCGCCAGTGAAAGAAAATTCCATATGATTTCACTTATTTGTGGAATATAAATACAAAGCAAAACAGAATGAATAAAGCAACAGTAGACTTGCAGACACTTAGAAGTGGCTAGTTTTTACCATGAGGTGAGGGGTTGGAGTGGGTGGGTTGTTGAGGAGTATGAGGTGGATAAAAGGACACAATAATTCTCAATCATAATATAAGTTGGTCATGGGGATAGCAGTACAGCATGGCAAATATAGTCAATGATTCTGTAACATCTTTCTATGTATGCATAGTAACCATAATAGAGGGAGTAGGGCCTTACTAATATGAGTAACTGTGGAACCACTGTGTTGTATATTTGAAACCCATATAAGATTGTATGTCAATGATACTTCAATTAAAAAAAAGTTGTGGCATACATACACAATGGAATTTTATGCAGTCATAAAACAATGAACTCTTTCCATTTGTGACAACATGGATGGACCTAGTGGGTGTTATACTAAGTGGAATAAGTTAAAGACAAATACCATGACTTCACTTATATGTGGAATCTAAAAATAAATAAAACCAGTTAACAAAGCATAAATTGTCTCATAAATAGAGAGAACAAGCTGTTGGTTGCCATTGGGGGTGGGGTGGGAGAATGATTGAAATAGATGAAGGGGATAAAGAGGGACACATTTCCCATTATGAAATAAAAAAGGGGATGAAATGTACAGCATAGGGAATTCAGGAAATAATGTAATATCTTTGTATGTTGAGAATTAGTAAATACACTCATATTGCTGAGCATTTCATAGTTTATATAATTGTTGAATCACTATGTTGTATACCTGAAACCAGTATAATACTGTATGTCAACAATGTTTTACTAATGGATATATATAAAAAACAAAAAGCAAAAATGAAAAGAAACAAAGTAACATTTACTACCTAAAATGTGACTGATTGGAGGGGTAATTTTAGGAATGCTATTGAAGTTAAGTAGTTATCAACTTAAAACAGGGTGTTATAATCTTAAAATGTATTATGTAAGCTTTCCAGTTACCACAAGGGAAAATCCTGCAGTGATTAAACAAAAGGGTCTAATTAAGAAAACATAGTGATGACCAAGACATCAAAACACAATGAAACTTAGCAGTATAAGAAACAAGATATAGTTAAATACAAAGCAGCCAGAAAATAATTAACCAAACGGCAATAGTAAGTCTTTACTCATCAATAATTACTTTAAATGAAAATGGATTAAATTATCCAATTAAAACACAGAATGGCTTAATGAATATAAAAACAAGAATCAACTATACATTGTATACCAGAGACTCATTCTATCCTTAAAGGTATACATAGACTGACAGTGAAGGGATGAAAAAAATATTTCAAGCAAATGGTAACCAAATGAAAGGAGGAGTAGGTATACTTGTATCAATCAAAATAGACCTCTTTGACTGCAGTGGTATGAAACTAAAAATCAATAACAGGTGGAAAACTGGAAAACTCACAAATACATGGAAATAAAACACTTTTCTGACCAACCAATGCATTAAAGAGGAATTTTAAAGGGGAATTCAAAAAAGTGTCTTGAGGAAAATAGAAAGGGAAATAGAATATATTAAAATATATGGGATGTAGCAGAAGCTGTTCTGAGAGGGAAGTTCATAACAACAAATGGTTATGTTAAAAAAATATATCTCAAATAATCTAACTCTATGCCTCAAGGAGCTATAAAAAGAACAAACTGAGCCCAAAGGCAGCACACAGAAGGAAATAATGAACATAAGAGCAGAAATAAATGAAACAGAGAAAAGGAAATAATGGGAAAGATTAACAAAACTAAGAGCTGTTTTTTTGAAAACAGAAATTAATCTGGCAAACCTTTAGCTTGACTAACCAAAGGAAAAAAATAGAGGATCCAATCAACAAAATTATAAATGAAACAGGAGACGTTACAACTGACACCACAGAAATGCATAGGATCATAAGAGTCTACTATGAATAACTATATACCAACAAGCAGGATGAGTTAGAAGGAATTGAAAACAGAATTATACAACCTAACCAGACTCAATAAGGAAGAAATAGGAAAATTTGAACAGACCAATTACTTGTAAGGAGATTGAATCAGTAATAAAAAATTTCCCAATGGAGAAAATACCAGGACCAGATGGCTTCCTTGGTGAGTTTTACAAAATATTTATGGAAGAATTAACAGCAATCTTCAAATTCTTTCAAAAATCAAGGAGGAAGGAACACTCTGAAACTTATTTTATGAGGCCAGCAGTACTTTGATACTAAAGCCAGAAAGGAACACTAGCAGGAATGAAAACTATCGGCCAATATCCCTGATTAACCTAAAAGCCCTGAGGGATGGGTGGAGGGGATAGGTGAAATATGTGAAGGGGTAAGGTAGTCAGAATGCTTGATACCTTGATCTAGGTGATGGTTACATGAGTGTATACATATGTCAAAATTCATCAAGCTGTCCACAAAGATGTTTACTCTTAATCATATGTATCTCAATATAACAATTAAAAAAATTCTCATTAAAATACTAGTAGACTAAATTCAGCAGCACATTAAAAGTATCATTCACCATGATCAAGTGTGATTTATCCCTGGGATGCAAGCATGATTCAACATACACACATCAATCAATGTGATACATCACATTAATACAATGAAGGGAGAAATCATATAATCAATCTCAATAGACAAAGAAAACATATGATAAAATTCATCACCTGTTAATGATAAAGACTCTCGTTAAATCAGGTGTGGAAGAAACATACCTCAACAAAAAATAAAAGCCATATATATAAAACACACAGTGTACATTATACTTAATTGTAAATGGTAGAAATCTTTTCCTCCAAGATCAGGAACAAGACAAATGTGCCCACTTTCATCCCTCCTATTCAGTGTAGCACTGGAAAGCTTAACCACAAGAATCAAACAACAGTGAAAATCATCAGAATTGGAAAGGAAGAAATAAAACAGGCTCTATTTGCAGATGACATGATTTTATATATAGAAAATCCTAAAGGCTCCACCAAAACACTGTTAGATATAATAAATAAATTCAATAAACCTGAAAAACATCAAATCAACATACCCAGATCACTAACAGTTCTACATGCTAACAATGCATTATCTGAAAAAGAAGAAGAAGAAACAATCACTTTTACAACAGCATCAAAAAGAATGAAATACCCTGGAATATATTTAACCTGAAAAGTGAATAATCTCTACTCAGAAGGCTACATGACAATGATGAAAGAAATTGAAAAAGAGAAATAAATGGAATGTTAGCTTGTGTTCATGGATTGTAAGAATTAATATTGATACAATGTTCATACCCTCAAAGCCATCTATAGGTACAGTGCAATCACTATCAAGATTCCAATGGCATTTTCTACTGAAGTAGAAAATAATTTAAAAATGTATAGGTAAGCATGAAGGATCCCAAATAATCAAAGCAATCCTGAGAAGAAAGCAAAGCAGGAAGCATCTCACTTCCTGATTTCAAGTTACATTAAAAAGCTATAGTAATCAAAACAGTCTGGTGCTGGCATAAAAACATACACATAGAGCAAAGGAACAAAACTGAGATCCAAGAAATGAACCAATGCATATACGGTAAACTAATATTTGACAAGGTGGACAAGAATACACAATGGAGAAAAGACAGTTTCTCCACTAAATGGTGATGGGAAAATTGGATATTCATACGTAAAAGAATGAAACTAGACCCCTATCTTTAATCACTTACAATAATTAATTCAAAGTGGATACCATAAAACTCCTAGAAAACATAGGAACAAAAGCTCCTTGACATGGGTCTTAGAAATGATTTTTATATATGAAACCTACAGCACAAACAACAAAATAAAAAAAAAACAGGTGTGACTACATCAAACTAAAAAGCTTCTGCACAGAAAAGGAAATCATCAAAGTGAACAGGCAACATACTGAATGGAGAAAATATTTACAAGTCATATATCTATAAGGGGTTAATATACAGTATATGTATGTAACTCATACAACTCAACAGCAAAACAAAAAAGACAATTAAAAATGGGCAGAGGACCCAAACAGATATTTTCAAGAAGATATACGAATAGCCAATAGGAACACGGAAAGCTGCTAAAAATCACTAATCATAAGGGAAATGCAAATGAAGAACACAATGAGATATCACCTCCTCCCTGTTAGAATGGCTACCCTCAAAAAGAGAGATAATAAAATGCTGGTAAGAATGAAGGATAAAAGGGAACCCTGTGCACTGTTGATGAGACTGTAAATTGGTTCAGCCACTACATAAAACAGTATAGAGCACACAGAAAAAATTAAATATAGAATTATCATGTGATCCAGAAATTCCACTTCTGGATATATATCCAAAGGAAATGGAACCTCTGTTGAAGAGATATCTACATCTCCATGTTCATAACAGCATTATTTACGATAGCCAAGATATGGAAACAAGCTAAGTGACCATCAACAGATAAATGGATAAAGTAGTTGTGATACATAGATATTCATATAGGTATAGAGATTTAGATGTAGATATAGGCAGATAGATAAATACAATAAAATAATATTCAACCATAAAAAGAAGGAAATCCTGCCATTGGCAATAATACAGATGGACCTTGAGTGAATAATACTATGTGAAATAAGTCAGACATAAAAAAACAAGTACTGTATGATCTCACTTACATGTGGGATCTAAAAAAGGAAAACAACTTCATACAAAAAGGGATTGGTTTTGTGGTTACCAGAGGAGAGAGCTGGGGGAGGGGGAATTAGATGAAAGTGGTGAAATATGTAACGTCCAGTTATAACATAAATAAGTACTAGGGATATAATGTACAACATGATGACTATAAATAACACTGCTGTATGATATATTTGAAAGTTCTTAAGAGAGTAGTTCCTAAGAGTTCTCATCACAAGGAAAAAAACACTTTTTTCTTTTTCATTTTTTTATATCTATGTGAGATGATGGATGTTAACTAAACATATTGTGGTAATAATTTCATAACACATGTAAGTGAAATTACACTGAACACCTTTAACTTATACAGTGATGTATGTTAAGCATATCTTAATAAAACTGAAAATAAAAGATATGAAGAAAATGCCAAAAAAAGTAAAAAGAATACCAATAAATGCTTTACTCCATATTAATAGAATAAAGGAAAAAATGCACATGAATATCTCATTAGGTGCAGAAATATTTGACAAAAATCCAACACCCCTTCATGATAAAAGCATTCAACAAACCAGGAGTAAAAGGGAACTTCCTCATCCTGATAAACAACATGTACAAAAAACTCACAGGTAACATCATACTTAATTATGAGACCCTGTGTGTTTTCCACCTAAGATCAAGAAGATAAATATATCTGGTCTTAACACTTCTGTTCAATATATTACTAGAGAAACTAGCAATTAGTCAAGAAAAAGAAAATGTGGTAAGGTTTTTCACAAGTGAAGCTCTCTGTGCTTGTAGATGGCATTATTTTACATATAGAAAACCCTGAGGAATCCACTAGTGTCTATTATAACTAATGGATTAACACATCTTCAGGATACAAAATCAATATACAAAATTAAATGAACAATCCAAATATTAAATTAAAAAATAAATTCCACTTAAAATAGCATCAAAAGGAGTTATATACTTAGGAATAAATTTAACAAAATAAGTACAAGAATTTACTAAAAAGAACACATGGTTGAAAGAAATTAAAGATCTAATAACTGTAAAGGCATAGTATGTTTATGGATCAGGAGAC
The DNA here is from genome assembly GCA_029783875.1 of Phataginus tricuspis. Lineage (NCBI taxonomy): Eukaryota > Metazoa > Chordata > Mammalia > Pholidota > Manidae > Phataginus > Phataginus tricuspis. The sequence continues at coordinate 66,406,673 of JAQQAC010016209.1, forward strand.
ACAATATTATTAATACAGCAATATTCCCAAAATTGAACTACAGATTGAACACAATCTTTATCAAAATTCCAGCTGGCTGTTTTTCAAAAATTGATAAGCTTATCTTAAAATTCATGTGCAAATGCAAGTGATCCCGAATAGTCAAAATAATTTAGAAACAGTAGAACACAGAAGACACACACTTTCCAATTTCAAAATCTAACACAAAGTTGCACTAATCATAACAGTGCGGTTTTAGTATAAGGATAGATATATACATCAATGGAATAGAACTGAGAGTCCAGAAAAACTCTTACATGTGATCAGTTGATTTTGAGAAGGATGGCAGACCATTCATTGGGGAATGTATGTATTTTCAACAAACGGTGCTGGGATATCTCTTTGCAAAAAATCAAGATGATCTCCTATCTCACATCATACACAAAAACTGTCTCAAAACAGATGACAGGCCTACATGTATTATATACAAGTATAAAATTATTAGAAGAAAACATAGGAGCCAGTCATCATTACTTTGGCTTAGGTAGTAGTTTCTTATATATAACACCAAAAGCACAAAAGACAGACAAAGTAGATAAATTAGACTTCATCAAAATTGAAACGTTTGTATATAAATAATATCATCAAGAAAGTGAAAATGCAATATGTGGAGTGGGAGAAAATATTTGCAAGTCATATTTGATAAGAACTAGTACAGATAATATATAAAGAACTGAACACTTGGAACTCAAAAAGAAAAAAATAACAAATTCAAAAAGTGGATAAATTATATGAATAGACATTTCTCCAAATAAGTTATTCAAATGGAAATAAGCACATGAAAAGAGGGTTAACACTGTTAGGTATTAAGGAAATGCAAAACAAAACCTCCATGAGATATTTTATACCCATGATAGTGGCTATAATCAAAATGACTGACATAATACGTGCTGGTCAGTGTTTGGAGAAGTTGAATTCCTTATACATTGATGGTGGGAATATTAAAGTGGTACAGCCACTTTGGGAAAAATAAATTGGCAGTTCATAAAAACTTTAAACATAGAGTTACAATACGAATTAGAAATCCACTCTTAGATATACACCCAAGAGATTTGAAAACATGTACCCACACAAAAATTTGTATACAAATGTTCATTATTAGCAGCATTATTCATAAAAGACAAATATGGGAACAACCCAAATGTCCATCAACCAATGAATGAATAAACAATATATGCTTTATACATACAATGGAATATCATGAAGTAATATGAAACAATGAAGTGTTAATACATACTACAACATGCATGAACCTTGAAAGTATTATGCTAACTGAAAGAAGACAGTTACAAAAGGCCACATATTGTAAAATCCCATTTGTAATAATATCCAGAGTGGGTAAATCCATAGAGACAGAAAGATTAGTGGTTGTGGATGGGGGCTTTCTTGGGCTAATGAGTATGTAGTTCATTTTTGAGTAATGAAATGTTCTAAAATTAAATTGTGGTGCTGCTTGAATAACTGTGTGAATATATTAAAAGCAACATAACTGTATACTTTTAATATGTGAACTTTATACTATATGAATTATATCTCTGTCCCTGCTAACTACACCCATTCAACTCAGAATACTATTTCTTTTTTTAAGCTGAATATTTGCCCAAGAGTTAGTTTACATAGTCATTCAATCTTATTGGCTTTCACTTTCTTCAGGTCAAAATACCATTTGTACTGGTATAGAATGCCATGATGTTAAAATTTCTACAACTTTCATGCTTATTTTTTAAAATACCCTGAAGCCCATAAATACTGAAGAAATTTGGAGGGTACTATCAAAGCACTTTCACTGATGGGGAAACTTAATAAAATACCTTTCGAAGAAAAACTCAAAGTGTTCTTCTGCTATTAATTTCCTAAGTCTTGATGAAGTTCATGAGACATGGGAACACAGTTTATTATTAAGCCACAATAATAACTGCAATAAAAAATCTGGTTTTCATAGCACTTGTCTTCCAAAATGCTCTAAAATCTTCACATATATTATCACCACATATCAATCTTTAGTCGTCACAACACTCTTATTATAAATAGGTAGACTGACATAATGATAATATGAAAAGTGAATGGCACTTTGGAGACCAATATGGTTTCAATCTGCCTCAAAGGAGTAAAGTTAGCCTGCAAAGTGTTTTTAAATAGAACTGGGCTATGGTATCCTGGTAGAGCCACCACCTGACAGTTTTCTTACTACCACTTCAACCCTTAATAAGGCATTCCTAAGAAGCTCCAAAACAGAGCTGATTTCAACCTGTTAGTATTCTCTAGGTTACCCTCAATTTTCACTCACTTACCTAGATAGCTTGGGACTAGACTATCCTCTAGGAATAGGACCTTAGCTTGAAGCTATCTGGTAAAACATATTGAAGGGGTAGGTATCTCTGCTATATAGTCCCAGGGTCAGAAACGAAAGAGAATTGCTTTCTTCCTTACAGTTTCATAGATAGAAAGTTGCCAAGATGGCCAGAGGTTCTATTATTCTAGGTCCTGATCTAACAGCAATATAGTTTGGTAATAGAAATTCATCAAAATTTTGGAGAATAACTACTATGGACTGAAAGTTGTGTCCCAGCCAAATCCATATGTTAAAACCTAATAATACCCAGTGTAATGGTACTTGGAGGTAAGGCTTTTGGGAGCTGATTAGCTCATAAGGATGAGCCCACATGAATGGAATTAGTGCCCTTATAAAAGAGACCCCAGAGAGCTCCCTTGCTCCTTCTGCAATATGAGAACAGAGTGAGAAGTTGGCTATCTATGAATTAGGAAGCAGGCCCTCACCAGGCACCAAATTTCCCAGCACCTTAATCTGAGGCTTCCCAGGTTCCAGAAATGTAAGAAATACATGTTTGTTGTTTAATCCACGTAATCTATGGTATTTTTGGTATAGCAGCCCAAATGGAGTAAGACATTAATCTTCATGAACTACAAGCCCCAGGCTGCTGTGGTTTCCTCAAAACTCAACTAATCAAAAGAAACTTGAGGCAAAGTTATGCCCCAATGATTCTCTGCAAACACTTTACCATACTGTCTCAGGTCAAGTTAGAGGAGGTCTGTTATAATATAAATAAGAATACAAGGGATTTAAATACATATATTATGGTGAGGTTGATAGCTGATCTCATCTGTCTGATCTTCATTACTGTCTCAGCCAGTAATACATCTATTTCTTCATCAACTGCCCTGTGACAATTGTGGATTTTGTAATATTTTACTTAAAACGGAATGTAAAGTAAACCTAGATCATAAGTATAATAAAATGTATGTGCCAGGGAATGTACAAGGAAACTTGTACAGATTGTGTCATTTCATGTAACTGCATTCCTGTAATGTAGGTTTCTTAACCACATTACACATGAGGAAGCTGTTACACAGAAGTTATGTCACCTGCCTGAGGTCACACAAGTAGAAAGTGGCAGTCTAGATTTGAATCCAGGTTGATCAGGCTATAACCTCATGCTCTAAATCTTTATGTCAGACTGCCTTTCTTTAAATAAATTATTATTGCAAACAAAAAATGTTGTTTTATTCCACTTAAAAGCTTTTTTATAGAAAACAAATTTGAAGTTCTATCAGGAAAAAGTAGAGACTATAAAAAGATAAAACTGTAGGCTAAGCTATAGTTAAGGGAGCAGTTGACTTATGAAAAATTTAAAAATTTTTGAACTCTCAGGCTTCCAAATATTCTAATACAGTTGAAATGACTGGGCTGTATGGTAAAGAAGGAAAAAAAACATAATATATTTCTGAGTTGGAATTCTGATTCTGTCATGTACTGTCTGTGTGATCCTGAATAAGTTATTAAAATATTGATAAAATAACTGTATGTCCAGATTATCATGAAGACTGAATGAGATAAAGTATATAAAGTGCTGATTGTGCACCTGGTATATGAAAAGCGCTCAATAAATGTTACTGTTATTGTTAGCAAATGTTATTGTTATTATTATTATTAAGAACAACACTGAAGAGGTAAAGAAATACAAAAATGTAGGTGAATGAAAAGGGGCATTGGGGAAGATATTAATGGTATGATTCAATGTTATTTTAAGTATGCTTTAGGAAAGAGCAAATAAAGAAAATGAGCAGATTCTCAATAAGGAAATGACTACTTCCTTGTCTGTTGGGGCTAGGTGCCAGAGGTATATTTCCTATACTCTGTTACTGCTTTTCATTTTGAAGCAGGGAGTAATAAGATGAAGGGAATTAAGAGAAGCTGGTTCTTTATGTTGGTTGAAGATAGCCTGGAAGCATCTTAAATCCAGAAAAAACAATGCTGTGTTTGAACAAATTAAAGGGTGTACCTAGTAGCAAGGGAAAATGGCAAATATATCATGCCTTGCTATTCAACTTCTCTGAAGCAGATTTTTCAGAGAATGGCCTTAAGAGATGTTCTTAGGTAGGCTTATAACTCAGTTAAGATTATTTGAAGCATATCTAAACACATAAATATATGAAACAGTAAAGAATTAACACCTATGTTTTGGAAAGATCTAAAATTGCTTTCATTCTTACTCTGTCTCTCCCCATAAACATTTTCTAAAAGACATTTGATCAATGTTCCACTTAAAAGCATCTACTTTCAGAAAAAGCAATTGGCTGAGTTACTGCAGGCTCCAGCTTCCCAGCCATTTTCACCCAGAGAAATAATTGACTTGCCTGGTTACGTACCCAAGGAAAGTACCATTCAGCTAGACACACCTCTCCAAAATGCAAGTAAAAAATCATTATACAAATAACTTATGTTCAAAGGGATGAGCCTAGCCAATTTATTCTTATTTGACATTTGGTTTCCATAAGGCTACTATTTGCTGAACAAAATAATTTTAAATGTCAGAAGAAAGCTGTCATGTTATAAAAATGATTATATTCCATGAAAAACTCACCATTTTTATACATGTAAAAGAAAACACAAGACTCTTCAGAGCGGTGACCCCAAACCACGACTTTGAAACAAAAAAATTCTCAAATTACTTCAAAATATGAGTGAAGTGACCTAGGTCTCAAGTCTAACTGGATATCAACACAGGTTTTTATGCCAAACAAAGATTTTTAAAACCTTTTTAAAATAAATTTACACATTACCTGGTAATTGGTTTGGTTTTGTGATAACCTCAATTGGTTTGATGATGCAAAATGTGAAGACAAATTACTTCGTGATGGATTAGTATTACTGTACATTGTAGTAGATGCTGTATGCAGTGAGGTCCGTGGTGTCAAGTGGTAGTCTCTGTTTTGATACAGTATATTATCTGACAAGTCTCTAATATTCACCATTTGCGAATTAGGCATATTTCTTCCTGGTCCAGGCAAAGCCGTACTTTGGTTCTCAGCTCGAAGGGAACTGCCACTTTCATAAAATCTTGAGTAGCTTGGTGTTTGTGCTCCCATCAATGCCAACTCTTCCTCTTTGGCATACTCATCATCAGCATCTCCAGTCTCCATTGCAATAGACAAATAAGTTGCTTCTGCTGAACTAGGCTTGTGTGGGGCATTCCCTCCCAGAATTCTTTGGGGGTAATCACTAACTGCCAATGAAAATACTTCACGGATTTCCAAATTTTGTGTTCTGCAGTAAGGGTCTCTAATAGGTGGCTTTTGCCCACATAAATTATGTGATCCTTGACCTGTGTGTTCAGGCTTATATGACCTTGGAATTCCAACTGGTTCAATTTTGCAAGGTTGGTGGCACACAGATGGCTTTTGAGGTACCATCATCTCAGAGGCTTGCACTGAAGGACTGCCACAATTTTTCTTTGTGTGACTGTATACGGAATTGCCAGCATTTAGCACACTTGTCTGTCTTGACAAAATAATTGTTTTTTCGCCTAAAAGCAGAGAGGCATTTTTACAGTGTGCTACTTGTCTTTGAACAGGAATGTGCAACTGAAACTCAGTTGCATTTTTACTGGCCGTTTTCTGAAGAGGGATTTTATGCTCTTCTGCAATTTGTGTATTTGTATGTTTGGTTGTCCCTTGCCTACTTGATGAACTAGCTGGACTATATATACCAGTTACAATGACATCATTATTGGCAGATGTCCAAGAAGACTGTTGGCTTGAGGGTCGAGCAATATTAACCACATTTCTGACTGTAATGTCTGGAGCTGCCAAAGAGGTACCGGAAACAGTTCCTGCTGTTGCTGCTCCTGATTCAGAATTCTTACTACTCATCTTTCTTCTCTTATTGCCAACCCACGTCTGGAAGGATAAAAAATGGTTTAATGGAAAAGTTATTAACAAAAAAGGAGAAAGAACAATTTCTATTAGATAAATTGTATTCTTATTTATCAAAGAACCCAGGTATATACAAATTTAAAAGAAATAAGGTACAATAAAAAGAAAAGTAACTAAATTATAAGGTCAGAGATGACCAGAGACTCCCATTTAATAAAAATCTAGGAACTCTGATAACAGAATTGTATTATTTCTCCACTTATCCTCAAAACCCATCTAATTAGCCTGCAGCAAGAACCCTAAAAGGGTTTATATCCCTAGTCCTAGTAAGTTCATTTCTGGGAATATATCTTAACAAATAATCATAAATGTAAACCAAGTTTGTAAGCAATGATGGTCATGATATATTTATAATAGTGAAAAATTGGAAGCATATCTAAAGTACGATACTTAATGACATTGGAAAATGCTCATTTTGTTGTTAAACAAATACACACTTATTCTTTGAATATATCATAACTTGGTTAATTTAAATATTGCTATATTCCTAGATTATTTTTAGTAACATTCACTATTATAAACCATACTGCAATATACATGCATCTTTGTGCTATCAAAGAAAGGTAACTGTTGGGCTTTTGATATTTTCAAAATACCCTCTAATGTATAACAGTTATGGTTTCCCAACACCCTCAACAACACATTACACTATTTTTTGTAGTCTTTACTAGCCCAGGAGTTAATAAAAACTTTATAATTACTGTTTTGATTTTAATTTCTATGGTTACTATATTACTTTGCTTATCTGTTATCTTTACTCATTTTTATGTTGGTGTATTTGTCTTTTTAATTTAATTTATATGAGCAATTTTCTACTAGAGATAGCAACACTTCATCACAAGTTGCAAATATTTTTCCTAGTTTGTCATTAATTTATGGTAGTTATTTTCTTTACACTTATCAAATTTTACTTAGTGAATATGTATTACTTTTATAAACAGAAAAATTTTACTAATAAAATAATACAAGTGGTTAGCATTTAGGATCCACTTACAAAATATATACTTTTATGTAAGTAATCTATTATTATAAGCTTAGTATTATTAGACTGAATTTTGATTCTTCTTAAAATACGCAATGATATATTGTTTCCCATAATGTGATTAATATACTTTATAATTATTTCAAAATGCATACCATATTATAAACTACAAAAACACATTAATATATGGAGAAATTTTAAAAATAAATAAGTGAAAAAATTAAATGAACTAGCCTCACAGAAACGTGGTACAGGGTGTATTTCATTGACTTTTGTGTGATATGTTCTTGAAGACAACATAAATTATCCAATTTTCGATGTTTATTTATACTATAGACAACATGAATGCTGCTGTAATACTATAAATAAAATCTAATATGTATTGAATCCACATTATGTGTTTTATAAATATAGCTCTTTTGCTAGGTATTATTTTTCTAATTGTATAAATGAAGGAACTGGCATTCAGAAATATTAAGTAGCTTCTAGAATGATATCCTGCCACTAAGTGGCAGAGCAAGGATTCAAAATCAATTTTACTTGACCCCAAAACACATTCTCCTTCCACTATGGCAAGAAACTCCTGAAGTGGTCATCTCTGTTGGTAATTACCTTATTAAGAAAATGTTCCAGAGACTGAGATGCTCCACTTTGCTTCACATGGGAATTTTAAACTCAATCTGATTTAGTTTTACTAAACAGCAAAGATGAGAATTACAAGCAGAGTGACAAATGAATATGTCACAGAAGAAGGAGGAAGGGGAAAAATTAAAAGGTTTTAAAGTGTATATGCTAGAGAAATATTTAAAAATAATTATTTTGAGATAAATATAATTTCAATGAATGTTCAAAAAAGTGAATTTTACAAATATTCAAGATACGTTGTATTATGGCTTTTTAAATATGAAAAATATGCATAGGAAGCATAATATATTTGCTCATAATTCTTATAAAAATATATCAGCATTACATTTCAAAACTTTCAGTGGAAAAGCATAGTGAATCAGTAAAAATTGAACTCAAGAACTACTACATCTGGAGGGCAGCTCTGGGTAATATTTCAAAGAAAACAAACAAGCTACTATGCTCTTGTCATAACACCTATCTTAACAGAAGAAGTTTAAAAGTGATCTTAGTACATTGAAAATTCATGGCTCACTTTTATAATTTTCTTGTTTACATACATAGAGTTTACTAGGTATATTATGTACCCATCAAAAAATCAAATGCAGTAGAATATCATATGCCTATGTAATTCAGATATCCAGCAACCTCATTTGTCCAGAAAACAGCCAACATAGATGTCACACGACCCATGCACTTTACTGAAATTACAACCCATGACCTTAAAACACCCTTCTCTTATTTTATACATAATTTTACCAAATCTGGTATCCTCATTCATAACAAATTAGAAATAATAAAATGGGAGGAGCATTGGTAGATAAGGGATTGATGTTGGAGGCAACTTGATAGCACCAAAACAATGAATGTTAAGTAAATACTCCTCACTAGAAAAGAGATGACAGGAAAAACATAATAGAATCAATATGAGAAACCATAAATAGTCTGGTGTTCTTTAGCAAAAGTAGAAAATCACCCCAGGTACCTTACCATGTTGTGAGCACTATTATTTTATAGCACACTATAGTAATTGACTTTCCAAATGAAACTGAGTCAAAAAGTAAGGGTTCAATTACTTTCAATGTTTACTATTGAAGTAAAATAGGAAAATATACACAATAAATATTTTGAATTTAAAATATTGAAAACAAAATTCATTGCCTGAGATTCCCAGTAACACGATCCAAAATTATCAATGCTTGTGGATATAAATGATTCTCATTCCAAATATTTTAGTGGTGAAAGAGAAAGAATGGGTCAAACAAATTTGATATGATGGGAATTACAGTTGTAACTAACAAAGCAATACTACTTAGAATAAAAGAGAGTAAAGATATTTAGGTCACCGATCCATGGTGTCCATGAAATTCTCTTTCAGTTATCTCTTAGAAATTCACTGTCTCCAAACCTCTTCTTTTTCTACAACTCTGTCTTGGTTTACCTGTTCCTTCACCCCACTATATTTATTTTTGCATGGATGTCTTAACTTTTAAATTCTACATTTGGGTCAAGTTCTTAGTATAGTGGGATTTAAGTTCTTTTGAAGAAAACCACAACAAATATTACATTAAAACTTATAAGGGAAGGTCTTTTTCAAGTAGAATATAGACCTACCAAAACATCAGGGGCAGAAGAGGTTGTGGAATTCTGTCTACAACTCTCTTCTCCTCAGGAAAAGCCACCAAAAGTTGGTTGGAATTTAGATTAGGAAGACTGAATTTCTTTGCAATTTATGTTCTCCAATAAAGAGAATTAATCTATTTTACACAATTCCTTATAACTTATGCAACATTTCACTTGTAAGCTTACATTCTAGGAATTACTTTCATTCTCATTGTTTTATATTTCACAGCACTTGGAACATAAATCTAAACCTTTGTATTTCTACATTTTCAATAGTCAACTACAATTATGTAAGTTAGTAGGAGAGGATTGCAATAACAAACTGGAAATATAAAAGGTCATAGTCCACAAAGTAGCTACCTGAGAAGAATTTTCATTTTAAAGTAATGGTAATCAATAGAAAGAAGTTACTCCAGGAAAAAAAAAAGTTTATACTTATAAAATGAAATCTCATCAACTTGAAATGTTATTCATTGTATATTATTTTTCTATGGCAATTAACCATTTTCCTCTCAGGTTTACTCAGTATATTTCAAATAGGGAATTTAGAGGTATGAGTAAAATATATTTCTAGTTCTTACACAAATCTGAATATGATCTCAGCAAATAAAACACAGTTATACTGGGTGTTTCACCTGCCCCTGAGCTGGAGGCATAATTCCCTATTTGAAAGCCAATATATATTTTTGTATTTAATAAATAGATTTTCCAAAGATTTCTGACTACAGGGTTTTTCATCTTTAGGTTCTTTGAAAGTTCCTGCAGAAAAGAAATAAAAACAGAGGAGATTAAAGATGGTGGCGTGAGAGGTGAGACAGTGACTTCCTCCTAAAACTGCATATAATATGAAAATAAAGCTACTACAACTACTCTTGAAAGAGCAACAGGAAAGAGAACTACAACAAACTGCATACACCTGGAGACAAGAGCAGCCCTAACAGAAAATGGTAATGTACTAAAGCTGTGGTTGTGTGAGATCCAAGCCCTTCCCCCACCCCAGCTCACCAGCAGGAGGAACAGGAACAGAGCAGAGAGGGAGTGGAGAACTGGGACTGCTGAATGCCTAACTCTGGAGATCTACTCTGGGAGCAGAAACCTACATTTCATGGTGCTTGCATGATACTATTGTAATTAGGAGCTTGGAAAGCTAAGACAGGTGGAGTTCCTGGAGAGACTAAGATTCTGGCTGGTTGTGAGATCAGGGATCCATACCCAGCTGCTCTGGGATGGGGGAGGGGCAGGCAGTCTGAGAGACTTCCTGGCAGGGAGTACCTTGGCAGGAGGCCTGCTGAGGGGGCAAAGACTGCACGGAGCTTGCTGCTCGGGAGAAAGGACAGGTGGACAGGATTGTCCAGGTGTACTCTGCCCAGCAAATTGGGAGTTTTCTGATCTTCAGGTGTGCCAGTTCCCTGGCTGCCTGCACAGCTCCAGGAACCCCTTCTGTGACAGGCAGACTAGTGCCCCTTTCACCTGGCCAGCCCCACCGGGCTTGCAAACCTGGAAGCCCTTCCCTGGTGTTGGGCCAGCTGGAGGGAGGATCTGTATACAGCAACTAAAAAGGCAAAGCACAGAGGCTTATACCTGTGTGCTAAGCCCACTGTTTCAGACAGTGGAGACAGGCATAGCAGCCAGGAACCAGGAAACAGCTCTTTCCTCCCCCGAGGCACAAATACCACTCCCCTACAATCCCTGACATTGCTTCAGGGGCTGAGCAGCTCCAGAGAGTAGAGCTTCTGGGCACTAGAGGGCTCCATACACAAATATGAAACGCCAAAGGAACCTGGTCCAGAGTAAAATTATGAATACAACTCCTGAGAAAGATTTAAATGATATGGACCTTATGACTCTCCCTGAAAGGGAGTTCAAAATAAAAATCATGAACATGCTCATGGAGGTACAGAAAGATATTCAAGAACTCAGGAATGAATTCTGGTCAGAGATCCAATCCTTGAAGAACACAATGGACAGTATTAAAAGCAGATTGGATATGGTGGAGGAGATGATAAATAAAATAGAAGCTAGAGAAAAGGAATACAAAGAAGCTGAGGTACTGAGAGAAAAAAGGATCTCTAAGAATGAAAGAATATTGAGAGAACTGTGTGACCAATCCAAACGGAACAATATTCACATTATAGGAGTCCAGAGGAAGAAGAGAGAGAAAAAGGGACAGAAAGTGTCTTTGAAGAAATAATTGCTGAAAACTTTCCCACACTGGGGAAGGAAATAGTCTCACAGTCCACGGAAGCCCACAGAACTCCCAACACAAGGGACCCAAGGAAGACAACAGCAAGACACATAATAATTAAGATGGCAAAGGTCAAAGATAAAGACAGAGTATTAAAGGCAGCTAGAGAGAGAAAAAAGATCACCTACAAAGGAAAACCCATCAGACTTTCATCAGACTTCTCAACAGAAGCCTTACAGGCCAGAAGAGAATGGCATGATATATTTAACATAATGAAACATAAGGACCTCGAAAAAAGAACGTTGTACCCAGCAAGATTATCACTTAAATATGATGGAAGGATTAAACAATTTCCAGACAAAGGAAAGTTGAAAGAGTTTGCCTCTCATAAACCACCACTACAGGATACCTTAAACGGGCTGCTCTAGAGGGAAGCACCCCTAAGGCTAAAAAGATGTCACCAGAGAAAATAAAATCATAGCAAAGAAAGCAGACCATCCAAATACTAACTAAAGGCAAAGAATAAAACACCTAATATATAAAGAAAGGAGGAGGAAGAAAGGAAGGGAAAGATAAAGAAACATCAGACGGTGTTCATAATAACTTAACAAGAAAGTTAAGTTAGATTCTTAGATAGTAAAGAAGCAACCCTTGAACCCTTGGTAATCACGAATCTAAAGCCAGCAATGGCAATAAGTACATATGTATCAATAATCACCCGAAATGTAAATGGACTGAATGCACCAATCAAAAGAAACAGAGTAACAGAGCGGATAAAAAAGCAAGACCCATCTATATGCTGCTTACAAGAGACTCACCTCAAGCCCAAAGATATACACAGACTAAAAGTGAAGGGATGGAAAAAGATATTTCATGCAAACAACAAGAAGAAAAAAGCAGGTGTTGCAGTACTTGTACCAGACAAAATAGACTTCAAAACGAAGAACGTAGCAAGAGATAAAGACGGACATTACATAATGATAAAGGGGTCAGTCCAACAGGAAGATATAACCACTATAAATATATATGCACCCAACACAGGAGCGCCAACATATCTGAAACAAATACTAACAGAAGTGAAGGAGGAAATAGACAACAATGCATTCATTTTAGGAGACTTCAACACACCACTCACTCCAAAGGATAGATCAACCAGACAGAGAATAAGTAAAGACACAGAGGCACTGAACAACACACTAGAACAGATGGACCTAACAGATATCTACAGAACTCTGCACCCAAAAGCAGCAGGATACACACTATTCTCAAGTGCATATGGAACATTTTCCAGAATAGACCACCTACTAGGCCACAAAAAGAATTTCAGTAATTTCAAAAATATTGAAATCCTATCAACCAACTTCTCAGATCACAAAGGCATAAAACTAGAAATAAATTTTAGAAAGAAATCAAAAAGGCTCACAAATACATGGAGACCTAACAACATTTTCCTAATTAATCAATGTGCTAAAGACCAAATCAAAACAGAAATCAAAGAATATATGGAGACAACAACACAAAGCCACAACTTCTGTGGGACGCAGCAAAGGCAGTTCTAAGAGGAAAGTATATTGCAATCCAGGCCTATCTAAAGAAGGAATAGCATTCCCAAATGAACAGTCTACAGACACAATTATTGAAGTTGGAAAAAGAAGAACAAATGAGGCCCAAAGTCACCAGAAGGAGGGACATAATAAAGATCAGAGAAGAAATAAATAAAATTGAGAAGAATAAAACAATAGAAAAAATCAATGAAACCAAGAGCTGGTTCTTTGAAAAAATAAACAAAATAGATAAACCCCTAGCCAGACTCATTAAGAGAAAAAGAGAATCTACACACATAAACAGAATCAGAAATGAGAAAGGAAAAATAACGATGGACCCCACAGAAATACAAAGAATTATAAGAGAATATTATGAGTATCTGTATGACAACAAGCTGCAAAACCTAGAAGAAATGGACAACTTAGAAAAATAAAACCTTCCAAGACTGACCAAGCAAGAAACAGAAAAACTAAACAGACCAATCATCAGCAACGAAATCGAATCGGTAATCAAAAAACTACCCAAGAACAAAATCCCAGGACCAGATGGATTCACCTCTGAATTCTACCAGACATATAGAGAAGAAATAACACCCATTCTCCTTAAAGTTTTCCAAAAAATAGAAGAGGAGGGATACTTCCAAACTCATTCTATGAAGCCAGCATCACTCTAATACCAAAACGGGGCAAAGACCTCACCAAAAAAGAAAATTACAGACCTATATCCCTGATGAACGTAGATGCAAAAATACTCAACATATTAGCAAACCGAATTCAAAAATACATCAAGAGGATCAGACACCATGATCAAGTGGGATACATATTAGGGATGCAAGGATGGTACAACATTCGAAAATCCATGAACATCATCCACCAAATCAACAGAAAGAAGAACAAAAGCCCCATGATCATCTCAATAGATGCTGAAAAAGCATTTGGCAAAATTCAGCATCCATTCATGATTAAAACTCTCAACAAAATAGGTATAGATGGCAAGTACCTCAACATCATTAAGGCTATATATGACACACCCACAGCTAACATCATACTTAACAGCAAGAAGCTGAAAGCTTTTCATCTAAGATCGGGAACAAGACAGGGATGCCCACTCTCTCCTCTGTTTTTCAACATACTACAGGACGTCCTAGCCACGGCAATCAGACAAAACAAAATATACAAGGCATCCAGGTTGGTAAAGAAGAAGTCAAATTGTCACTATTTGCAGATGACATGAAAATGTACATAAAAAACCCTAACGACTCCACTCCAAAACTACTAGAACTAATATATGAATTCAGCAAAGTTGCAGGATACGAAATAAACACACAGAAATCTGTTGCTTTCCTATACACTAATGATGAACTAACAGAAAGAGAAATCAGAAAAACAATTCCATTCACAATTGCACCTAAAAGAATAAAATACCTAGTAATAAACCTAACGAAAGAAGTGAAAGACCTGTACTCTGAAAACTACAAGGCACTCCTAGGAGAAATTAAGGAAGACACTAACAAATAGAAATGCATCCCATGCTCTTGGCTAGGAAGAATCAATATTGTCAAAATGGCTATACTACCTAAAGCAATCTATAGATTCAACACAATCCCTATCAAACTACCAACAGCTTTCTTCAATGAATTGGAACAAATAACCCAAAAATTCATATGGAACCAGAAAAGACCCCGAATTGCTAAAGCAATTCTGAGAAGGAGGAATCAAACAGGGGGAATTACACTCCCTGACTTCAAACTCTACTACAAAGCCACAGTAATCAAGACAATTTGGTACTGGCACAAAACAGACCCACAGACCAGTGGAACAGAATAGAAAATCCAAACATTATCCCAAACATTTACAGCCAATTAATATTTGATAAAGGAGCCTTGGATATACAATGGGGAGATGACAGCCTCTTCAGCAGCTGGTCTTGGAAAAACTGGACAGCTATATGTAAGAGAATGAAACTGGAATACTGTCTAGCCCCATACACAAAAGTAAAATCAAGGTGGATCAAAGATCTGAATGTAGTCATGAAACCATAAAACTGTTAGAAAAACACATAGGCAAAAATCTCTTGGACATAAACATGAGCGACTTCTTCATGAATATATCCCCCCCGTGCACGGGAAACAAAAGCAAAAATGAACAAGTGGGACTATATCAAGCTGAAAAGCTTCTGTACAGCAAAGGACACCATCAGTAGAACAAAAAGACATCCTGCAGTATGGGAAAATATATTCATAAATGATGCATCTGAGAATGGGTTGACATCCAAAATATATAAAGAACTCACGCACCTTAACAAACAAAAAGCAAATAATCCAATTAAGAAATGGGCACAGGACATGAATAGACACTTCTC
>JAQQAC010016209.1:66427265-66487776 GCA_029783875.1 Phataginus tricuspis
ACAATGAGATATCACCTCACACCAGTGAGGATGGCCAACATCCAAAACACAAACAACAACAAATGTTGGCAAGGATGTGGACAAAAGGGAACCCTCCTACACTGCTGGTGGGAATGGAAATTAGTTCAACCATTGTGGAAAGCAGTATGGAGGTTCCTCAAAAAACTCAAAATAGAAATACCATTCGACCCAGGAATCCCACTCCTAGGAATTTACCCTAAGAATGCAGCAGCCCAGTTTCAAAAAGACAGATGCACCCCTATGTTTATTGCAGCACTATTTACAATAGCCAAGAAATGGAAGCAACCTAAGTGTCCATCAGTAGATGAATGGATTAAGAAGATGTGCTACATATACACAATGGAATATTATTCATCCATAAGAAGAAAACAAATCCTACCATTAGCAACAACATGGATGGAGTTAGAGGGTATTATGCTCAGTGAAATAAGCCAGGTGGAGAAAGACAAGTATCAAATGATTTCACTCATATTTGGAGTATAAGAACAAAGAAAAAAACTGATGGAACAAAACAGCAGCAGACTCACAGAACCCAAGAACGGACTAATAGTTACCAAAGGGAAAGGGACTGGGGAAGATGGGTGGGAAGGGAGCGATAAGAGGGTAAAAGGGGTATTACGATTAGCAGACGTAAGGTAGCGGGGGCACAGGGAGGGCTGTACAACTCATAGAAGACAAGTAGTGACTCTATAGCATCTCACTACACTGATGGACAGTGACTGTAATGGGGTTGGTGGGGGGGACCTGATGGTGGGGGTAGTTTATTCACCATAATATTGCACATGTAATTGTAGGGTAATTATACCAAAATATATTGTAAAGAAAAAAAAAGAAATAAAAACAGATGTCCTTCTCTTTCCCAAATAATCTTAATCAATGACAAGGATGAGAAGGTTGCTAATCTTCAAATCCCTAAGGCTTCTCGCTGGGAGGATTTGTAGAATTCTCAGACAAACATGAAAGCATATATACACTCAGTGAAATCTGTGACTAATTCTGTTTGATTTATCTCTTGCCTCCTCTCTCTCTCCTTCTCATTGCCTTTGACAAATGTGTAGCAGCTCTGATTTTTACTGCTGAATAACTATGGTTGTGATAAAGGAAACCTTCTTCCCTCGGGATTTCTTGTCCCTTATTCACTAGCTAACCCATTAAAACACACACATTGTACTCAGAAGGAGGAGGAGGTATTCATAAAAAAAGGCTAGGTTTCGTGAAAAAGACTAAAACACTAAAGTCATAAATTTCCAATGAAAAAACTCCAAACACAACAAGAAAATATGCTAGGTACACAATAGTTGCTTGGTAAACACTTCTTTTACAGATATAATTTCGGAGGTTTATATATCATTAATTCTGAGTTTAAAGAAAATATGAGATCAACTTCTAATTTTAAAAGAACTCATTAGTTCAAAGGACTGAAATTGCTTAAAGATATGTTAATAATGCGTAAATTTTAGTGTTTTCAAGGTATTTATAGAAACAAATACATACTAAATGATTAGCTCTATTTATTTTAAAAAATAGTATTTTTATACCAGGGAAATGAAGCTGTTTATAAAGTTAGTGACTTCATACCCTGACAGTGTTTCTCATACTCAGCAATAATCACTTGTAATAAAAAAAGCTATCAATCCAAGAGTGTAAGACCTCAATACTTACCCTGACTACACTGAAGTCCAGCTTAGTCTCTTGTGCACACTGTAATATGAGCTGAAAGCAATTTTTACTTTGATTTGTCATTCCATTTTCATAATAACGCTGTAAAATCCTTTGTTGTTCTACAGTAAATACAGAACGTAGATTCATCTAAAAATAAAAGAAAATACTCTGAAAATTGGAATAAAAATTGGGCATGTGTAGAATTTGCATGTTTTTGTTTTTTGATACAATTTCAGTGTTTACATGCTGCAAGATTTCTTTAAGTGAATTAATCCCCAGTAATGGGTGATACATTATGTGCTAAAGGGAGACAGGTTCTCACTGAAAATTACATATAATGCAAACATTTATTGAATTTGTTCAGCAAAAAAATTGTTCATTTAAAGACAAAAAAAGAGAGGAAAGACCTTATCTGGTTAGTGTCAGTGCATGGGGACAAGTGGTTCTTTCACTGAAGTAAATATTGATGGCTAGTAAGTCAGAGATGGTGGTAGCTATACATGGTCAATTATCAACAGGAACACTCACTGCTCTTTGTCAAGCAAGGCATCTGACAAGTCTTACAGCCCGAAGTTATGCTCTGGAACAAAAGGGCGATTTTATTTTTCCACTTTATGGATAAAGGGGTTCTTTTTACATATTAAAACAAAACCCTCTCTTTAGACTTAAGGATAAAGAGGAAGTTTTGTAACTGTGAAAATTGCTTTAGGCAAGAGTAATCAAAATAATTATTTTTAATAACTATAATATATAAGTCAAAATTCAAATTATGTATATTTTACTAAAAATAAACCATATGAAAACTATGCACCTTTTATTTAAATTGACACCATCATAATTAGACCAGAGAAATGAAAAAGAAACCCACTTTATCTTTCCTGCTAATAGGGAAGATGTTAAATATTAAAAGAAAACAGCTCTGTGACTCTTTCAAATAAAAGGCAGGTCAAGCTCTTTTTTGCAAAGTATGAATTCTACTTGTACATTTTATAAAGAAGAACGCTTGTAATTAGATTAAAGCAGTTTCATGTTCTTGTTAAAAGGTGTCATACTAAAATTGTTATTCCTAAAAATTGACTAACAGGAAGAAAACCCTTCCCAAGGAAATCATCTGCAAAATTAGGAAAACAGCAACAGCAAACACACTATAAGCCAAGTCAAACAGAAGTCATTCCAGTTAGTATACTGTGTACTTTGACATGGAAATAAAAAAATAATTTCTCTTTCCAGAATATTTTAAACATAAATCAGTCTCATAAAGAAATTAAACACAGTTATGTAGTCATCCATTTCAAAGTGTACATGTGACTTTCTTTTTTGCCCACAGAAACGTCTTCCTATCTAATGTTAAGAACTCTGATTAGAGAAAATCAGATGTGAGAGAGGGCACAGGAAGTATGAGGACAGAGTTTCTCCCTGGAACTTTCAGAAACAACTCCTCTAACTTTCTGAAGGGTATCTCATTCAAGTACACCTATGTGGAAATATAAGCCTAATTATGTGCAGCCTGACCAAATTTTCAAAGATGTTTGCATTAGAAGGTAGGGAAACAATCCATCAAAGCAATATTTGCTATCATGGTGTGGGTAAAATTGTAATACTTCCAGAATATCTCGCCTGGCTTTGGTTCATTTGCATATCCTCAGGGGTGGAGAGAAGTTCATCTCCATGTCAATGGGTAATTACCTGGGCAACCGAGGGCATGTCTGAACCTGAGAAGTTAAGGGGAGGGGCTTGCTTGCTTGCTTCTTCTGGAGCAGGGGAGAGAGAAGGTGCTGGACTGCAAGTCTGTAAGCAATAAACGGGTTTTAAACTTTATTTCTCCCTTTGACTAATTTCAGTTTTTAGAGGTATTTTACCCCACGATTTCCTTTCCCCAGATTTACATCTGGCAGTAGTCAGCAGGATTCCTCTGTACCCAAAATCTGTCATAATGGGGGCAACCTTTGCAAGGGCTGCCACAAGAAATGGTGAGGAAATGCCCCGAAGACCCCTGTGGATCATGGTGAGGCCTCAGTGCATGCAGCAGCAAAGGGTGCAGCTTCACCTGTTATTATCCCCCAGCTCTGGGGCTTCCAATTTTGGAACCCCTATTGGGGAATTGGTCTAAGATAAAGTACCTCTTAGAGGGGTGGGGCCTTCCCGAGAACTGGGGAAGGGTGGAAACACCAGAAGCTGCAAAATTAGTCCTCCATGAATTGGAAGACTACTGGGAGATCTTAGGGGGTCATGTCGCAGCTGGCATTATAGATTTTCTTTTCATCAAGATAGTGGAAAATGTTATATAGGAGAGAGAGGGACTTAGGTGGGAGAGAGACATATTTCAGCATCACTTAGAGGAGCTGGGTGATAACCTATGGGATGCTAATAAAGAAGAGAGACAGTTACTGAAAAGACAGATCATGCTCCTAGAAGACTCCTTAGTGGCAAGGGGGGAGGCAGCAGGGAAAGCTGCATTGCAAGAGGCCATGTCAGAGGGGGAGGAACGAGTAGCACCTTCAGTCCCAGAAATGTTGGTGGAGGAGCCATTGGTGGAGGAGCTTGAGGGAGAAGAGGAGGAGGCAGGGCCACTGGCAGAGCTGCTACCCATGCCACCACCAGAGGTACCATCTTCTCCTGTTTTAAAGGCCCGCCCAGCTGTAATTAAGAAAATAACAATGAAACAACCATGGGCTCTTCAGGGGGAGGAGCAGCCCCCTCCCCAGGTTGTTGAGCACTCCATGCTCCACCCCTATACCCAGGATGAGCTGGTGGACATGAGCATCTGGTATAGGCAGAGGCCATCAGAATCTCTACCTACATGGCTTTTATGTCTCTGCGATATGGGGATGGGAAACATTGTTATGTTGGGTATTGAGATGAGAAGGATGGCTTCCCTGACGACTCACCCTTCCCTCTGGCAGCGGTTGCAAAATGCCCATCATGCCTCAGGGAATCAGACACTCCTGGAATGGCTGACAGCTGCCATCAGGGTAGTTCGGCCTAATCAGGGTGATTTACCATATTTTCCCAGTAGTTGGAAAAAGTATGCAGAGCTCCAACAGGTACTGTGGGGATTGGGTATCAAAAACATCATCTATAATATGGACCCACAGGGCCCTGATGAGTTGTTCACTATAGGAATGAGAAACCTGGTGCTGCATACAGCTCCCACATCTCTCTTTGAGTCCCTAGGTAATACTCCTTTTCCCCCCACAGAGAGCTACCCATAAGTGAGGCTACTCATACTTTAGCAGATCTGGGGTACATTGAAACAATAAGGGCACGGAGTGAAGTACAGGTGACTGAAAGGAGAAGAGAAAAAGGCCCTGTGAAGTTCTCGAGGACCCAGATTGAGTTGATTTGATAAAGGCCATGGTAGTGAAAGAAAAACTTGATGGGCAGCCCAATAGAATATTATTAGAACTATGGCACCAATTAAAGACAGAGCAGCAGTTCCAGCTGCTGAGGTCCAGGACATAGAAACCAGAGTCAAGGCCTCATGCCCGGCCTGTGTTCCTCAAAAATTTCATGGGAGATAGTACCTAGGATCCCTCTGGGCCCTCACCCCCACAGAAGGATGATTGGGCATTGTGGTTTGTCTGAGGGGAAGTTAAGGTACCAACTTTGGGGGACATGGTGGAGACCAGAGGCCACATGTAGAATTAACAATTCATTGGTCCCTTCTGAATGTATAACGTGTCCTGATGCTGGTGGTCACAGGAGTTGAGTGTTCTCTGATTCATGGCAATGCTGAATATTTTCTTGGGACCCCTGTTCTGATAGATGGCTATGGGGATAAGGCAATTAGAATGAAGAAATCCCAAATCTCATTAGGGGTAGGGCATTTATCCCCAAAGGAGTATACCATGTACATTTCTCCCATCCCTGAATATATTTTTGGGGTAGATATCCTGAAGGGCCTGTGGTTACAGACCACTGCAGGTGCGTTCAGACTTAAGGTACATGTGGTAAAGGCAGTTCTGAGGGGATATGCTATGCACCTGCCTGTACCTTGTCGGGTGACAAATATTAAGTAGTATAAATTGTCTTGGGGGCACAAGGAAATTGGGGAAGCTCTACAGGAGTTGGAGAGGGTGAGCATCATAAATCCCTCTCATAGTCCTTTCATTTCCAGTGTGGCCAGTGTGAAAGCCATACGGCTCCTGGCATGACTGTGGACTACAGGAAATTGAATAAAGTCACACTCCCTTTGCATGCTGCTGTCCCCTCTATAGCAGACATTCTGGACACCTTCAGCCATGAACTAGGAACATATAATTATGTAATAGACCTTGATAATGCTTTCTTCTCTATTGACATAGCACAGGAAAGCCAGGAACAGTTTGCCTTCATGTGGGAAAGCTGGCAGTAGACATTCACTGTTCTTCCACAAGGATATCGCCACAGTCCCACCATCTGTCATGGACTTGTAGCCCAGGACTTGGCCACATGGAAGAAACAGCAAA
The DNA here is from genome assembly GCA_029783875.1 of Phataginus tricuspis. NCBI lineage: Eukaryota > Metazoa > Chordata > Mammalia > Pholidota > Manidae > Phataginus > Phataginus tricuspis. Next base: position 66,433,397 of record JAQQAC010016209.1, read on the forward strand.
CAGTGTGGTTGTATCACTACATTGCTGCCATTATGCTCACATGTAATTTTCTTTCAGCTATGAAGGGGCACTTCCTAGACTGTTGCAACATCTACAGGAAAAAGAATGGGCTGTGAACAACACCAAGGTTTGGGGACATGGTTTGTCTGTGAAATTCTTGGAGATTGTCTGGTCAGGTAAAACTAAAGTTGTTTCTGAAGCAGTTATGGACAAGCTCCATGCTTTCCCCTCCCCTACTACTGTGGCAGTATTACAAGAGATTTGGGGTCTTTTGCACTACTGGAGAATGTTTATCCCATACTTGGCACAAATTCTGAAGCCCTTATACCAGTTGATATGAAAGGGCCTCAGGTGGGACTGGGATGAAACATGTGCAGCTGCTTTCACTGCTACCAAGCAGGCAGTCAAGGCTGTACAGGTCTTGAATGTAATGGACTCATCAAGGTCCTGTGAACTAGATGTTCATGTAACCGAAGATGGTTACAGATGGGGTCTTTGGCAGTGGCTTGAACGGACACACCAACTTATTGGATTCCGGTCACAACTATGGAAAAGAATACTGATCTGGTACACCTTGATAGAAAAGCAACTAGCTTTTGTGTACCACACCTTACTGGCTATGTAGCCCATTGACGGAAGAGCTCCTACCAAGGTAATTAGCACCTATCCTATTGTGGGGTGTGTGCGAGACTGGACCCAAAGGCCATGGAGTGGCATGGCACAGAGAGCTACACTGGCCAAGTGGGGCACATATTATAGCAGTGCAGCGCCCTCTCTACTATCCCCTTAAGTGAAGAACTCCAATGCTTATTGAGGCCAGTGACCTATACCAGTGGAAAGCAGGAAGAACTTGCTTCTAAGCCACTGGTGGCTGAGACTCCTTATCAGGAGCGAAAAGCCCCTATACCTGAAGATGCTTGGTACACAGATAGCTCTAGTCATGGGCAGCCCACAAAGTGGAGCACTGTAGCTTTTCATCCTAAGACTGAGACAATATGGATGAAGGATGGAGAGGGGAAGAGCAGCCAATGAGCTGATTTGCGAGCAGTATGGCTCAAGATCAACCAGGAGCCTTCCCCCATAGTTTTCCACACTGACAGCTGGTCTGTCTATGAGGGCTTGACCCTGTGGCTACTGAAATGGTATCATGTCATCTGGATGGTTGGTCACTGGCCCCTTTGGGGGCAAGAACTGTGGCAAGACCTATGGGCCTATGGTCAGACTAAAACAGCTACTGTATATCATGTGACTGGCCATTTTCCTTTGGAATCCCCAGGGAATGATGATGCAGACACACTGGCCCAGGTGGGCTGGCTATAAGGAAAGCCTGTCGCTGATGTGGCCCAATGGCTACATCAGCATTTGTTGCACATGGGGCAAAAGACAATGTGAGCTGGAGCCCATTGGTGGGGCTTGCTGTTGATCTTTGAAGAAGTCAGCAAAGGCTGGAAGGAGTGCCTTGTGTGCTCTGAGAGGGACTTACACCAGGTCCCACAGCAATAGTAAATTGGGACAATAGTAAAGGGGCCAATACCCCTTGTCGGGTGGCAAATAGACTATACTGAACCTCTTCCCATATCAGAAGGATATCAGTATGCCATGACTTATGTGGACATGGCTACTGGACTATTGGTTGCTTTTCCTGCATGTCTTGCAGATCAGCAAACCACCAAGAGAGTCAACCATAGGCTGACCGCAGGTGATTGAAATTGATCAAGACACCCACTTTACTGGACATGTGTTACAAGAATGGGTGCAACAATTAGGAATAAAGTGGAAACTTCATGTACCATATAATTCTATCAGGGCAGGCACGATAGAGAGGTATAAAGGTTTGTTGGAATCTGGCCTGATATCGGACACCAATAGTCTATGGATTTGGTCAGTTCACCTATGGACAGTGTTGTGGCATTTGAATGAGAAGCCACTAAAGGAGCTTTGAGCCCTGTGGATAGGCTCACACACCTTGCTGCCTCTCCTATACAATTGTACATCCAAACCAAAGATAAGCTATTGAAGCCAGGTTATGGCCAGCAGAGCAACATCCTGCTGCCAGCCCCTACTGCATTAAGCCCTGGAGACAATGTTGAATGGACCTGGCCCTGGACATTTTGACATATGGACCAGTGATGGCTGGCCCTTCTGGCACCTTGGGGGAAAGGCCTGGAAGCTGGCCTCATGTGTATTACTGGAGTAACAACTGAGTGGCCCCCAAAGGTCCTGGTAGTGTACCCAAAATGTGCAGGAGGTAAGAGCATCTTGCAGGGAAGTTTTGTTTTATCTTTGTGGCCAGTGCATGTACCTCCCGTAGCCCTATACATCGACCCATCTGTAACTCCCACAGGGAGTGGGGTGAAATTCTGGTATACTAGACAAGGACGAGATCCCATTCCTGCCACTGTTTTATCACAAGACCACTCTCTTGCATGTATCCTACCTGATGGACAAGATTTGCCTATGCTGGTGTCATTAAAACATGTATCTTATTGCCCTTACGGTTATTTTCTCCTACAGTCCTTGTGACCTGAATGCGCCCCCTGGCTGTAGCTGTCACAAGATGATTGCTCTGAACCCTCAGCTACTGTCTGCCTATGGAACGGGCGAGCTATGGACTTATCTGCCTAAGACCTTGAACCTAGCTGAATCCTCCGGCTTGAGGATTATCATGATTTTATTGCTGTTGCTATTGCATGTCATTAGTCTGGTCACAATGCTCCAGTTTTCTCATCCAGGGACCATTACAGAAGAGGGGGAATGAGTATATTGTAAGGCGAGATTTCTGGAGGGGTGGTCTGTGGGTAAAATTGTAATATTTACAGAATATCTCTCCTGGCTTTGGTGCACTTGCATATCCTCTGGGGTGGAGAGAAGTTCATCTACATGTCAATGGGTAATTACCTGGGCATCAGAGGGCATGTCTGAACCTGAGAGGTTAAGGGGAGGGGCTTGCTTGCTTGTTTCTTCTGGAGCAGGGGAAAGAGTTGGAGCTGGGCTGCCATTTGTAAGCAATAAACGGGTTTTAAACTTCATTTCTCCCTTTGACTGATTTCGGTTTTTAGAGGTATTTTGCCTTGGGATTTCCTCTCCCCGGACTTAACACATGGCTGACAGTTTTCAAGAGCAATTTGGGGTTCCTTTTCCTAAATGTTTCAGCTAGTCAGTAAAGGAGCCAGCAGATGGAGGTCAAATAACTGAAATACCTCATCGATAAGCATGGTGTGGATTTAGAAGCAAGGTACTTTGGAATGAGTTCTGAGGAGGGTTGTAACCTTCAATTCACTAATGCATAAACAGGTAATGGCTCTGACCTTTCTCTGCAAGACTGTAACTGCCATAAAATGCTTAGTGTGAAAGATATGGGTGATCCCCAAATATGATGATACCTGTCATAATAATATAGTACTGTTTTCTTATTAGCTGGTTACAACTGTTACTTACTCAAATATGATATAAACCTTAAAAAGCCCAGCAGGCTCTTCCTCACTGATACCAATAGCCAAATATGGGTGACAAGTACTAAACAGATTTCTGGAGTCAACAACTCTGACCTTTTAGTTTTTTCCTTGAATTTAGTAGCAACAACAGGAAGGCTACTTTGCTCCAGAGATCTTCTATTTGTCTTTCAAATTATAGGAAGTTCCTTCTTTACTACAACAACTATGTAAAACCTTGCAAGCAACATAATTTGTCATTATCTCCACATACTCTAGTTATCTTGGTCTATTCAGTGGCAATATATTCAAAGACTGCACAGCCAAAGTCATTAATCACTTGCACAAAAACAGGGAAAAGTGTTGTAAGAACCTTCATTTTAAAAGTTGGGCTCTTATTTATGTGAAAGATAAAATGACAATCCATAGGTTTCATGGAAATTCAAGTCTATTGGGTTCTGGTAGGGAGGGTAACTGACTTAGCAGATTAAATACTGATATAACAACGCATTTAGCTTCACCTCAAGACTTCCTAGTCTAATACTATTTGCAGTATACCACCCACTCAGCATATGCCAGCCATAAGAATAAAATGACCTACTGTCAGGTCCACTTTTGACTTTAGATAAATCACTTAATTTCTATGAGCATCCATTTCCTAGTTTGTAAATACTGGCTCACATGATTTGCTTTACCTACCAGTCTAGGTTGTTGTAAGTAAATTAGCGCATGTGAATTATTGTAACATATTTATATCGTTAGGTATAACTAGGCTCTTCAGTTTATCTATCATATTCAGGTGTGGGATTTCTCAGGTTGCCCTCAGCTTTAGGATTCAGTGTTTTAATGAGGACCCTGAACCACTGAAAGGATTAATATTATGCTCAGTATTTTCTATTCAAACAAGCAGAGAAATGAGTAAAGTAGTTTAGATTTACTGCTTCAGAAGTACTTGAAAAATACAGCTTTTCCGAGTGACTGCCTCCCTAGTAGTTCCAAATAGCTACAGCTGTATTTCTCACATGGGAATATTGTGGACAAATTCATATATAACATTGTCCTTATATATCTGGTGTCATACTTAAAATCAGCTCTAATAATGCCCTAATACTGTCTTAAGTGGGTAAATCACTTGAAAAGTACCAATTTTACTTGTAAGTACTCATTCTTGGAAAACCTGATTTTCAAAGTGGAATGAGTCCATAAAATCATCACCAGTTCATATATAGCACAATATTTCCAACATTAAAAATTTAAATTTTGGGTAAATCATTTATTTTCATTTGTTTATAGAGTTAAGCTTAGATAACACCTTGAATATTTTTATCTTGGCCAACAGGTCTCTATTAACATTATGCTTTTTATCCATTATTATTATTCATTTTTAAATTTACATACACTAAAATTAATTCTTTTGTATACAGTTTTATGAGTTAAAACAAACATATAGTCATGAAATCAGCACCACAATCAAGATCCAGAACAATTCCATCAGTCCCCCAACTTCCCTTATAGTGCTTCTTTATCATCAATCCCTATAGCCATCCCAGCCCCTGGAAACCACTAATCTGTTCCTGTAATTTTCACTTTCATAGAATACGATGTGAGTAGAAATCACACAGTATGTGTTCTCCTGGACTAACTTCTTTCATTTAATGTAGTGCACTTGAGATTCATCTGTGTTTCCTTTATCAGTAGTTTGCTCCATTTTATTGCAGAGTAGTATTCCACTGTACTATGTACTATGGTTTATCCATTCATCCACTGAGGGATATTTGAGCTCTTTCAAGTTCTTGGTTATTATGAATAAAGCTATTAAATATATTTACGTGAAGGCTTTTTTCTGCAAATAAGATTTCATTTCTCTTGAGTTAATACCTTGGAGTGGGAATGTTGGATCATATGGTATATACTTAACTTTATAAGAAACTACTAAACTGTTTTCAGAACAGACTTATTCATTGCTAGTATATCAACATACAATTGATTTTGGTAGACTGACTTTGCTAAACTCACTTACTGGTTTCAGGAGATTTTGTTGATTGTTTGGCATTTTCCAACAATGTCACTCACAAACAGAAACAGGCTGCTTTCTTTTTTCGAATATGTATGCTTTTATCCCTAATCTTGCTTTATTTCACTAGCTACCACTCCTAGGAATTTACCCCAAGAATGCAGCAGCCCAGTTTCAAAAAGACAGATGCACCCCTATGTTTATTGCAGCACTATTTACAATAGCCAAGAAATGGAAGCAACCTAAGTGCCTATAGTGTAATGTTTTAATAAAGGTTGTGCAATGGACATTCTTGCCTTGTTCTCAGCTTTAGAGAAAAATCATTCAGTCTTTCATCATTACATGTGATGTCGACTGTAGGATTTTAATAGATGCTTAATCAGCTTCAGGAAATTCCCTTCTATTTCTATTACATTGAGAGTTTATATTATTATTACTATTATCATCATCATTATCATGAATCAGTGTTGAATTTGCCAAATGCTTTTTCCTGCATCTATTGAAATGATTGTACAGATTTTGTTCTTTAACATTTTGATATGGTAAATTTTACTGATTGATTTCAAATGTTGAACAAGCCCTCCAATCCTGGAATAAACCCCACTTGTCCTTGATGTATTGTTCTTTTTATATATTGCTTGATTTAATTTGTAAGTACTTTGTTGAGAACTTTCGAATCTATATTCATGAGGGGCATTTGTGGTTTTATTTTCTTATATTTGGTTTTGGTACTGCATAATGCATAATACGTTAGGAAGTATTCGTTCTGCTTATATGTTTTGGAAGATATTATATAAAATTATTATTTTTTCATTAAATCTTTGCTAGAAATTACCAGTTTTCTTTGCTGGAAAGTTTTAATCTATAAATTGCATTTCTATATTATTCAGATAATCTACTTCTTCTTGAGTGGGTTTTGATAGTTTCTGTCTTTCAAAGAACTGGTCCATTTTATCTAAGCTGTTGAATTTTAAAGTGTAAAGTTTCTTACACTATTCCCTTATTATTATTTTAATGTCTGTGGGATCTGTTGGGATGTATCTTTTCCTTCTTGGTATTAGCAATTTGTTTCTTCTCTTATATTTGCCTTGGTCAGTTTGGGAAGAGGATTATCACTTTTATTGATCTTCTGAAATAACTAGCTTTTGGTTTCCTTGACTTCTATTTTTTTGGCTTCATTTTCATTGATTTCTGCTCTTATCTTCACTATTCCTTTCATTCTTCTTTCTTTGAATTTAAGATGCTCTTTTCTTAGTTTCTTGAGATGGAAGCTTACATTGTTAAACTTTGACCTTTCTTCTTTTCTATATATAAGCCATTAATGCCGTAATTTGCTTTTAAGAACTACTTTGGCTGTGTTCTGCAAATTTTGATAGACTGTACTTTTTAACAGCTTAATTGAAGTATACCTGACATACAAAGAGTTGCAACTACAAATAAAGAGACGTATTTAATATCTGCAATTTGATGAGTTTGGTTTTATGGAAAAACCAATGATACCATCCCCATAATCAAAGTAATCAACATATCCAACACCTCCCAGGTTTTCCTTGTGTATCATTATTGATTTGTTTGTTCTGTGGTAAGAACACTTAATATGAGATCAACTCTTTTTGATAGGCACAAAACTATATTATTAACTATAGGTACTATGTAGTGCAGCAGATCTCTAGAACTTAATCATCTAGCATAAGAACTCCCTATTTCCCTCACTCTCCACCCCCTGGAAACCACTATTGCATTCTCTGCTTCTGTGAGTTTGACTATATTAGATAACTCACATAAGTGGAACCATGTAGTATTTGTCCTGGTACCAGTTTATTTCAGATTCATCCATACTACTGCAAATGGCAGCATTTCCTTAATTTTTAAGGCTGAATAATATTACATTGTATGCATATACTACATTTTCTTTATTAATTTGTAGATGGACCCATAGTTTGCTTCCATGTTGTGGCTACTGTGAATAGTGCAGCAAGGAACATTAGGAGTACAGATATCTATTTGAGATCATGATTTCAAAACTTTGGGATATATACTCAAAAGTGGGATGGCCAGATCACATGGTAGTTCCAGTCTTAACTTTTTTTAGGACTCTCCATATTGTTTTCCATAGTTACTGAACATTTTACATTCCCATCAACAATGTACAGGGGTTCTAAATTCACAACCTTGCCAACACTTGTTACCTTTTAGCTTTATTTTAATAACAGTCATTCCAACAGCTGTGACCACCATACAAAAAAATCAACTCAAAATAGATTAAAGACTTAAACATAAGACCTGAAACTATAAACCTCCCATAAGAAAAAAATATGGAAAAACCTTCTAGTCATTGGTCTTGGCAATGATTTTTTGGATATGTCACCAAAAGCACAGGCAATAAAAGCAAAAATGGGACTACATGAAACAAAAAGCAAGTGGAACTACCTCAAATTAAAAATCTGCTGCACAACAAGGGAAAAAATCAGCAAAAGGAAAAGGCAGCCTACAGGAAGGGAGAAAATATTTGAAACCACATATCTGATAAGGGGTTAATTTCCAAAATATATAAGGAACCCCGACAACTCAGTAGCAAAAAACTAATTACTGAATATAAAAATGGGCAAAGGGATTGAACAGACATTTCTGTGAAGACAAAACACAAATGACCAATAGGCATAAGGAAAGATGTTCAACATTATTAATTATTAGGGAAATGTAAATCAAAACTATGATCACAGAGGGTGTATTTTAATGTCATTTAATTCAAAATATTTTCTATTTTCCCTTGATTATCATTTAATTTAAAATATTTAAGAATTTTTAGATATCTTCATTATTGATCTCTACTTACTTTGGATATAATTAGAGAACATACTTTGTATAATTTCAATTGTTTTAAAATTTTTTATGTCTGTTTTATGGCCAAGGAAGAATATAGCTCTCTTAAGAAATGTTCCATGAATATTTGAAAGAAATGTGTCTCCTGCTGTTGTTGGGTGGACAGCTCTATAAACAAAGCTGGAGTATATAAATATTAGTATCAGTCAAATTAGAATGTAGAACAAGGAACAGTACAAGGAGTAAGGACAAGCACTACATAATAAAGGGTCAATTCTCCAAAAAAGGTGTAACAATCCTAAGTCTGTATGTGCCTAAAAACAGATCCTCATAATATATAGAGCAAAACTGATACAATTAAAAATAGAAATGGACACATCCACAATTATACTTGGAGACTTCACCATTCCTCTTTCAGTAATTGATAGAACAAGTAGTCAGAAAGTCAGTAAGGATTCTCTCTTAACTAATTAAGCAGAACTAAGGGTATAGCAGAGGGAGAATTTCCTTAACTTCATCTTACTATATATACTATAAGCTTGTGGGGGACAGTGAGCAAATTTCCATCTTTTTAATTCTCTAGCTTCTAGAACAAGGCGAGGGATCTATTAAGTGCTCAAAAGATGCAAAGCATTTCCTCCAATTCTATTTTCTGATAAAGTTTGTATAGATTTAATATTATTTCTTTCTTAAATGTTACGTAGTATTCACTAGTGTAGCAATTTGGGCTTGGAGATTTCTTTAAAGGAAGACTTTAAATTCCAAATTCAATTTCTTTAACAGATATAAAGTGCACAGTTATTTTATTTCTTCTTTAATAAACTTTGGTAATGTTTGTCCTTCAAGGAATATGCTCATTTCCTTTAAGTTGTTTAATTTATAGGCATAGAGTTGTTAATAGTCCATAAGTATATATTTTAAATGTCTACAGTCTGTAGTGATACCCTCTTCCCTCATTCCTGATATTGGTAATTCATGTGTTCCTTCTTTTTTGTTGTACAGTCTTTTCTCAAAGATCAGCTTTTGGTTTCACTGCATTTTTCTATTTTTTTCTGTTTTTTATTTCTTTTATTTCTGCTATTATTATTTTCTTCTTTCTGTGTGTTTTGGGTTTAACTTGCTCTTCCAACTATAGTTTGTTAAGGTTAAGCTCAAATAATAGATTTTCAACCTTTCTACCTTCCTACTATAAGTGTTTGATATTCTAAATTAACCTCTAAGCACTGATTTAACTTCATTCCACATATTTTGATATATTATAATTTCATTTTCACCAATTGCAAAGTGCTTTCTAATTTCCTTTATAGGTTCTCCTTTGGCCCATTGGTTACTTACAAGTTTGCTATTTAATTTCCAATTATTTGGGGATTTCCCAGATATCTTTTTCATTGAGTTTTAGTTTAATTCCTTCCTGATCAGAGACCATCCCTCATACAATTTCAGTATTTTAACTTTTGATAGTTTATTTTATGGCCCAAAATATAGTGCATGTTGATCAATTTTCCATGTGCATTTAGGAGTAATGTGTATCCTGCTTTTATTCTATGGAGTGTACCAGTCAATTAGGTTGAGCTGGTTGACAGGGTTGTTCAAGTCTTAAGCAATTACTGATTTTCTCTCTACTTGTTTTAGCAATTATTAAGGTGTTAAAAAAATCTCTGAATATAATTGTTAGTTATTAGTCTGTTTCTCATTTCTTTTTTATCAGTCTTTTGTTTAATAGATTTTGGAGCACTATTATTAGGCACATTAATATTTAGTATTTTATGATCTTTTAATGAATTTATCCCCTTATCAATATGAATGGCTTTCTTTATACTTCTTAATATTTTCTTCTCTGAAGTATTCTTTATCTGATGTTAATATAGTCAATTTTTTTAATTAGTATTTCATGATATATTTTTCATTCATTTATATTTAACCTACCTATCCTTTACATTTAAAATAGGTTACTCGTAGACATCACATATATGAGTTAAGAGTCTAATGTGACAATATCTTTTAATTGGTATGTTTAGACCATTTTGCAATTAATAAGATTATTGAGACAGCTGGGTTTAAATCTGCAATCTTGTTTTCTATTTCTTTCATTTGTTCTTTATAAATATTAATTAAATATTTTTATAATTCTATTTTATCACCTAGATTAGCTCATCAGTCTTGGCTGGGTCATTATTTTAATGGTTGTTTTAGTGACCATAGTATATACATCTTTAACTTATTATCAGGAAATGATATTGTACATACTATTTCACATATTATAGAAGAATCTTACAACAGAATACTTTTATTTCCCTTCTTCTGTACTTTGTGATATTGCTTTCATTTTGCTTTCACATGTTATAAAATTCCCAATAAATTGTTACTTGAAACACTGAAGTTATCTTTGAAAGTGATTTTTAAAATTAAAAGATCATATTTACCTATATGTTTATTTCCAGTGTTATTCATTCCACTATGTAGTTCCAAATATCATTCTTCTTGGGCCTGAATGACTTCCTTGAACATTTTGGTAGTGCAGATCTGCTGGTAATCTATTGTTTTTCTCTTGTATAAGTAGTAAATCCTTTATTTCCCTTCAATAATTTGATATAGAATTCTAGGTTAACTGATTTTTTTCCTTTCAATACTTTAAAGGTGTTTCTTCTTCATTGTCTTCTGAGATGCATTGTAATCAGTGGGATACCTCCTGTCATTCTAATGTTTCTGCCCCTGTATGAAGTAATCATTTTTCCCTTTGTTTGCTTTTAATATTTTGTTTTTTTCCCTAGATTTCAGCAACTGGATTATGAAATGCCTTGGAGCCATTTTCCTCAGCTTTATTTTTCTTGGGATTTGTTGAGCTTCTTGACTATGTAGGTTCATAGTACTAACCTCTTCGGAGGATTTCAACTGTTAATTTTAAAATATTTTTCATGCCCTCTCACCTTCTGGGACTCAAAGAACATTTATATTACACTGAATGGTATTGTCCCATACCTCACTGTTGCTCCATTCATTTTTTTCCATGTTTTATATTTTGTCTCTAGAATTTAAATTTGGATCTTTGAATAAGTTTTCCATTTTTTACCTCATTACGCTTGTGCTCTCCTCTACATTCCTGAACATAGAGAATACATCTAACACCTACTTTAACATTCTTCCCTACTCTTTATTTTCTTTATTCTCTTTTATAACTGCTTTTCACCACACTATGGGCTGTACTTTCCCATGCATGCTTGGTGATTTTTCATTTAATGGGAGATATAATGAATTTTGTTGTTGGATACTGGATGTTTTTGTGTTCTCTGAATATTCTGGGGCTTTGTTTTGGGATACAATTGAGTTACTCAGAAACTGTGTGATTCTTTTGAGGTTTGCTTTTATTAAGAAATTCAGAATTGCCTTCAGTCTAGGGCTAATTTGTTCCATTACTGAGGCAATACCCTTTTGAGGATCTTCCTAGATGCTCCATGAAATATGAGGTTTTCCAGACTAGTTACTGGGAACGTGAAGTATTTCTGGTCCTGTGTGGACTCTGAGGATTGTTTGTTTGATCATTTTGAGGGTTCTTTCTCTGCCTTCAATAGTTTCCTCACACACTGGAGCTAATTAATATTCAGCCAAAGACTCAAGAGGTCTCTCTATAAATCTCCAGAGCTCTCTCTTGTGCAGTTTTCTCCTCTCTGTGAGCTTTTCTCTCTCCTATACTTTGTCTCTCAAATTCTAGTCACCTTGTCCTCCCTGAACTCTGAACTCTCTCCCCTCAGCTCAGAGAGACTTCCAGGCTGTTTGGGTTCCCTTTTTCTGGTTGTAGTCTGGATTCTTTCTCCAGGCATTGAGTTAGAGCACTCATAGGGCTCATCTTGTTTGTTTCTCTTCTTTCAGGAAACATGGTCCTGTGCTGCCTTTTGTCGAATGTCTGAAATCCACTGTCTCATATATACTTGTACTCTTTGATTTGCTTATTTTTATATATTTAAGATGTTATTGTTACTACATCATGGCTGTAAACAGAATTCAGGTAGCCTTGGAGAGGTGGATTGGTAACACTACATTAGAAGTCAGGTCACTTCTATTACTATTAAGCTCCCCTAATTGCTAGTCTTGTGACCTTAGCAGAGATAACTGATTATTTGGGTCTCAGTTTCTTCAACTGGAATATGGAGCTGAAAAACCTGCCCTACTCTTTTTCACATGATGAGTTATCTTCATTAAAATACTCGGTAAACTGTAATGTGCTATTTAAATGCTAGTTTTCTTAATGTTAATAGTTGGCATTTAAATAACCAACTGGTCATTCCTATTAGAAATACGTTTAACATATACCAAGCCACTCCAACATCATTTGTATATAAACCTCAAATGAAGGAAATAATACATTATTATATAATCATGGCAAAAAGAATACTATCCTATGAACCCCTTCTGTGTGATGAGAGTTTGATCTTTAAATATTTTGGAGAAGGCAATAATTAAGTAAAATACCAATGGGCATGGTGTGCACATATGTGGATAACTCTACAAAACTTTTTAATGTACATTTGGTACTGAAAACAAAAGAATATAATATGAAATTAAGTGAATTATTGTATTAAAAAGTAAGTTAAACAGTGATTTTTTTGGCAAAAGTTTAAGCATACAAAAATGAAATGACACTTTGAACTTAATTAAATTTGAACTTGTGTAAAAGAATTGCTATTAAATATGATGTTCTCCGAAGCTGTCACTTTAATGTGTCATTTACATATAATTATCCTCATATTTTCAAAAAGCAGCTCTCCCTATTTACCTTATTTCTAATTAACTTACCAGAATCTGCATATATTGCAAAAAAATAAATTTCAGCATCTCATAAGCATAAAGTCAAGTAACAGACATCATGTCTATTCTAATACAAGAAGGGGTATTCATGATTTGTTAATTGGGCTGTAATTACTGAAATGCATTGCATGCATTTCTTATATTTTACTTTAAAGATATAATTGGCCTCTATCACTTATAGGAAGTATAAAACAGGAAATTTTAACAACCTATCATATGCCTTTCTCAGAGCACAAAGAAATGGTACACTTACTCATTTTTAAAAACACCTTAAAATCCTAGTAATTAATATTAACATTGTCTAGCTACATAAAATCTAAATATATAGATATAGTGACATGGATACAAATTTCAAGGAAATTTTATGTATACATTAGCCATATAAATACATGAAAAGATATACATCTACAGAGACAAATAATTCTATAGCTTCATGTCTAATATCTAAATTCAAAGAGGATTAATGGTTGCACAAAAAAGTATTAGCAAGTAGATTTTCTAGATCTCTGTTTTATCAATTATAATAATTTATTAGCTTTTAATGGCACTTGCTTTTATCACAAATGGTAATGTTATAATAAATACCTTTAAACTACAAATATCTTACTGTACATTCAGATAACAAAGCCCATAACAAAACAAAAGAGATCAATTTAAAACAGATAATCAGTTGGACAACAGAAGCATAAACAAGACCTCAACTGGAGAATTGATTTCCTATTGTCTTTAGCTCTGTTTTCATGCAATCCCACATGTATACACTCATAGAATATATGACAACTGATGACTAGTGATATATAGATAGCATCTCCTGATGAGCTAAATAGTACTTTTGGCTCATACATATTTGCTGACTACTTTGTTTCTTTTTACATTTCTAGCCCCAAGCAAATTGTGCAAGCAAAACACTTTCTTTCACTTTAATGAAAGTGTTTCCACTGCCACAAGCATTGACCACTAACATCTTGCAATTCACATTCTAGGTTAATACCTGTAAAATGGAGGTTGCATTTTAATTTACTATTGAAGGAAGCTCTATAAAATTCCCCATAGCCACATATTAGAAAAGTGATTGTTAATAAATTATTCATTATATCAAAATAACCTATATGTCTCTTAGATTTCACCATACTATAAATTTATCCTCTCTCTCAACCTTTTTCATCATCTATATAACTCCATCCTGCCCTATCCTACCTTTTCTTTCACCTACTACAAGCAAGAATTTTAACTGGTAATTAAAATTGTTTTTAAAAGGTTAAAGTATTTTTTCACTTAGATTAGATATTTTTTTAGTGTATTGTGAATCATATTTACATGGTATATGTTAAGATTTAAGTGCAGTTTTACCTAGAAGCAAAGAGATGAACTACTTTATTCTCTTTTATCTTTCATTCCTCATTTTCTGCAAAAGCCTGCAAAAACTTAGAGGAAAAGAATACATCCTGCTGTTTGGGAGTTAGAGAAAGAGTCCTCAAAGCACACCATCTAGTGGTAAATAGTTAACAGCATATAAATATAGTGTTGAAACAACATACACACACTTATATAATTCTTCAAATAATGGCACCATCAGTTTATCCCCATAAATACTTTTAATGCACTAAGAAACTGCTTAATGAATTAGAAACCTTATAGAACACAACCCAAATCTAATAGCCATAGTAAATCCCCTTCTTTCTTCTCTTTAAAAAGAAAACAAAAAGAAAAACAAAATCTTTCCTATACTGCCAATATCTATGTTTGGGTCTCTGTTTGAGGAACTCTGCCTTAAGGTACTCAATAATCCTGTCAAATGTCTTTTAATTGTGATTGAGGACTATAAAGAAGTTTGTCATTATACCCGGTGGAAAGGTTCTGTGTGGGAGTGAATGCATACATATTGTGGGTTTTTCTTTTCAAGACTATCAGTGAAAAAAATACTCAAATTCAAAAATTGTCATAAAACCTGCAGACTTCTTAAAAAAGGCACTTGGACCCCTTGGGGTCTGCAGACGTAGTTTGAGAGACACTGTTCTATGTTATGCCTGTGACATTAAGGTAGAAAACATGTTATTGCAAAATCACAGATGTACATATTTGTATATATATATTTGTGTATATATATGTATATATTCAAACGAATACACAATTCGTTTGAAGAATGGGATTAATGTTTTTGTCAGCACTGCATTTCTCCTGCCTAGTCATTTTTCTTATGTGGATATGAGACACAAAGGGAGAGATTATTACACAACTAATGTACTTCTGGGTATTTCATCACAATCATAGTTCTTGGTATTATCAGATCAGATTTGAATACATGGAATATGCTATCCAGTGTTTAATCATGAACATACTCAGCAATTATTTTACTCCTAATATTTAATTTAGGTAACCTAATAATCATTTGCAAAAAGGCTCTCAAGGCTACTTAGAAATACAGGTTCACCTGTGAATTTAAGTGCACATACTGCTCCAATGTACTTTGCAGTAGTGAGAAATCAGAGCAAAACTTCTTACAAAATAACCCTTTCCTCTCCAAATCACTGTTCTCAAAGCTGCCAATATATAAATTTATCACCACAGATATTTTGACAATGTACTTTAAATTTATTTATTTAAATTTATTTATTAAGCATATTGCATGAATAGCACCATTAATTTATTGTGTTCGGAACATAAGAAACTAATATCAAAGGGATCAAGAGAGTCAAAAGAACAAAGGTGATTCTCAATAATGTCTTTATTACTTCTCTTTAAAGCTGAAGGTTAGAAAGTGGGCAATGAACAGCAGGGATGTTCATTGTATCTTTTTTTTTTTAAAGGTATTTCTGTTTATTGCAGTTCTCTTATCCCAAGTATTTTTCACCCTCTTGTTTTTTTTTTACAATTTATTTTATTTTAGTATCATTAATAACAGTAGTTATTAAAACTATTTCCTGAAGAAAAGCTTACAATTTTGAAGGCTTTGCCTGCACTTAATAGTTTTTTATTAATGTATGGATTTAATAACTTCTTAAAATGTAATTAATAGAATCATAGAATTTTTAAGCTAGAAATACCTTTAGATATTATGAAGATTATGCCTTCACAGTTGAATAAACTGAGGTCCAGGGATGTGAAGTAACATATTTCAGAACATGTTTTCTGAAAAATGTCTAATGCATATCATAAGTTCTTTAATGGCTAATTCATTTTATCTAATACCTAGCATGTTATAGAACACAAACTTAATAAGTAAGTGCCTTTGAGGTACTTAGGTATCAACTAAAGGACAATCGTAACTATGTTCGTTTGCTAAGGCTGCTGTAACAAAGTACCCAAAACTGGGTGGCTTAAACAGAAATGTATTGTCTCACATTTCTGAAGATAAAAGTCTGAAATCAAGGTGTTGGTACGTTTGGTTCCTTTTGAGGACTGTTAACAGAAGGATCTGTTCAAGGCCTCTTTCCTTGTTTGTAAATGGTCATTGTTATGTTCACATGGCATTTACCCTAGATGTGTGTCTGTATCCAAACTTCCCCCTTTTATAAAGGCTCCAGTCATATTGGATTAGAGGCCCACTCTACGCTAGTATGACCTCATCTTAATTTAACTAATTACATCTGCAATGATCCTATTTCAAAATAAAGTGACACTCTGAGATACTGAGGGTTAGGACTTCAACACAGGAATTGAGTGGGAAAAGCACAATTCAATGCATGAAGCTAATTCCTTATTTCAATAACAAGATTAGAGGCTTATTTCCTTTATAAATCCAAACACCATCAACTCTTTCTCCCCACACTACCCCAGAAAGCTACATCCTAATTCCTGAAACCTGTGAATATGTTAGGTTCCAATGGTAAATGAATTAAGGTTGCAGGAGGAATTAGTTTGCTAATCAGCTGACTTTAAGAGATTATCCTAGATTAACTAAGTGGGCCTAAGTAATCACAAGGATCCTTGAATGTGGAAGACAGACAGAAGAGTGTCAGAGTGATGTAATGTGGGAAACATTTGATCCTCTGCAGCTAGTTTTGAAGATGGAAGGGGGCCACAAGCCAAAGAATGTGAGTAGCAGCTAGAAGCTGGAAAAAGTAAAGAAATGGATTCTTTCCTAGAGCCTTCAGAAAGGAAAACCTTACTGACACATTGACTTTAACCCAGTGAGACCTATTTCAGACCTCCAACTACCAGAACTGTAAGATAATACATGCACTGTATTAAGCCAATATTTTGTAGTAATTTGTTACAGCAGCAAATAGAAAACCAACACAGTTCCTCGTAAAGATATTAGTGACAGTGACACCAATACATCTACACTCTTCTATAATACTCTGATTACAAGTCAAGCAATTCACATAAATATAATTTCAATGGTAAGGCCATTATTATCACCAAAATAATTGATTCACTTAGACTCATAAAAATTTTACCCATCACATAGGTGTAGGTATCCTCTAAAGCTTGTGTACATTATCCAGATAATACTTTTGATTACATATTCTTTTATACATATGAAGATGGACAAAAGGAAATTCAGGGTATTTTTATGAATACCAGCTCCTAAAAGTTTAAGTTATACAAGAAGTCATATTTTACTTTACATCAGTGTTTTTCAGACTTTCATGCATGTATGAAGCACCAGGGGATCTTACTGAAATGCAGATTATGATTTAGTAGGTCTTGATTTGAAACAGAGATTCTGCAATTTCAAGAAGTTCCCAGGTGAGGTCCATGCTGCTGCTACATGCAACACATTTTGAGTAGAGTAGCAAGGATTTAATACAGATGCACCAAACCCTAACAGAAACGTAAATTGGCTCCACATCACAATCAATACTGAGTTCAAGAAAGTCTCTCTACATTAAGCACTACCTGTTGGGAAAGAAAAAAACTCAAAATGACCTTTAGCTTATTTTAAGCATTCATTGGTGATAGACATGAGCCTATAGGTTCTGAATAAAATGCCTAACCAATTACTTTAACTTACATAACATGTTCAAAAATAACTTTGTGTTGTCTTAGAATACTGGGGATAAGTCAATGCTGGGCATTCTATACCTAATGCAATACTTCCCACTAATGTAGAATATATATTTTCTTCCACATTTTACAATGCTCTGGGTATTATTGCTCTGTTGAAGAGATTTCAGCAACAACAAATGATTGGTCTATGAAAGGGCAAAACTCTTTGAAGAATGGGTCTCAGATAATTACTTCCCTAAATGGAATAGCTATTTTAACCATAAAATACACAATAGATATACAAAGTTAACCAAGTAAAAAGTATAATATATAAAGAAATACATTGAAACAATATATTAGTGTATTAGAAGACTCATAATTTATCCTTTCATGAAACCCAATGAACAAACACTTTCATCATTGCTTGGTACCTTGGAAGAATTCTAGGAAAGAATAGTGCACAGGTCTACATGCCTTCTTCCACTGAAGCCACTGGAGGTCAGTACAATGACCCTTTCTCCTAAACTTCAGCCTTTCTATTTAAAAGTTTCATCTCAACTGAAAGAAAAAAGAAAATGTCATAGGCATTTGAGACTCAGAAAGAGAAGTTGGGGGAAAAGTGCACACATACACACACACACACACTTTTTAGAAACAACAAATAAAGATGGACCTCACTATAACTCTCCAACCTATTATCTAGTAAAGAGTGTAGGATATACAGTGACATCTCCTTTACAGTCCTAGCTCTGCCACTAACTACTTGGGCAACCATCACACACAAATGCTTGTTCACAAGAGAAAAGTGCCTATTATGGGCGCATAAATCATATGTTTGCATGGCTGTTTTAAGATCCTTAAAATAAATTGCTCCCAACTCTAAGGGAAGAGAGGCTAAGATAATGTTCTCCTGAATTTTTGCCACTAACAAATAATGCATTTAATGATTCTAAGGCTCAATTTAATAGGACATAAGTCTAGTTGGAAAGCAATAGGAGACATAGAAGGTAGGACAACTACTGTTGCAGATTTCCTCACAGATGACAGATGTATAGCATTTAATTAACAGTATAATCTCATTTTTTTTCAGTCACCATATACCTACATTTCTTGTTTATCCATAAAGTGTTGCTACGACTTGGGGTATGATGACTCCACTTGCAGAGACAAATTTCAATTTATTGTTTGAAATTTTATGCAGACTATAAAAGTCTCAGGGTGTCAGCGACAGCTTCTGAATATACGAACCTCTCCAACTCTCTTCTAATGCAGAATATATCTCTCTAGAATTTTCACTGTTTACTTCCAAACCAGGATGGCTAGATGTAGTGTACTCAATAAAAGTATAGTAAGACACAAACAGTTTCATGTTTAGCTGACACCACTGTAAAATCAAGATCAACAATTCAAATATTATTATCCTGTTGGGGATTACATTATACAAAAATGTAATTCCCCCTGGGAGTACAAAACAATTTTAAAAGCAGAATTAATTATTTTTAAAAATATATTTTATACAAAATTTCATGCCATCTTTTTCAACAAAGGCAGTGTGTTTTAATAAAATACCTAAAATGAAATGCAAGTACATACCATTTGGTCAAGTTTAGTAATCACTGATTTTGTAGTAGTATGGTGTTCACGGAAAATATTATGGTATAAAAACATACAAAAAACCAAGAATACAATATAAAGCAGGCTATAAGAGACAAAAAACTGATGTAGGAGTTCTAGAAAAGGTGAAGCTAATAAGGGCTGGGGGACTTACAAGGCATTTATGGAGAAGTGTAACTTGAGTTGAACTTTCAAAGTGGGTAAGATTTGAGTAGACTGAAAAGAGGGCATCCTAGGTGAAGGTAGTGGTAGTGTGAAGAACAAAGTTGTGGAGATAGATTGTTCAGGGGACATTAAAGAGAGTTGTGCACTGAAGAATCAAATAAAATAAGGCTCCTGTGGTACAATGAAGCCAGAGTTATGAGGCTCTTTGTAATCCAAGTGGAGGTGGGCTTGGAACAGAAGAAAAGAGGGAGCCAAGAATATTTTGGTGAGGAAGATGACTTGATGAAAGCAGTGTTAACTGATCATTAGTCTGACAGAATGAATTAGGGGTTTGGGGCACAGGTAAAGGCTGGCTACAAGGCTCCTCAAGTGACTGGATGGATGATGATGAGAGTTTAGATTGCAGAATAAGAAAGAATGATAGAAGGGAGGTTTCAAAAGAAAATTCACCAAGACTTGGTGAACTCTTAACTAAGAAATGGAGAAAAATCTAGATTTTTCTGTGAAGTAGTTAGGAATTCATGATCAGACAGTGCAGCAGAATAAATATCACTGTACAATATTTTCACCAAAGATAGTTCCTCACAGTTGCTGAATAATATACCCCCTCCCAATAAGGGAGAGTTGGACAGGGTCTCTCAAAATAAGATTTAACTTCGGTGGTTCTAGCAGAGACACTGAGGAAGAAGGAAGAAGGACTTAGCACCAAACTTGAAACAGAGACCAAGCTTTTAAGAGACAACTCCAAGAAGTGAAGAAAGGAAAATTTCTTACTCAGAGTCTGCACAATGTACCTCACTCACTCCGAGTCTCCACACAGTTTAAATTTCAAAATCACTGAGTTCTACCCCAATTAGAGTTCCTTGAAGATTAAAAGTTGGATTAACTTGACTAATTAGTGGGGCTTTTTTCCCCTCTAAACGGTTTCTCATCTCAGTAATTTCTACTGCACAAATTCCTCTCTTGAGTTCTTTTCATTGTTCCAAACCTCTTATCTGCATATTAATAATTTGCCCTCTTAAATTCATCAGACCCATTTTTTGTCTGGGTATGCTCAGTAGACAAGATTCAAAGTAACTGGCAGATCCTTCTCCATCAGTTGGCGCTTGAAACACCGCAGGTCAACTCCCAACCTTTGTGTAGTCTGCCTAGACAGAGCTCAGCCCCACCCCTTCCAGCGAAACCGAAAAAGCGCCTGCGCAAACTCACGCCTATTCTCCTCGCCCTGAACTCCCCCACACCAAAAGTTGTTAGTGCGCAGGCGCAGCACCCTCGGTGCGTTTGAGTAGGGCTGTGAGAAATCTACTGTCCACTGAAATCTAGAAGTGGTAGAATTCACCAACCACCCCCTTTCTTCGGAGGCAGAGGCGCCACTTCCTCCTACTCCGGGGCCAGAAGCGCGTCCCAAACCTCGCCCTCTCTTAGAGCAAGATCCTTCGCTTTCTCGCAATGCCTACTTAGTAGTCCTAACCTCAGCTCGTTTCTAACCGTACGCTGCCGCCCGCCTTCGCTCGGAGGCTCCCCAAAAGCCGCGCCAGTTTGTTAACAGCCTCTTTAGGCCCCTTAACCTGCGGGCCCCCCACTGGGAAGAGCATTAGCTTGGTGTCTTGCTCGCCCTCCTTCTCCCTTCACACCCACCCAGGCTGGGTGCTTACCTCGGGCGTGGTGTGGTCTCGGAAGGAGTCAGCGGATCCCAGGTAAGAGCAGTGCTGGGGCAGGCGGATACAGCGAGATTTTTCCTGGGTCTCACTGCCTCCTCAGACAATGAAATCAGCGTGTCCGATCATCAATTCTCATCATGATCGTGACGTCACAAAAGACAGCGGCCAATGGGAGCCCGAGATCAGCTCCGGACAGTCCCTGGCCCCAGCCCAGAACCCAGTAGTGGGGAGGGGGGAGAAGAGATAGATGCCTGCAGTGGGGATGCCTTTTCCCTACACATATCAGCTGTGTCCAAGGCCAGGCCTCTCTCTACCTCTCCCTTCTGAATAGCTGTGAACGCCCAACACCCCTTTGACTATTGTAGTTATATGCCAGCCATTTGAGCAGGTGCTGCCTGGTCTTCCAACTTCGAATTCCCTTTTAGCAGAATTGTTGCACGCTGCCAAAATCAAATGATCACATACAGAAATACAGTCTTTTGTGATCAGTGTTCAATTGATAGGAATATATTCATTGTTACCAAAATCAAGAAAGTGTCCAATAAACCTTTGGAATTTGTCGATAAGAGCAAGTATACTGCTTTATGTGACCAGTTTACTCTGGTGACTGATGCAAGAAATTAAAAATATGGGCTCTGTTCACCTAACCTCAATCCCTGTTCTTCCAGAACTTATTTGAGTGATTACCATTACACCATTGCAAGAAAAACCTCAAGGTATTTGTTATATCAGTTTAAACACTCACTTGACACACTCCTAAAATTTGCTGTATGCCATGAGAGGTGTAGAATTCATTAGTTGTCCTTTGCTATTATAGAATTTACAACATCATTCAGAAGGTATGACTATCAGACATTAAACATTAACAATAATAAAATAAAGTACATGATCATGGGCTCAGTCATGAACTACAGATAAGAACTATGTGATTTAATAACTGGAAACATCAGTGAAGTGATGATAGGGAATCATTCTGTGTTGTGATTGGAGCTTGAGATGTTCTTGAATGGTGGATAAGAAAGGATGGAAATCACTGTCTTAAAGGGGCAGGAATAGTCAAAAGGAGGAAAGGAGGATGTGAAGTATATATGATGTGAAGTACAGTATATATGATATGAATAGAACCATAATGAAATCAGCTTAACAAATAGAGGGTATATATTGAAGACTAGAGGGAAATAGGATAGGGTGATAATAAAAGTCTTTGACAGTAGACAGGGAACTTTGATAAAAGCCACTGAAGGCCTTAGGGCAGGGTACCTCAACCCTTTAGAGCCAATGATTTACAGAGCAGTTTGAGTGATTTTTTTCAAAAGGAAAGTCAGATCATGTCCAGCTCCAGGTTAAACAATGGCTTCCATTCACCTCTATTATAGAACACAGATTTCTCACCAATACTGCAAGGTCCTAAATGATCTGGCCTTTGCCATCTTTCTGACCTCACCACCTGCCATTCTGCCACTAACTCACTTTCCAATCACACCAGCCTTCTCTCCATTTCTAAAAAAATTAAGCTCATAACATCAGGGCTCTTGAACTGTAGCTTCCGCTGATCTTTATATGACTTAAGCCATCTCCTGATTCAAATCTCTGCTCAAACATAATCTCTTTAAAAAGTAACAATTTTAAGGAGGTATGTAACTTCTTTAAAAGTAATCTCTTTAAAATTTTAAAGAAATTACACTGTAAACCTATTTCAAATTGTGATCTTCTCAACACTCCCCATATCTCCCTGTATCCCCATCTCTGTTTTATTTTTCTTTATAGTACTTATTACTCTATATTTTAGTTACTGCAAAATTAACTTCTATGAGGGCAGGCTTTTTGGACTGTTTTGTTTATTATTATATCCCTGGCATCTAGAAGAGTTCTGGACATAAAGTAGAAAAATCCGTAAATAATTGTTGAGTGAGTGAGTGACTGAAAGCAAAAGCTTCAAATGATTAATCAGTCCTCAATTTTCAATTTCAATCAGATTTGGGATAAGCTGGAATGGGAATGATTAGACAGTGGTAGTGGTAATCTACCTTCTAGATGACTTGGGCCTAGATCAGGGTTAAGAGAATCAATGAAAAGAAATGCTTGAAATTAAGAAATTTCAAAGAAGGAATGGTAAGAGTGAAAGTGGGGCATTCAGAGATAACCTACCTATGTGGATTAACACATCCATTAAGTATCTACTGCATATCTTGAACTGAGGTGCTCTGAAAGCAAAAAGGGGCAGGGTCCATACCCCTGAAGAATTTATAGTTTAACTGACTAAAGAAAACATGTATGAAACCAGAGTACAAAAAGAGGTAATTAAATTCTTCCAGTTGTTCATTTTTTTCTGCACATACTCCATATCCAAGCCATCAGTAAGTCCTATAGGCTGTACTTCAAAATAAGTCCGAAATTTGAACAGTTCTTACTTCCTCCATCACTACTACACCAGTCAAAGTCATTATCACTTCTAGCATGAACCACTGTAAAAGCATCTTATATGGTTTCCTATCGTCTATCTACCATTTTCCTTCTTTAATACTTTCTCTTAATAGAAATCAAAATATTCTTTATAAAGTTGAATTGGATCGTATCACTCCCCAGCTTAAAGCCTTCCACAGATGATTCCCATTAACATTAACAATAAAATTGAAAGTCCTTCTTATGGCTTATTTCCCACCACTTGCTTCTTCTATGGCTCACTATGGTACCACTGGCCTTTTTTTCCCCACTATCTCTCTCTCACTGTCAGGAAATTATGTTCCTCAGAGACATTTTACTTGCTATACCTTCTTAGAAAACTCTTCCTCCAGATCGTCACATAGCATGCTTCCTCATTCAGGTTGTCTGCTAAAATGTACCCCTTCAGATGTGTCTTCGTGGACCAATCTGTTTGAAATGGCATCCTCAAATAACTCTATATCTCATCTATCCTTGTGCTGTGCTTTCTTTTTCTCAAATCACTATGGGAAATCACATAATTCATTTACTTATTTATTTTGCTTTTCCTCAAGGGGGTAAGAATTTTCTCTCTCCTCTTTACTGTTACATCTCCAATACCTGGAACTGTACCTGCCATGCAGCAGGCATTCAGTGAGCCTTTGTTGAATAAGTGAATGTAGGAGAACACAATTGTGTAATGTAGGCTAGAGTAATAGGTATTCAGAAATTAGAGGTGTTTCTAGTACCATCTTAGGTACTTGTACCTGTCCTGTTGACAATATATCAATTAAAGTATATTTTTTGAATTTGTAAGTGAAAACAATCTGGAAGGAATAATGAAAGCATGGATATTAACCAAAATTTCAGCGATCTCGAAAGACTCAATATACAAATAGAAGATCAAGTTTGACAGGGCTAAAGAGTGTCTTCCTTTTAGGTTTCCAAAATCAGTTGCACAAATATAGGATAGGCAATAAATATCCAAGGTAGGGAAATTTTATTTAAAATTTTAATAAATTCAGTATGAGCTAGCATACCATAGCTGTTGAGCAAGATAATTGAGACTTATACTACATTAAGATAAAGTTAGCATCCAAAGCGAGACAGTTAAGAGTCTTACTATCCTCTACTCTAATCAGACCACATCTACTCTGTTCGGTTGATTGTTCCTTATTTTAAAAGAAACATTACAAATGACTGCATCTAGAGAAGAGAGAACAGGAATCATGAGACATCCTAAAAATATATGATATTAGGCAAGGCTCCAAGAACTGAGGGTGCTTCCTTTAAATAAGACCTGGAAAAATAAAACTATTTTCAAATATTTGGAAGCCTACTGGGGCAAAGACAGATGTGATTCATTTTGTGGTTCTCAAGAAGATAAAACTAACGTCAAAAAAGAAAACTGATAGGGAGATAAGTTTCAGCTTAACCTTCAAGTGTTCAAAAATAAGGGACTGTTTTGTAATGTCAAAAGGCCTCAATCAGTGGGAATCTTCAAGCATAATGACCATCGATCAGGAATGAAGGTTTATATACATTAAATGACTGCTTAAGTTTATTCCAACATGAACTTTAATAATTTTTGAATTACTCAAATAGGAAGTAGGGAAATGCCTTAAAGGTAGAAATGGGTTTGGTCTTTTAGGATTTATTTGGTGGAGATGAATGGGAGGGAAGAAATAGGTTGGGACACCCCTAAAAAAGACAAAAAAATTTAGTGTCCTTCTATTCTTAGTAGGTAGAATTTAATCAAAACGTTTTCACAGTGCATTTTTGGTCAGTATGGGGCTTCATACACCAAAGAAAATGTATTCAGCTTTCATTTTTTGTGTTTAAACTTTTCCCATTAAAAAGTAATGCACTTTCAAATTCCTTTTATTTATTGATATATGTGAAACCTGCCTAGATAAGCCCAAACAAAGCTCTAAACAATATAGTTGGCTAGATTTTAAAGAACTAACTTCTAAACTACTTAAAATTAGATTACTTTCTCTATTAGAGCTGATTTTCATTAATCAGAGGCTTAATGCTTTTTTTGTAGATCATTGAGGCTCTTCTCTTTCATTTTGTTCCTGTCCAACTTTTAGGCATTTTGTAGCTTACTGACATCTTCAATCAAACTTGTGCAACAAAAACTCATGCAAAAATTAAAATAAAAATAAATAAATAAATGAAGGAACAAAACAGCAGCAGACTCACAGAACCCACGAATGGACTAACAGTTACCAAAGGGAAAGGGACTGGGGAGATGGATGGGAAGGGAGGGATAAGAGGGTAAAAGGGGCATTACGATTGGCAGACATAGGGTGGGGGGGCACGGGGGGTACTGTACAGCTCAGAGAAGACAAGTAGCGATTCTCATCTCACTACGCTGATGGACAGTGACTGTGGTGGGGTTGGTGGGGGGGACCTGGTGATGGGGGGAGTTCAATCATCACGGTATTGCCCATGTAATTGTAGGTTAATGATACTAAAATAAAATAAATTATTAAAAAAAAATTAAAATTAAGTGGTATCTAGATGGGATATTATTAAGCCATAAAAAAGAAAGTAATCTTGTCATTTACAGGAACATGGATGGCCCTGGAAGATATTTTGCTAAGTGAAATAAGCCAGGCACAGAAAGACAAATTCCATATGATTTCACTTTTATGTGTAATTAAATAAAACAAAATGAACAAAAACAGAAATAGACTCATAGACAAAAGACTGGTGATTACCATGAGGAGGAAGTTTGGGGTAAAATAGGTGAAAGGGATAAAGAATCATGAAATATTAGTTAAAATGAGTCATGAGAATGAAAGTATAGCATAAAAAATAGTCAATAATATTGTAATAACTTTCTACATTGACAGATATTAACTATACCTGGGGTGAGCATTTAATAATGTATATAACTGAAACCAATATACATCTGAAACCAATATAATATTGTCTATCAACCATACTTCAATAAAAATACATTTAAAAATACAAAATTAAAAAATTGGAAAATTAAGTGTCCTTTAATTTATTTCATTTTTTTATTTTAGAAATATGTTACAGAATTATTGACTCTATTCCCTATGCTGGACTTTCATCCCTGTGACTAATTTATATTATGATTGAGATTTTGTGCCTCTTTATCCCCTTCACCTATTTCACTCACCAAACCACCCCAATCCCCTCCCCTATGGTAACCACCAGTCACTGCTCAGTGTCTGTGAGTCTAGTACTGTTTTTATGTTTGTTTTGCTTTGTTTTGTTTTTAAATTCTACATATAAATAAAATCATGGTATTTGTCTTTCTCTGCCTGGCTTATTTCACTTGGCATAATAGCCCTTAGGTCCATCCATGTTGTCAAAAAGGACAGGCTTTCTTTCTTTTTATGGCTGAATAAAAACCTGCGTATATGTACCATATCTTCTTTATTTATTCCTCTATTTATGGACACTTCCACATCTTGGCTATTGTAAATAATGTGGCAATAAATAAAGGGCTACATATATCTTCTTGAATCATATTTTGTTTTTTGGGGTAAAAATCCTATAAGTGGAATTACTGGGTCATATGGTATTTCTATTTCCAGTTTTTTAAGGAACCTCCATCCTGCTTTTCATAGTGGCTGTACCAATTTACATTCCCACCAGTGGTGTAGGAGGGTTCCCTTTTCTCCACATTCTCACAAATACTTGTTATTTTTTGTTGTCTTTTTAAATGCTCTTTATTCAAAGCATGAAGGAAATAATTTTAAAATGAAATGCAATGTTAAGTTTATAGGTTCTCAGTGGATTTCAATTATCTATGACAATATTGTTCTTAGTATTTTGGTTAGTTAAAGAGATGTCATTTTAAGGAAATTCTCTCACCTTACTGTAGTAGGCCAGGTCTGAGTAATATCAAAAGGAAAAATATACTCTGGTACAAACTTTTGGTGGAAAACCCCTCAGAATCATTAGCATATCCTCCTCTGCTCTAATGATTATATAAATAACCTTGAAGAATACTGAATTTCCACTTTGTATTTTACTGATTACAGTATCTTATTTTATAGAAAATGTAATAATGAAACTTGTACACCTAGCAAATTTCCAAGATGAAACTGATTTCTTAGCTCCAATGTGTTTTTTGAGATGTGATGTACTACTTATATTCTTGTTTTTTCTATTTAAACTAAGCATGTTTTTCCCTGAACAAAGAGTATCATCAACTGGATATTTGTTAGAAATGCAAATTTTGGGATCGCACCTACAGATTCAGAAACTCTGAGAGTAAAGCTCAACAACTAACGTTTTAGCAAACCCTGTAAGGAATTCTTATGTATGATAAAGGTTGAGATCCAATGTATTAAGCTGTAGGTATATGAATATTTTTAGGACAGAATCATGTTTTAGTAAATTCTGTGTCTGCACATAATTGGACCTAAATAAATGTGCAATGAAATTGCCTCCATTATTCCCCTTACACTTATAAAGTACCTATGAGTGACTGGTTTTTGCAAAGTGGAGTTCTATTTCTGACTGTCAATAGCTATATTCCTGCTATGGCTCCAAATGTATTTCCTTTTAGTAATATTGCTGATGCCAGGATACAGTGAGAGACCAGAGCCTCTTCTGTTCTAATTTAGCAGTTGTACAATACCAAAACAGTAAAAAATAATAAGAAAACATTTTGTATACTTCCAGGAAGAAGTCCACTTATAAATGAATCTTTGACTGCATAATTAAATTGATTCTTGTTTCTCTGATTCCATATCAAAATTTATAGCATTTTACTAGCTATCTAGGGGAACTACATATTTACATTGATTGACTTCTGCAAGCAACTTGAACCTTATTTATACAAAAAAAGGAAATATACTACTTTGTCAATGTTGATTTGCCTTTATATTTAAAATGGTTCCCAACCACTTGGAGGATTGAGGATATTTTTGCTAATATGACACAGCCATAGATCCTTTCTCCAGAAACATGCACACATAAAAATGTGTATATTTATTGTAGGATAATTCCACTGATTTCCAGTGGATCATCCATAAACTTGCTGAAATTGGTATGCCCTAGGAAATAATTCTCCTGTTATATGCTTCAAAATGATTCATAAAGTGATTTATTTCATCAGAGTTCTAATAACAGTTCAGAGAAACTGTCTGGAAATGGATGTTACTTATTCAGCGCTATGAAGTGTGAACTATTCCAGATTGACTCAAATCAGTATCCTCTGCAAGTTTTACCCCCAAATCCACAGAAATACATCAACCAGACATCCTAATTTGACCTGAAATCTCATTTATCCTTAGAAGAACTAAAAGATCTAAGGAGTTGAAGGGACCAGTAACCCTCCAGTCAAACTAAGGGAGATACATTCAAAATATCTTTACCCAAAACAAGTAAAATGTATTTGAAGAGTCAAGATACATATAACACATACATATATATCTGTGTTAAAAAAAAGATAGCAAAAAAATCTGGTTATTCTAAACCAGTATTTGGGGTACAGGGAGGATTTGGGAAGGGAAAACAAAGAAAGGTTCTTAAAAGTTTAGAGTCATTTGACAAGCTTTTGGAAAACCACTCTGCACTAAAAACATAAAGGACTGAAATGGATATTTTTTAGGTAAACTGAATATGAAAAATTCCTATATCATTTTTACATTATTTTGCCAGCATTTTTTATGAATAAGGAAAATAAAGTAAAAGTAAGTAAAGTGGATTACCTAAGGTTCTATGGGTCAGTAGTTTACAAAATGATACACTTTTGATTGAATAGAGTTGATGATCATTTGAAAGTGGCTTTTAATAATCACATCATTTTCAGTCCTAGGTAGTGGATAAACATGTAGACAGTACAGTTTGACAGGACAAATTAGTGAATCCAAGAGCTGGGCCTAACTCAAGGTAAACCAGTGATCTGAAAACATGTGAGTAGAAAAATTTAAGTGCTTCTAGAATGTCCAATAGTCAGAACCAGACAGTGAAGCCCAAATTATAGGTACTCGGGAAAAACATAAAAACAGACATATAGCAAAAATCACAGCAGGCAAGACTCTGGGTCCAGAGGTATCAGAGTAATCTAGAAATCAAGAACTCAGTTGATGAGAAAAAGCATCAGAAAGCAGGCAAAACCTGGGAAAACAGCATCAGGATCTAAGTTGGCAGCAAAGTGTTAGGCAGATTCAAATACAAAAGTCAAGTTAAAAAGAAAGAAGCCAGAGATCAAACAAGATAAACTCAGGCCAGACCAGTTGTTTTACTATACAATCAAGAAAGTGAGTGGTCAGGAATAAAAGTAAATCAAGAAACAGCAGCTGTAGAAGCATAAAACACAAGACATATAAAGGCATACCCCGGAGATGTTGGGAGTTCAGTTTCAGACCACCACAATGAAGTGAACATATTAATAACATGAGTCAATTTTTTGGTTTTCCAGTGCATATATTAGTCATGTTTTCACTATACTACAGCCTGTTAAATGTGTAATAGCATTATGTCTAAAAAACCAATGTACATACCTTAATTAAAAAATACCTTATTGCTGAAAGAATGCTAGCTATCATCTGAATTTTCAGCAGGTCATAATCACTGATCACAGATCACCATAACAAATATAATGACAAAATTTTAAATATTACGTGAATTGCCAAACTGATACAGAAACATGAAGTGAGCAAATGCTACTGGAAAAATGGAGCAATAGGCTTGTTCATCACAGGGTTGCAACAGAGATTCACTTCATGAAAACCAATATCTGTGAAGCAAAATCAAGTGAAGGGCAATAAAAGGAGGTATGTCTACATAGGTAAAAGGACAAATTAATATCAAGGGGGATCCTAAGACATGAAGGAACTCTTCAGCCTCAGACTTGAGCCTTTTTATAATCCTTCTGTGGCAAGACTGGGGCTTGGAGGTGGGAGCAGGTAACTGGGAAAGCCTGATTGAGATGAAGTGTGTAGGCGTGGAAAAGTAGTAGCTTCTGGCAATCAGATTTTGATTATCCAACACAAAGGAAAATATGAAGTGTCTTGGGAATCTTATGAGTTTACAAGATAACATCTTTCTTTCAAACTTAAATGAGTATTATTGTTTCCATTAGAGTAAATTTTCTAAACCACATTTGTAATGAAATTTTATGTTTCCTTTTTAGAACTTTATACTATTTTATACAACTGGCTTGTGTTACAGGGACTTATGAAAATGCTGTATCATTATTTTATAAGCCTGTCTTATAAAAGTTTGTTTAATTCTTAATATTTTTCCTTCAGTACTAATTCCCAATCTGCTTAGAGTATTAATCCATGTTGTGTTATCTAGATTCAAATACCTTTGTTGGTCACTGTAATTTTCATTTTACCACCTCAAATTTATGTGGTGACACACTGCATAGGAAAGGAACTATAAGGAGCTTGTTTGAATTGTGTTGAGATATAATCCATTTTTTCCCAGTTGGTATGATACATAAGAGCCTTCTATAAGTTCTAAAAATCTAAATCAAAACTGTTAGCAGTACTGATTTTTAATTAGGATTGAGCAATGTAGTATGACAAGAGCTATTTTCTTAACATTTAACATATTCAATTGGCAATCTAGCCAAAGGCTATGTATAATTGGTGTTTATGGTAACCTGTTACTGTTTCTGTTTTTCATAACCAAGGCTTTAGTGTTAAGATCTTGTGTAGCAATTTCAAAAGCGCATGTTTTTGCGTCTATAAAACCTGGAAAGTCTGCTACCTTGAGTGAATGGTAGTTTCGGTGGAACTGTCAATTTAATTTTTTTGTTTTAAGTATTAATGTAAGGTCTTTTATATCTCTATCTACCTATATCTCTTTTTCCTGCCTCCAGAAACATTATACCCAGAAAAGTTTGATAATTTTTAAAGTAGGCACATTATTCTTTTTCTTGGGAATAAGTGAGTAGGAAGAGAAACTGCTGAATAGTGACAGTGGTATGCTAGAGCCTGCTAGCACTTGCTCATGAAAGCTGATTATGTGCATCTCTTCTCAACTCTTTCACCTTGGTAGTTTGAAGTTAGCCATGGTGGGGTAACACAGTTAAAATCAGCAAACAGTGGAAATGAGGGCTTGCCCCTCACGAGAGAACCAGTTTAAGCATTTACCAGCACACTGAAGGTATAGGAAAAGGAATATATGAGGATAGAATATGGAGAAGTAGTTTAAAGCTAACTGGGAAGGATTGGTTAACTTACTTTTGTTAGTATTAAGATATGAGGTACAGCTGAAAAATGAGTCAATGTTTGAAAAGAGTGAAAACATTTCATTGTATTTGTGTCTTACAAAATCATTTTTCTAATTTAAAATAGAATAACTTAGCAAGTGAATTGAATCCAACTTATTATTTTGGAATATGTCTATCCAGTAGCTAAGTTATTTGTTAATGATAATAATTTACCTTATCCTAAGTTTCACCTCTAACTTTGCAAAAAAGAAGCAAAAGCATCCTTAAATAAAATGAAGCCAGGGATAGCAGATATATCTTCTAAGGGAGTTAACTTGAGGTGGGTAAACTGGCAGAGAATGTTAGTCAAGAGAGTTTTTAATTTAAGCTGGGTCTGTCAAGGGCTACATCAAATTGGTATGTTAGGTAGAAAGACAGACATGAGCAGCCAGGGAAGGGGAAGATAAGGTTCAAGGAAAAAAATGTCTAAACTCTGCCCAGGTAGAGGGTGCTCCAAAGTGAAGACAACAGAGGCTTTGCAGGGAGATAAATTCTTGCCTATGGGGACCAGGCCAAACTTATCCCAACAAGGTCTTAACACAGACACAATCAAAGAAAACTAAGAACAGCCCAAACAACACCTCATCATATTCTCATTAAAATAAAACTGTGGTTTTGCTCCTCCCTTCCCCCAACCCCACCATAGGCTTTTCTTTGTGCATTTTGAGAAAAGACATTCACATGAAGAGGAATGGGTGTGTGACTAAAGCTGTCAATCAAATGAAATCACCCTGTCAATCAAAGGAGTGCCTCCCGACCAAGTCATGATGAATAGACCATCCCCTACAAATTTGGGGCCTTTGTCCACCTTGACTCTGGCCCACTCCTCTCTTGGATTGTATTCAAATAAAACTTTTGCTCTGCTTCAATATAGTATCTATGCCTTTCAATTCTTTGTTGTGGTGGAGACAAGAACCAAGGAGAACAAACTCAACACAGGTCAGGGGTGCGACTGAGAGTCCAAAGCAAGACCTGGGATTCAGCGATGAGGAAAGGAGGCAGGAGCTGCAGAAACCAAGGTAGATGCTGAAGTAATGTGTAAAATATTATGGAACTAAAAGTAATGCTTATCCAGAGTAGATGTTAAGATTGCAACAGACCAGGAGAACTCTCTTTTAGACACACAAGGGATACACCTATTTGTAAATCAATGCCTTTTTTCAGTAAGGCTACTCTGAATGTTCTGAATAAACTCACCTGGAGATAATGGCCAACACCCCTAAATCTTAAAGATAATCTCTACTTAGATGAGTATCATCATTGGTATTCTAATTGGAAAATATTTTTCATATAACGTAAAATTATAAGGCTGCCAAGGAAAGCAAGTGTTTATCTAGTCAACTCTCCTTTTTCTAAATAAGTCTGTTCCTAAACAACTTTCCAGTTATATTTTTAATCTGTGTACATAATGAGTAATAAACTATGAAGAATAATTTACTGTGGTATTCAAATAAAATTTACAAAATCAGACCTTTTAAATGCAGATCTTATCTACATTTATTGAAGTGCCACAATATTGAACACTGTACTGGATATATTCCCATATGTCATCTCATTTAATCTTCCAAAGAAGAGGGAGTTAACTCTGTTTTACAGATGAGAATATTAAATATGGGTAATTATTTTCCTGACAGTAATAAGGCAAAAATTATAAACATTTTCATTTAAATGATCTTAATTCCATGAGTTTTGTGTAGTCAAACAGAGGTTTTAAACCTTTCTTAAAACAGCACTTACAAAAAGCAAAGACAAGTTCTCCTGTTCCCCTTTTCTCATATCAAATCTAGTGATGTTAATACTTGCTCTTATATTGAATGACAACTTCATACCAGATACTAAATACTTAACATATATTCTGTCATTTAAGCTCCACAGAAATGGTATGAGAGATTATTATCTCCATTTTCAGAGGAGGAACCAAGTCTCAAAGAACTTAAACTCGCAAAAATTGTAAGTGAGAAAACCAGGATTCAAACTTAGTTGTGCCTAACCTCAAAGCCCATCATTTCTAAGTACTTTGCTATATTGCCTTCTATGCTCATGTGATATTCACGTTCTTTAAAGAGGTCTTATTGGGCAAATTTGATTATGGAATGAACAATAGATAATGCCAAGTAACCATTTTCATTTTTTAGGTATGATACTAGCAGTGATTCTGTAAGAAAATCTATATTCTTAAAAATATACATACATAAATGTGTAAATATTTACATATGTGAAGAAGTAAAAAGATGTGATGTCTTGGTTTTGCTTTGAAATATTTCAGTAAAAGAAAAGGTTTACATAAAGGAAATGTGGCAAAATAATGACACTTTTGAATATGAATTATGGATGTATGGGGGCTACAACAGACTTCTCTCTTTACATTTGTGAATATTTAACATTTACATAATTATTATTTTTAAATAATCAACTTAATACCGGCAAGCTCACTATGGACTTTTCTTTAGTTCCACTTCAATGACCAAAGGCTGAGATTCCCATTTTCTTACCTACCTCATTCCTTCTACCTAAGGGATCATGCACAGCAAAACCAACTGGTCCATACTCCCTATTCTCTGCCAGGAATGAGCTACACTAGGTCTGGTGTGCTAAAGTCTTGAAAGTAATAAAGGTTCATGACTAAAGAAAATTATCATATACTAATTATACCCTGTCCACCCAATCAAAAAAATCAAACTACCTTCTGACATCAATACATTACCCAGACTAAATTTTCTTCATATAATTTATCACTATATGACATTTTATTATACATTAATTTGTTAATTGTATTTCTCTGTTCCCACTGTACTGTAAACCCAATGAAGGAAAGGATCTTGTTTGTCTTGTTTACAGCTATATTCCAAAAACTGGAACAGTGTCTGACACATAGTAGGCACTTAAAAAATATTTGTTGAAAGAATGTACAAATGAATAAAAGGCTGACTGCAATCATGTATGGATTTCTGCTATAAGAAAGGAAAAAGTTTACACATAAAATTCATTACTTTATGCTCAAGAAGGAAAAGGCAAGTTGGGAGCTCAGGAAGAGGCAGCTTTCCTATGAAGATCAGATGATAGTGGTACAAATGTGTCTAGGTATCAGAAGGCCCATAGCTGGCTTGAATAATACATTACTCATTCCCATTCTGAAGAATGGTTAGTACAATGAGGATCTCTAACCATCTTCCATCTTGGATGGGGGCCTGCAAGGGCCAAACCTATCAAATCAGACCATTATAAACTTTAGAATCTCAGAGTGTTTGAAGTCTCCAGAACTACTTGAAGTCACTGAAATGTTGGTAAGAGGGCCCCAGTTCCCCTCCTCCTTTGGTAGATGGAAGTTCTTACTCAGTGTTCATTGTTGTACTGTTGCAGGAACCGACAGAACTATGAACAAGGAGTCAGGACACTGAGATGTTTAGTGAGAAGCAGAGTTTATTAGTGCAGGACTGGCTCAGCTGATTCATATCCAAAGGCTGAGGCCAAGCACATCAGAGCGATGCCTTTTACTTATTTATTTTTATTTTTTTTTCCAAGAGATTTTTTTTTATTAAGGTATTATTGATATACACTCTTATGAAGGTTTCACATGAAAAAACAATGTGGTTACTACATTTACCCCTTTTATCAAGTCCCCACTCATACCCCAATGCAGTCACTGTCCATCAATGTAGTAAGATAACACAGATTCACTGTTTGCCTTCTCTGTGCTACACTGTTTTCCCCGTGATTCCCCACACCATGTGTACTAAACATAATACCCCACAATCCTCTTCTTCCACCCTTCCCACCCACCCTCCCACACCCCTCCCCTTTGGTAACCACTATTTCCTTCTTGGAGTCTCTGAGTCTGCTACTACATTGTTCCTTCAGTTTTGCTTCGTTGTTATACTCCACAAATGAGGGAAATCATTTGGCACTTGTGTTTCACCGCCTGGCTTATTTCACTGAGTATAATATCCTCCAGCTCCATCCATGTTGTTGAAAATGGCAGGATTTGTTTCCTTCTTATAGATGAATAGTATTCCATTGTGTATATGTACCACATCTTCTTTATCCATTCATCTACTGATGGACACTTAGGTTGTTTCCATATCTTGGCTATTGTAAAAAGTGCTGCAATAAACATAGGGGTGCATATGTCTTTTTGAATCTGAGAAGTTGTATTCTTTGGGTGAATTCCAAGGAGTGGGATTCCTGGATCAAACGGTATTTGCATTTTTAGTTTTATGAGGAACCCCCATATTGCTTTCCACAATGGTTGAACTAGCTTACATTCCCACCAGCAGTGTGGGAGGGTTCCCCTTTCACCACATCCTCACCAGTATTTGTTGTTCTTAGTCTTTTGGATGGTGGCCATCCTTACTGGTGTGAGGTGGTATCTCATTGTGGGTTTACTTTGCATTTCCCTGATGATTAGTGATGTGGAGCATGTTTTCATGTGTCTGTTGACCATCTGAATTTCTTCTTTGAACAAGTGTCTGTTCATATCCTCTGCCCATTGTTGAATTGGCTTATTTGCTTTTTGGGTGTAGAGGCATGTAAGTTCTTCATATATTTTGAATGTTAACCCCTTGTCAGATACGTCATTTACAAATATATTCTCCCATACTGTAGGATGCCTTTTTGTTCTGTTGAAGGTGTCCTTTGCTGTAAGAAACTTTTAGTTTGATGAAGTCTCATGAGTTCATTTTTTCTTTTGTTTCCATTAGAGCCATGCCTTTTATATATTCACTACAAGGTTAAGGGGGAGTCTGCACCCAGGAAATGTTGCAGTGGGAGCTATTAGGTCATAATAGGTGTAGCCAGGATACTAGTTATATTTTAATCTATCTCTGTAAAGATAACGCAGATACCCTACAATAAAATAATGGACCTACATGACTATGATCAAAAAGCTGTTCCATACCACTGGGTCCCTGGTGGGGGGAGTACATTGTTACATTGTTTCAACCTCAAGCACCCTGTGATTCCTCTACATTTCTGAAGCCTCAGCAAAAACTTAGTCTCCTTGAATTCCTACCATGCTCCTCCCTTTGATGCTTATACCTCTTCACAGGCTACAGAGCATCATCTGGGCCTTCGAGTTGCTCATCTTGGTCTAGGGGTTTATATTTCCACAATAACAGTACATGGGCTGCTGTTTTCCTTTCAATTAAAGTTTCAGTGAGTGTGATGGCATATCGCAGCACTAAGGGTGTGAGACAAGGAAAGATCAGGCAGATTCCTAAAATTAAAGTTATTATATCTATCAGGGTTTTGAATCCCCCAAAGGTCCAGACCCAGCCTCCAAATAGTTCATTTGGACTCCAGCCATTCCAGGTTTGAACTGGGATGTGAGCGACTTTCCTCATTCTGTCAGTAATTTCTTCTATAACTTTCTCTTCATCATCTATTTGTAAGTAGCAGTTGCTAAGATTAAATTTCCCACAGACTTCTCCTTCAGAGACAAGCAGGTAATCTAAGGTTAGGTGGTTTTGATAGATAGCATTGCGCATTTTAGTTTGTTGCTTGTCCAATATACTGAGAGCCCTTTTAGTCTCATTGGTTATAATTTCAACTGCAGCCTGTAACCTGATGATATGGTGTAACATATAGATGAGGTGCAGTACCCACAAGATTCATCCCTGGTCCATGTAGCAGGGCCATAATAGTGAATTATTCATTCAGGGGGCCATTGATCATCCTTCCAGTTAGCAATTGGTAGGGCGAGCCTCTCTCTCTAGCCTTCTCGGTTTTCTTTTCCTTTTTATTAAATTAAGTTATTTTTTATATACACTCTTATGAATGTTTCACATGAAAAATAATGTGGTTACTACATTCACCATATTATCAACTCCCCACCCATAACCCATTGCAGTCACTATCCATCAGTGTAGTAAGATGCCACAGATTCACAATTTGCCTTCTCTGTACTACACTGTCTATGACGTGACCCCCTACACCATGTGCATTAAATATAATACCCCTCAATCCCCTTCTCCCTTCCTCCCTACCTACTCTCCCACACCTCTCCCCTTTGGTAACCACTAGTCCCTTCTTGGAGTCTGTGACTCTGCTGCTATTTGGTTCCTTCAGTTTTGCATCATTGTTATACTCCACAAATGAGGGAAATCATTTGGCACTTGTCTTTCTCCACCTGGCTTATTTAAGTGAGCATAATATCCACCAGCTCCATCCATGTTGCAAATGTTAGGATTTGTTTCTTTCTTATGCCTGAAAATTATTCCACTGTATATATTTATCACATCTTCTTTATCCATTCACCTACTGATGGACACTTAGGTTACTTCCATATCTTGGCCATTGTAAATAGTGCTGCAATAAACATAGGGGGCATATGTGTTTTTGAATCTGAGAAGTTGTATTCTTTGGGTAAATTCTAAGGAGTGGGATTCCTGGGTCAAATGGTCTTTCTATTTTTAGTTTTTTGAGGCACCTCCATATTGCTTTCCACAATGGTTGAACTAGCTTACATTCCCACCAGCAGTGTAGAAGGGTTCCCCTTTCTCCACATCCTCACCAGCATTTGCTGTTCTTAGGCTTTTGGATGCTGGGTGTAGAGGTCTGTAGATCTCTGTAAGGTCCATCTATTCTAATGTGTTGTTCAGAGCCTCTGTCTCCTTACTTATTTTCTGTCTGGTTGATCTGTACTTTGGAGTAGGTGGAATGTTGAAGTCTCCTAGAATGAATACATTGCATTCTATTTCCCCATTTCTTTCTGTATTTGTTTCATATACATAGGTGCTCCTGTGTTGGGTGCATAGATATTTATAATAATTATATCTTCTTGTTGAATTGACCCCTTTATCATTATGTAATGTCCTTCTTGTCTCTTGTGACTTTCTTTGTTTTGAAGTCTATTTTGTCTGATACAAATACTGCAACTCCTGCTTTTTTCTCCCTGTTAGTTGCATGGAATATCTTTTTCCATCCCTTCACTTTTAGTCTGTGTATGTCTTTGTGTTTAAAGTGAATCTCTTGTAGGCAGCCTATAGTTGGGTCATGTTTTTTTATCTATTTAGTGACTCTGTGTCTTTTGATTGGTGCATTCAGATCTTTTCCATTTAGGGTGATTATCGATAGGTATGTACTTATTGCCATTGCAGGCTTTAGATTCATGATTACCAAATATTCAAGGTTAACTTCCTTACTAACTAAGAGTCTAACTTAATTCATATAGTATGCTATTACAAACACAATCTAAAGGTTCTTTTTTTCTCCTCCTGTTTCTTCTTCCTCCATTTTTTATGTATTAGGTATCATATTCTGCATTCTTTATCTATCCCTTGACTGACTTTGGGATATCCCTTGAATTTGCTTAGTAATTAACTGTTCTGCTTCCTTACTGTGGTTTTATTACCTCTTGTGTCAGCTATAAAACCTTAGGAACATTTCCATCTATATCAGTCCCTCCAAAATACACTGTAGAGATGGTTTGTCAGAGGTAAATTCTCTCAGTTTTTGCTTATCTGGAAATTCCTTAATCCCTCCTTCAAACTTAAATGATAATCTTGCCAGATAAACTATTCTTGGTTCAAGGCCCTTCTGTTTCATTGCATTAAATATATCATGCCACTCCCTTCTGGCCTGTAAGGTTTCTGCTGAGAAGTCTGATGATAGCCTAATGGGCTTTCCTTTGTATGTGATCTTACTTCTCTCTCTGGCTGCTTTTAATAGTCTGTCATTATCCTTGATCTTTGCCATTTTAATTATTATATGTCTTGGTGTTGTCTTCCTTTGGTCCCTTGTATTGGGAGATCTGTCCACCTCCATGGCCTGAGAGACTATCTCTATCCCCAGATTGGGGATATTTTCAGCAATTACCTCCTCAAAGACACTATCTATTCCTTTTTCTCTCTCTTCTTCCTCTGGTACCCCTATAATATGAATATTGTTCCATTTGGGTTGGTCACTCAGTTCTCTCAATATTCTTTCATTCTTAGAAATTCTTTTTTCTCTCTGGGCCTCAGCTTCATTGTGTTCCTCTTCTCTAATTTCTATTTCATATGTCATTCCCTCAACCATATCTAATCTTCTTTTAAAACCTTCCATTGTATGTTTCATATCTGATACTGTATTCCATAATGATTGGATCTCTGACAGGAATTCATTCCTGAGTTCTTGAATATTTTTCAGTACCTCCACGAGCATGTTTATGATTTTATTTTGAATTCTCTTTCAGGAAAATTCATGAGATTGCTTTCATTTGACACTTTTTCTGGTGTATTTAGTATTTTGCTTTGAACCAGGTTCCTTTGGCATTTCATATTTGTATGTGGCACTCTCTACTGCCCAGAAGCTCTACTCTCTGGATCTGCTCAGCCCCTGGAGCAATGTTGGGGTTGCGTGGGAGTGATGTTGGTGCCGGGGGGGAGGAAAGAGCTGTTTCTTGCTTCCTGACTGTTATGCTGTCTCCACTGACAGAACCAGTGGGCTGAGCACACAGGCTTAAGCCTCTATGCTTTGCATTTGTAGCTGCTTTAGGCGGGGCTTCCCTCTGGCTGGCCTAATGCCAGGGCAGGTTTTGCCACTTTATGAACCAGGTGTGGGCTGGCTGAGAGGAAGGTGCAGCAGGCTGTTTATCACAGTGGGTGGCCTTGTAGTCCAATGATGGGGCTGGAGCACCTGAAGATCTTGAAAGTTCCCAACCTGCTGGGCAGAGTGCCCGTGTACAATTTTGTCTACCTGTCCTTTCTCCTGAGCAGTAAGCTCTGTGCAATCCTTGCTCCTTTAGCAGCCCTCTTGCTGTTAGGAAGTCTTTCAGACTGCCTGCCTTTCTTTTGTCCCAGAGCAGCCAGATATGGACCCCTGTTTTCCACAAGCAGCTGGTATCTCAGTCTCTCCATGTATTCTGCCTGTTTTAGCTTTCCAACCTCCCCCCCAGTCAGCAGAGCACCATGCAATGTAGGTTTGTGCTCCCGGAATAGATCTCCAGAGCTAGGTGTTCAGTATTCCCAGGCCTCCACTCCCTCCATGCTCCATTTCTCTTCCTCCTACCAGTGAGCTGGGGTGTGGGAAGGGCTTGGGCCCTGCCGGGTCACGGCTTTGATACGTTACCCTGTTCTGTGACATCTGTTCTTTTCTCCAGGTACATGCAGTCTGGTGCAACCTTCTTTTCTGTTGCTCTTTCAGGATTAGTTGTATTAATTATATTTTCATATTATATGCGGTTTTAAGAGGAGGCCTCTGTCTCACCTCTCACATGGCCATCTTTATTTCTCTCCCCCTTGATTTTCATATATGGTGATTCCCAGGTGTTCTCCCTTGGTTAGTGGAAGAAGGTAGAAGGATGGGGTGGATAGTCCCCATTACACAATATCCAGACTAAAATCAAGGTAATTTTCTAAAGGTAGTCCTTCCACGTATCCAGTAGAGCCATCCCTGTGGTCTGCCACTCGATTTCTGCAGCAACATTGTCCCAGGCTTGTCTGAGGTGAGTAAAGTTAGACAAGTGGTGGGAGTTTGATTATGTGTTATTTGTGGATCCCCACTATTGAGTTTCCTGTGCAGTTACATTATAGAATTTTTGACCCGGGCATGTCAGGCTCCCAACAGATGTGTGAAATTGTCATTTCTACCTGGCAAGACAGTTTTTCCCCACAATTGAAGTTTTCTGCAGCCATACCCCACTAGTAGGACTGGGGTATTGTGTCTCATTATAGGGTTCCAGGGGATCTAGTTCTATAGCTTTCCAAGGCCACTGATCTCCAATATTGGTTCCCCAACATACGTAACAAGAAGAGACACTTAAAAATTGGGCTACAGCTTCTGCCAGGGCCAGAAACAGGTTTCTTGCAGTGGTGGAAAGGGGAGGAGGACTACTACTTATTTCTTCATAAAAGGAATGGAAGACCTCATGAGATGAGGCTGAGTGACACTGTGACCCTTTTGAAAAGCAACAG
Source organism: Phataginus tricuspis (assembly GCA_029783875.1). Taxonomy (NCBI): domain Eukaryota; kingdom Metazoa; phylum Chordata; class Mammalia; order Pholidota; family Manidae; genus Phataginus; species Phataginus tricuspis. The sequence goes on from JAQQAC010016209.1 coordinate 66,475,369, forward strand.
AGTCCTAGTGTTTGTGCCTCATCCATAGATAAGTATACCAGTCTGGCATCCTGCCCTCCATTTAGGTTCCTCTGGATCCAGGATGGTGAAGTTAACAGGATTACAGGTTCCTGTTTGTCGCCTTGGTGTGGCAATGCTCTTTTGAAGGAGTAAAGTTTTACACTTATTTTTCCAGGTGGCACATGATACACACCTCCAATAGGGACAGTAAAACTCATTTTTGTTAGAACATCCAGACCAAAATGACTCTTCACACATATACTTATCATTAAGTTGATATTCTCATTCCCACTGTTAGCCCCCACATGTCATACTATAGGTTGACTGAGTATTACCTATGGCCTGGAACACATCAAAAAATAAAGATACTGGCTGTTTGGGGTTAAGAATTTGGGTTTGGTTAACCAAGGCCCCACTAGGATGTCTCCAGACCTCTATTCACTTTGGTTTGGGAGTACTGGGGGTTGAAACAATTGTACTGATCACCCTGTTGGCAAATGGAGTAAGTGGTCTTATTGTGACTGCACCATCCTATGATAGTTCCTGAAGAGCAGGAGAAATAACTGTGGTACATCAATAATTTTGTAATTCCCTGACTTGACTTAGTAGCCTGTATACATTTGTCACAAGAATTTTCAGAGGCCAGGATGCCTCTGGATTTTAGGAGTGGTTACCCACAGTTACTAATAACATTAACAGGTTATGCATTTTCAGGCTGCTGATTCCTCAAGCTTCTGCAGTGCATAGATGGGTCAGCTTCTGGAGTGACCAAAGCAGGACTGTTAGTCTTCTGTTTCCTTTGGATTAGTGGGGGCCTGTCTCTGTATGGTTAGTTTGCAGGGGGACACTGTGTCAGGAACTCACTCCCACTGGCTTCAGTTGGCTATGATGTATCCAGGGAGTGACTTCTGCCACCTTGACTGTGGTAGGGGTGGACAAAATAACAGTAAAAGGTCCCATTCAGAGGGACTTTAAGGGTTGTAAATTCCATTCTTTAACGCATACTGAATCCCCTGTCTTAAAGAGATAAACCTCTGTAGTGAGGCTAACTGACAACCTTTCCCTGACCTACCAGTTTAGGGAAGATATGATAATGCCTAGCACCTCCATTTGTTGCTTTAAGGTGAGGTTACCTAGTTCCCTGAGGTCTCCTTTATAGGCCTTAATGAGAGGAGGGGTAAGCCATAGAGGATCTCAAAAGGGGCAGCCCTGTCTGCCTTTTCGGGCTAGATCTTATTCTTAAAAGGGATATTGGCAGTACTTGATCCCAATGGAGGTGGGTCTCCTGGCACAATTTTCTGAGTTGCTTTTATAGGGTCTGGTTCATTCTCTCTACTTTCCCTGAACTTTGGTGTCATATGCCATGTGCAGTTTTCAGGTAATCTTTAGCTCCCTTGACACTAACTGTACTAACTTGGCCACAAAGCCTGGTCCATTGTTGAACCCATTAGTAATTGGAATCCCAAAACAGGGAATAATTTCTCTCAGGAGGATCTGAGTCACCTCCTGGGCACTTTCAGTGCAGGTGGGGAATGCTTCTACACACCCAGAGACGGTGCACACAATCACCAACAGATACCAACACCCATGGACAAGAGGCAACACAGTAAAATGTACTATTGTGTTTTCAAAGGGAGTGCCTCCTGTGCTCTGCACTTGCAGGGGCATTCTCGGTCCTTGTCTTGGGTTGTTCCGTGAGCAGACTTCACATCTCTCACACACAGCCTGAGCAATACTGGCTTATCCTGGAGCATAGAAGTGCCTGTCTAGGGAGGATTCTAAGGGATCTGTCCCCGGTGAGTTTCTTGGTGAAACTGTTTTATGAAAGTTCGTACCAGGGATTCGGGAATAACTATATTCCCATTGTTTAACATTCACCACCCTCTGGTGAGGTATTCCCCAGGCTCGGTCTCAAACCACACCTTTTCATGTTGGGAATAATGCAGGTCCCAGTTAGCCAGTGAAGTCAGAAATAGGGCACATGCTAGGATTGCTAGTCATGCATCACTCTCTCAGGCTGCATGCTTTGCCTCCTGGTTGGCTCTCCTGTTCCCTGCAGTGATTAGGGGGTCTCCCTTCTGGTGCCCTCAGCAATGTGTGACTGCCACCTTTTAGGAGTCCATACAGCGTCTAGCAGTTGAAGGATTTCCTTGCCATATTTAATGTCTTTTCTTCCTGAGTTGATTAGCCCTTTCTCCCTGTATAGGGCCCCACGTACATGAACAGTAGTAAAGGCATATTTGGAATCAGTGTAGATGTTCATCCAAACTCCTGCTGCCAGTTGGAGGGTTCAGAGATGAGCAATTAGTTCCACCTTTTGGGCAGAGGTGACTGCTGGCAAAGCCTCAGCCTCTATAATGGAATTTAAAGTAACAATTGAGTAACTGGCCAGTTGCCTCCCATCTTGGATGAAACTGCTGCTATCTGTGAAGTACTCTACCTCTGGGTTGGGGAGAGGCAGATCTGATAAATCTGGCCTACTGGAGAAAACCTCATCCATTATTTCACAGCAATCATGATCTGGGGCCCCAGGACTGACTAGCAGTAGGGTGGCTGGGTTGAGAGTCCTCACAACCTCAAGATGGATGTGGGGGTTTTCACACAACATTCCCTGGTGTCCGACCATTAAACATTTGTGAGCCAATACTGTCCCGTACAGTCCATCAAGGTCAGTAGTGCATGTGGCACTCTGATAGGTCCTTCCCCAGAGTCAGTTTGTGAGCTTCTGCCACCAGGAGAGCTATGGCAGCTAGATCCCAGAGGCCCAGCTGCCATCCTCAAGACACAGGGTATATTTTGATAGATATGCCACTGGCCGGTGCCAGGACCCCAACATCTGGGTAAGTACCCCAACTGCTGATCCTGACTGCTCACACACATACAAGAAAAATGGTTGTGAGGGGTTCTGGAGTCCCAGAGCTAGGGTGTTGGTGAGAGTCTGTTTTATGGTTTGGAAGGCCCTCTCCTGTTCCTTTTCCCAAAACAGCAGGTCCCATTCATCCCGCTTTTGTGGCTTCATATAGGGGTTTCACTATAACCAAGAAGTTGGGTATATGGATCCGGAAGAATCCTGTGGCACCTAAGAATTCCTGAACCTGACGTCGGGTTCAGAGGGTGAGGATTGCACAAACAGTCCATTTCCTTTCTAGTCTGAGTTGCTGCTTTCCACATGAGAGGTGAAAGCCCAGGTACTTAACTTTATCTAGGCAGATTTGTGCCTATAATTTGATACTTTATATACAGCTTCCCATAGTAGGTGGAGGAGCCTCTCTGTTCCTTTAAGGCATTTCTCCCTTGTAGGTCCTATGAAAATAAGGTTATCCACATATTGAAGCAAAGCACAATTGAGTTGGTTGTCAGGGAATGCCTTCAAGTCTGAGGCTATGGCCGACCCAAATATGCCAGGGGAACTTCTGAAGCCCTGGGGCAGTCTGGTGCAAGTCAACTGCCCATGTTCTCTGAGCTCAGGATTCTCCCATTGGAAGGCAAATACCAGCTGACTTTGCAAGGCCAGGCAGATATAGAAGAAGGCATCCTTTAGATCTAGGCAAGTGAAGAAATTTGCTTCTGGTGGGATAAGGCCCAGCAGAGTGTAGGGATTAGGGACTACTGGGTGAAAAGTTATAGTAGCTTGATTTACTGTGCATAGGTCCTGGGTGGACCAATAATATTCTGTCCCTGGCATCTGGACTGGTAGAAAAGGAGTATTCCAATACGACAGGCAAGGTCAGAGTATTCCATACTTTCAGAGTCTGACAAGGTGGCATTGAATGTTTGCCCGTGCCCTTGGAGGGATGTAATACTGTTTTTGCCTTACTTGCTTGGCCCAGACTTAAATTCTATGATCACTGGAAGAATGTTTCTGGCCAGCCCTTAGACTACAGGAATCTGGAAGGGCATTTCAAGTATTTCCACGGCAGGGTCTGGGCACCTGAAGAGACTCCACTCTTCTCTCTGGGGACTGTGAGAGTCAAAACCTTTGCTTCAGCAACCCTTGGGTTAAGGCTTCATGCCCTCAGGAGTCAAAAGTTATTTGGGCCTGAATTTCTCCTAAGAGATCACATCCCATAAGAGCCACAGGGCAGTCTGGTCAATACAGAAACTCATGAACAACCTCATGACCCCACCAAGGCATCAGGAGGGGCTGGCGAGTCCTGTTTCCAGTGGTGCCTATGATAGTCGCCTGTCTGATAGAGAGGGGCCACCTGCTGAATAACCACTGACTGTTCAGCTCCAGTGTCTACCATGAAGCCCATTATTTGGCCCCTTAGTGTTATTTGGACCATAGGCTCCTGGTGGCCAAGGAGGGTGGAGCGCAGTTAGTCCTATTCATTTTCATAGTCTTCCATTTCAGCAAGGCCAATGAAGTCCTCTTCTGGGCTTTTGAAGGCTGGTCTCTGGGGCTGATACTGTCCCTGTACTACTTGCCCCCTTCCTCGAGCTTCAGAATCTGCCATGGGATTCCCCCTTTTTTTGGGGACATTTGTTTTTCCAATGTCCTTCCTGGCAGCAGTTGACACACTGGTTTCTTCCAAGCTGTAGTCTCTCAGGTCAATCCAGACCCCCTTAGCCCCTGCCTGATGGAACAGCCTTCTGATGCCCTTTCAAACATTCTGTTAGAGCCACTGTGAGGAGATCTGCCTTTTTCTTCATCTTCTTATCATCCTTCCATCAGGCCTCTTGGTCTTGGTTGACAAAAACTTTAGTTGCCACTTCCATCAGCTTACTTTTGTTCTTCCCAGAGAAGAAGCCCCCAAGCTTCTGTAGCTTTCACCTAATGTCTCCTTGGGCTTAACTGACAAAGGCAGCATTAACACTCTGCTGGTTTTCTGGTACTTCTGGGTCGAACAGGGTATAGAGCCTGAAGGCCTCACACAGCCTCTTGTAGTACAGAGCCGGACTCTCTTCAGGCTCTTGGAGGACCTCAGAGGTTTTGACCATATTCATGGCGCTTTTCCCTCTTTCTTTCATTCCACGTATAAGAACCTCCTGATATTTTACTTTATGTTAGTTCAGGTCATCGTTTTGGCCCCAGTGGGGGTCTTCCTCTGGGAAATTACTTTGGGTGTATGCCCAGGTGTTGAGAGTTCCATCTGGGGTATAGTCTTCTAGCCACTTTATGGCCACCTAGGTTACTTGGCACCTTTCCTCTGTTTAATAACATTAGAAAGAGTTGGTGGACATCCATCCAGGTGGGTTTATGAGCTTGAATTATTGATTGTAAGAAGTCAATCATGGCCTTAGGTTTTTCAGAATAAGGTCGAGTATGAGTCTTCCAATTTAAAAGCTCAGTAGTAGTGACTGGCTGGTAAACAAAGACTCATTGCCCCCATTGAAGATGCCTGTCCTTTTCATAGTAGATAAGGCCATGTGTCTCATGTAGGGACATCTGCAGGGCTCCTGGCCTGCAGTTCCCAGGGGAGTTTCTGACAGAGGAAGATTGGCCTCTGTGACAAGGGAGCTTTGGGGTCAGCACTGGAGGATCTGGGGTTGGTGGCGAGGGGGATGGTGCACAAACAACAGCACCTTCCACAGTCACATTCAGGTAATTCTCCCCCTGGGACCCCTCGGTGGACTCAATTGATGGTGAGGTGGTTGGCAAAAATGGGGAAATGGGTCGAGGAACATATGCTGGAGGCATCTCCTCTGGCTCACTGGTGAGGATGGACTTCTTTGGATTGGGGGGACACTTGGAAAAAGCTGCCACTTGTGCCATAAGGATTTTACAATTCTCTTCTAAGCATGTTTTCAGCCAGGATGGCCTGGACAGGACTGCATCTTACCAACAGGCAATGTAAGGAAACTGGTCTGCATGTCCAGGGCTCCCTATGACTACCTGAAAGACTTTACCAATTAGCTATCTATCTAGAGATCCCTCAGATGGCCACCTGACCTCAAAGGAGACCCAGTCTATTTCAAAATATGTCCAGAGTTTCTCAAAAGTAAGTTTGGCACAATAATCATCTTTGAAACCCTTCTTGAAGTTCCTAAGCATGCAATCTAAGAGGGTATGCTTATTCTGCTGACCACCAAAACTCCCTTTGCTCAAAAACACACACAAAAGGATTTTTGGGGTTTGGGAAATGAGGGAGAAAATGAGGTAGATGAGGTAGAAAGAATGAAGTAGGAAGATTGGTTATGCACTTCATCCATCTCCAGCCGCTCTCCTCTCAGAGATATTTTAGGAACCTCTTGGCATTGGTGGGACCATATAATTCCTAGATAGGATCCCTCTGAGGAGGGCTGCTCTTAATCATATGAAGACTGCCATGGAACCCCAGATCTCGACTCACACTCACTTCTTAGCCATGGCACGTCTCACATATTCACCATTCACCAGAGTTTTACCACACTTGCTTCCACCCTCCACCCTTTTTCCATGGGCTGTGGTTTCACCCTGGATGGGGCTACTCAGACAACCCTGGGAGGTGATCAGGCCCCCCTTCTGTCTCTTAAGACAGGTCTACCTTCAACCTGGGTTCTTACAAGTCAGTCAGGCAAAGGCTCCCCACTGGTTCTCATGTCTCACTGGGTTCTGTTATGCATTTAGGTTATATCCCTGATCGATTGGGAGGGGCGAGCTCCCTATTAAACAACTGTCCACTGGTGCCAGGTGAAATCACCGGACAGTATCCCCGTGACAAAGGAGGTGAATACACCATCTCCAAATCCTGGACAAATCTCCAGGAAATGTTGCAGGAACCGGGGGACTACCAACAAGGAGTCGGGACACCAAGACATTTGGTGAGAAGCAGAGTTTATTAGTGCCAACACTGGCTCAGCAGATTCATATCCAAAGGCTGAGCCCCGAGCACATCAGGGCCATGCCTTTTATATGTTCACTGTGAGGTTAATGGGGAGTCAGCACCTAGGAAACATTGCAGTGGGAGCTATTAGGTCACTATAGGTGTAGCCAGGATTCTAGTTATATTTTAATCTATCTCTGTAAAGATAACACAGATACCCTACTATAAACTAATGGGCCTACATGACTATGATCAACAAGCTGCTCCATATCACTGGGTGCCTGGTGGGAGGTACATTATTACGTTGTTTCAACCTCAAGCAGCCTGTGATTCCTCTAAATTACTGAAGCCTCAACAAAACTTTGTCTCCTGGGCTTCCTACCACATGGTGAGTGAATAAAGGGATAAATTATGGAAATTATTCAGTTTTAAAGCCTAGGTTCTATAAATTAAGGAGGTCTGAATTTAAATTACATCATATGTTAGATAATGACACTACCTTATAAACCACAAATTTAAAAAAGCAGTACCAAACCTTGACAAGTGGAGAAAGGCAATAATATTGTATCTCAAACACATGATCAATTTCTAGAAATAAGAACAATTTATCTGAAACAATAATGGCTCATTATACCCTGCTCACTCTATCAAAAAAAGAAGGGAAATCCAGATCCAGGAAAGTGCTACATGGGCAAGAACAACCAGGGAAGAACCGCAAACTCCTATCAAGAATGACATTGTTGAAATACTACAAATGTCTCAAGAACCACGAAGTTGGCTACTGTAACTCCAGAGGTGTAAGTGGGGGAGGAAATCTTTCTCCCAGTCTGGGACAATTTGCCTTTGAAACTGAAATCAGTCAAAAGTAGAAATAAAGTGAGACAAACCTGTTTATTGCCTACAAGCAGTCCACTTCTGTCTGCCCACGTCTCTCACCACTCAGCTACAAAAAGGGACCCCACCAAACTTCTTCTGTCCAGTTATACCCCCACTCCTCCCACCCTTGTAATCACTTATTGATATGGAGATGTACTTATCTCCATACTTGGAAACATCTATTGATATGGAAATGCACAGGGCCAGGTGAGATTCTGGAAATCTTGCAATGTTACCCACAGTTACCATCTTAACTGTAGTTAAGCCTATTAGTATAAATCTTCTAGGCTACAGAATAGGACTGATTTTAATTACATTTCCCTAGAGTAGTTAAATGCTTAAAACTCTCTACCATTACCACTACTATCACCCACTCACCCCCTTGCATTGTACTCCCCAGTAAGATAAAGAATGACAATAAATAAGATGGAGTCGTCAAACACAAACAATTATGCATGCAAAGAATTTCATGAGATAGTGGTTTTATCAAATCAGGTGAAGGGAATATAAATAGTACTAAACTAGTACAGTATAATTTTTGCCTTTCCCAGTGATTGATGTAGTAAGATAGGACTGGGAAACACTGGACATGGGTAAAGAAAAAGGGAAAATCTCATTTGGGCACCTTAGAACATTCTGCTGTAGAAAGAAACTCAAGTAAAAGAAGGCAAAGAATTTGTACCTCAGATGTCTCCTTAATCAGAGCATTGGGCTGAAGGAAAAAGAGTAGTCTTGAGGCTTATACATAGTTTGGCACAACTCATTGGAACATATTTACTGTGTATACTTATTAATAAAAACCTGAAATATTTCTGTTTCCAGCACTGGGGTCAGAAACATGAAAGCTTTCATATTATAGTACTACTAGAAACGGTGGAAAAATAACAACATTCTTTTAAAGGTATAGATGAGCTTGCAAAAAAGTAAAGCAAGGAATCCATTTTAGTAATGAGACATTAGGTTATTTTCACCAACATTTTCTGAGAAAACAAATTAAAGGCTCAAAAAACATTTATTTGAAAGATATTTTAGAAGCAGCAAATGAATGATGAGCATGATAACTACCAGGCAAAATTTGAAGAGAAAGTAAGAATCCAGAGAGGTAAGAACACAGATACTACTTTGATCTTGAAAGCATTTGACAACCTGGGAAAAAATTAAATTTTTAAGCTATATCCTCAAAGTATAGACCCACAGTATAAGAGTAAACCATAAGTAAACTAACTTTTGTTACACAAGTACACATCACCTGAACCATCCAGAAAACCTCAAGCTGTGAATTTGATTTAAAATGGTATAACAGACTTGTAGTGTCCCTAGGCATCCAGAAGCAGATTCTTCCTGGTAATGTCATATTTATTTTGTGTCTCAAATTATTCTGAAAGTTAATTTTCAAGGACAATGGGCAACATTCAATGAAAATCCAGTATATAAAGAAACCACATACCGGGAGTGAAAATCAGTAGGAAAAATAAAATATCCACAAAAACTTCAGATCATAAAATTATCTGAAATACCTTTAAAACAACAGTGGTTATAAGACTTAACAAATTTAAAAAGAGTATTATCAATTTTGGAGAAATAAGATACCATAAAATATGGCTCAGGCCCTTCTTTTCTCCTGGGCATGGTGTATGTTATCCAGAACATCAGAGGCTGACAAAATTTGTATTTGGCTTTGGAAATTAAAACATATTTGTAAACACTAAAAAAATTTTTCTCAGGAGTGTAAATAAAATGATAGCAAGGTGGAAACCTCCCCCAAACACATAAAATGTGAAAATACTGCAAATAAAACTAAACATGAAAATTTCCTGAAGACTGTATAACAGACTGTCTACATCTGGGAAAGAAGAGAATACCTCACAGAAAAGGGTAAAGTGGCAAAGCTAAAATCCAGAGGGACCCCTAAACTGCAGTTCAGCCAACAGGCAGGACAAAGAGGAATGGGGCAGGGTAGGAGACCAGGATTTCTGAACATTTGGTGCAGGAGATCTGCTCCCAGACCATGAGCTCACATTTCATGGTGTTCTGATGATTAGAAGGACTGGAAAACAAAGACAGGACACTCGGAGAGCCCACTTGTGGAGAACAGGAACACTCCACTGGTTCCCCTGACACAAAAGCAAAGCAGGCAGTTTGAAAGACTTCCCAGCAGTGGGAGAGGTGCCAGAGGGGCATGTGTTGGATGGAGCTCTCTTGTCAGGAGAAAGGGCAGGTAGATGAAACCTACCTGGCCCTCCCTCAGCCCAAGAGGACAGGAACTCTCAGTAGCCCCAGACATTCCATCCCCCTCACTGGTAATGAAGCCCCAAGGCTCCACCCTGCACACATGACTGGCAGACAGCCAACAAGGCCTGACATTAGTGTCAGACTCTGCTGCCAGACAGGCAGAGGGAGACCCTTCAAGCTGTCTTGGCTCCATTTATGCCTACATGAACCATCCCCAAGAGCTCCTTCCTCCCAGTGGGTGTCCAAGATGGGTGCTGTGAATTAGGTCTGAGCAGACCTGCACATCAGCCCGCCCACCCAATTAACACTGAGCCCCAGCCATGGCTGCAGGCCAGGTAGAGGGTGGCCCTGCTCACAGCAACTCCAACAGACACTCCTGTGCTGATCACAAAGGAGCAGCTGAAGCAAACTACCCAACTAGAATAAGACAACTACAAGCCAGACAGAAAGTTGGCCTTGTCCACTGCATGCCAACAGCTGGGGCTCCCACACTGGAAAATAAAGATTATTGAGCTACTGAGCACCAGAGTGCACCTCATTCACAAAGCTATTACTCCATAAGTCAGGAAGCAGAAGAGCCATCTAATACAAAGGAAGAAACATAGAAACCCTGACAAATTGAGAAGACAGAACAATAAGTTTCAAACAAAACTACAAGAAAAGACACCAGGAAGAGGGCTAAATGTAACAGAAGTCTCCAAACTTCTTGATAAAGATTCCAAAGTAAAAGTTATAAACATGTCACAGATCTATAGAAAAATATTCAAGATCAGGGAGGACTTCAACAAAAAAATAATAGACCTGCAAAAGAACTGTTCAGAGCTGAAGAATACAGTATCTGAAATTAAACATAAAATGGAGGGATTGAAGAGTAGATTATAACAGGTTGAAGAAGCTGTAAATGTAATGGAAATTAGGGAATAGGAAAATGATGAAGCCAAAAAATAGAGAGAAAAAATGATCTCTAGGAATGAAAGAATAATGAGAGCTGTGTGAACAATCCAAATGGAGCAGTACTTGCATAATAGGGGTACAAGAAGGAGAAGAGAAAGACAAAGGAATAGAAAATCTTTTTAATGAAATAACTGTTGAAAACATTCCGAATCTGGGGAAGGAAATAGACACTCAAGTCATGGAACTTCAGAAAGCCCCTAACAAAAGGAACCCCAGGAAGACAACACCAAGACATAATAAATAAAATGGCAAAGATTAAGGATAAGGACAGAGGATTGAAAGAGAGAGAAAAAAGATTACTTTTAAAGGAAATCCCATCAGGCTATCAACAGACCTCTCAGCAGAAACTTTATAGGCAAGAAGAGAGTGGCATGATATATTTAATGTAATGAAACAGAAGGACCTCCAACCAAGAATCCCCTCTCTGGCAAGATTATCATTTAAATTGGAAACAGGGATTAAACAATTTTAAGATAAACAGAAGTTGAATGAATTCATCACCAATAAGACAGACTTACAAGATAAGTTAAAGAGACTGCTGTATATGGAAATATTCCTAAGGCTAAATGGCTGTCACCAGTGAAAATAAACCCACAGTAAAGGTAGTAGACCAATTAATTACCAAGCAAGTACAAAATTAAAACAAAAGAAGTAAAACCAACTACTCACAAAATAAGTCAAGGAGTGCACAGTAAGTGAAGATTCTGACATCTAATACATAAAGTGTGGAGGAAGAAGAAGAAGCAAAAACATATATTTAGATTGTGTTTGAAATAGAGTAACAGAAAATTAAGATATACTGTTATATTGTAAGGAAGCTATTCTTGAACCTTTGTTACCTACAAAACTAAAGCCTACAATAGATACACAAAGAAATATAGAGAGAGAAAGAAAGAAAGAAACAGAAAGATGAAAAAACAAACAAAGAAAAAAAGGACAGAAAGAAAGAGGAAAGAAGGGAAGGAAGGAATAAGAAAAGGAAAGAATGAAAGAAAGATAAGGATCCAATCACAGTAGGGAGAAAATTACCATCAAATAACAAGAGAAGAGTATACTAGAGAAGAAAAGGAACAGAAAGAAGCTACAAAAACTACTAGAAAACAATTAATAAAATGGCAATAAGTACATATCTAGCAATAATCACCTTAAATGTAACTGGACTGAATGCACCAATCAAAAGCCAAAGAGCGGCAGAATGCTTAATAAACAAGTCCTATCTGTATGCTGCCTCCAATAGATTCATTTCAGACACAAAGACATGCACAGATTAAAAGTGAAGGAATGGAATAGGATATTTCATGAAAATAATAATGAGAAAAAAGCTGAAGTACAAGTAGTTATATCAGACAAAATATATTTCAAAGGAAAGTAATGAGACAAAGAAGGACATTAGGTCAGTCCAAAAAACGTATATAACAATTATAAATATCTATGCACCCAATATAGAAGCACATAAATGCAAAAAATAAATACTTAAAGAATTAAAGGAGACTTCCGGGAATATGGCGTCTTGAACGGACTAGCAGAAAAATTCCTCCCAACATTATATTTATTCACGAAAATACAGCAAATACAACTATCCCTAAAAGAGAGACCAGAA
>JAQQAC010016209.1:66488276-66596477 GCA_029783875.1 Phataginus tricuspis
TATCTGATAAGGGGTTGACATCCAAAATATACAAAGAACTCACGCACCTTAACAAACAAAAAGCAAATAACCCAATTAAGAAATGGGCACAGGACATGAATAGACACTTCTCTAAAGAAGAAATTCAGATGGCCAACAGGCACATGAAAAAATGCTCCACATCGCTAATCATCAGAGAAATGCAGATTAAAACCACAATGAGATATCACCTCACACCAGTGAGGATGGCCAACATCCAAAACACAAACAACAACAAATGTTGGCGAGGATGTGGAGAGAGGGGAACCCTCCTACATTGCTGGTGGGAATGCAAATTAGTTCAACCATTGTGGAAAGCAGTATGGAGGTTCCTCAAAAAACTCAAAATAGAAATACCATATGACCCAGGAATCCCACTCCTAGGAATTTACCCCAAGAATGCAGCAGCCCAGTTTGAGAAAGACAGATGCACCCCTATGTTTATTGCAGCACTATTTACAATAGCCAGGAGATGGAAGCAACCTAAGTGCCCATCAGTAGATGAATGGATTAAGAAGATGTTGTACATATACACAATGGAATATTACGCAGCCATAAGAAATAAACAAATTCCACCATTTGCAACAACATGGATGGAGCTGGAGGGTATTATGCTCAGTGAAATAAGCCAAGCCGAAAAAGACAAGTACCAAATGATCTCATATGTAGAGTATAAGAACAAAGAAAAAAAAAATGAAGGAACAAAACAGCAGCATACTGACAGAACCCAAGAATGGACTAACAGTTACCAAAGGGAAAGGGACTGGGGAGATGGGTGGGAAGGGAGGGATAAGAGGGTAAAAGGGGCATTACGATTGGCAGACATAGGGTGGGGGGACACGGGGGGACTGTACAGCTCAGAGAAGACAGGTAGTGATTCTCATCTCACTACACTGATGGACAGTGACTGTAATGCGGTTGGTGGGGAGGACCTGATGAAGGGGGTAGTTTAATCATCACAATATTGCTCATGTAATTGTAGGTTAATGATACTTAAATAAAATAAATTGTAAAAAAAAAAAACAAAAAAAAGATAATGAGAGAATTTTAAAGGCAGTCAGATAGGTAAACTGTTACCTATAAGGGAAACTTCATAAGTCTATCAACAGATTTCACAGCAGAAACTTTATAGGACAGAGGGAGTGGAATGAAATATTTAATGTATTAAAAGGGAAGACCTTACCACCAAGAATCCTATAGAGCAATATTATCACTCAGAATTGAAGAAAAGTTTTAAAGTTTCTCAGATACATGAAAGTTAAAAGAATTATTCACCAATAAACTAACCTTACAGGGTATGTTAAAGGGACTTCTTTAGATGGAAATGCTTTAAAGTCTAAATATTTTTCATCAGTGAAAATAAACCTACAGCAAAGATAGTAGAACAATTACTTACTAAGAAAATATTAAGTTCAACAAACACACATAGAAAAATCAACTACACACAAAATTAGTAAAGGGATACACCAAAGATATAGATTATAAATCTTATATATAAAACATGGAGGATGAAGGATAAAAAAGTACTACTTTTAGATTGTGTTTGAAATAGAGTGACCATCAACTTAATACAGACTGTTCATATATTTAGAAAACTATCTATGAACCTTAAGGTAACCACAAACCTAAAACCTACAAAAAATTTAAAGCAGAAATCCAAGCATAACGGTAAAGAAAACTATCAAGTACCAAAAGAAGATTGAAATACAGGAATAAAGTAACATAGAGGAATTGTGAATACAACCAGAAAGGAATTAATAAAACGGCAATAAATATGTACGTATCAATAACTACCTTAAATGTAAATGGACTGAATGCACCAAAAAAGACGTTAGGTGGCAGAATGGATAAAAAAACAAGACCCATCTATATGCTGCCTACAAGAGATTCATTCACACATAAAGACATACACAGACAGAAAGGAAAGGGATGGAAAAAGATATTCCATGCAAATAATATGGATAAACAAGAAGGAGGATTATTACTTTTATCAAACAAAATAGATTTCAAAACAAAGAAAATAGCAAGAGACAAAAAACATTCCATAATGATAAAGGGATCAGTCCAACAAGAGGATATAACAACTGTAAACATCTATACACCCAACATAGGAGCACCTCAATATATGAAAGGAATACTAATAGACCTAAAGAGGGAAATAGCAATACAATATTAGGAGAAATTAACAGCCCATTTACATCAGTGGATAGAACACCAAGACAGAAAGTCAATAAGGAAACACAGGTGTTGAATGACACGTTAGACCAGATTGGCTTCACAGATATATACAGAATTTTGCAACCCAAAGCAGCAGGATACATTTTTCTCAAGTACACATGGAACGTACTCCAGAATACATAACATATTAGATACAAAAAGAGCCTCAATAAATTAAAAAATATTGAAATTGTATCAGCACCTATTTCAGAACACAATGGTATGAATGTAGAAAGTAAGTACATGAAGAAAACAAAAAATCCCACAAACACATTGAGACTAAATATGCAACTAAATAATCAATGGACCAAAGAACAAATCGAAAAAGAAATCAAGCAATACATGGAGAGAAATTAAAACAGAAACACAACGAATCAAAATATATGGGATTCCACAAAAGCAGTTTTAAGAGGGAAGTAAATAGCAATACTGGCTTACCTCATTAAGGAAGAACAATCCCAAACTAACAGTCCAAACACAAGTAAAAAAAATAGAAAAAGAAGGGAAAATGAAACACTAAGTTAGTAGAAGAAGGGACATAATAAAGATCAGAGCAGCATCAAATTAAATAGAAAAGATTAAAACATTCAGAAAAACATCAATGAAACCAAAGGTAATTCTTTGAGAAGATAACCAAAATAGAAAAACCCTCAGCCATACTTATCAAGAAAAAAAAAGAGAGAGGATGAAAATAATTAAAATCAGAAATGAAAAAGGAGAAGTTATAACTGACACCAAAGAAATAGAATTATTAGGGAATGCTATAAAAAATTCTATGTTAGTAAATTGGAAAACCTAGAAGAAATGGACAAATTCCTACAAACATCCAACCTTCAAAGACTGACTAAGAAACAGAAAATGCAAGAACAATTCCTATTAACAAAATTGAATTGGTAACCAAAAATTACCAACAAACAAAAGTACTAAACTAGAAGGCTTCACAGCTGAATTCTACCAAACATTTAAAGAAGAGCTATTACCCATCCTTCTCAAAGTATTCCAAAAAATAGAAGAGGAGGGAATACTACCCAGACTCATTCTATGAGGTCAGCATCATTCTAATAACAAATTCAGACAAGGATACTAACAAAACAATAAAATTATAGATGAATATCTGTGATGAATTTACATGGAAAAATCCTCAACAAAAGATTAGTAAACCAAATTATAAAATACATTAAAAGGAAAGTCCATTATGATCAAGTGGGATTTATTCCAGGGATGCAAGTTACCATCTTTGAAATCAATCAGTGTGATACACCACATTAACAAAAGTAAGGATAAAAACCCTATTATCATCTTAGTAGATACTGAAAAATCATTTGAAAAAATTAAAAATCCATTTATGATAAAAACTGTCAAGAAAATGGGTATAGAGGAAAATACTTCAACATAATAAAGGCCATATATGATAAACCCACAGCTAACATCATAATCAGTGGCAAACTCCTGAAAGATTTTATCTAATACTAGGAACAAAAAAAATATTCCCACTCTCACCACTTTAATTCAGTGTAATACTAGAAGCACTAGCCACAGCAGTCACACAAGAAAAATAATTAAAAGGCATCCAAATTGCTAAGGAAGAAGTAAAACTGTCAATATTTTCAGAAGACATGATATGTCATATAGAAAACTCTAAAGACTCCACCAAAAATCTATTGCAACTAATAACTGGTTTCAGTAAAATTACAAGATACAAAATCAATGTACATATCTGTTCCTTCCCCATATACTAACAATTAACTATCAGAAAAAGAAATCAGGGAAAGAATTCCATTTACAATTACAAGAATAAAGTACCTAGGAATAAGCCTAATGAAGGAGGTGAAAGACCTGTATCTGAAAAAGTATAAGACACTGATGAAAGAAGTTGAATAGAGAAATATTTGGAAATCTGTCCCATAATCATGGACAGGAAGAATTAATCTTGTCAAAATGGACACTTGTCCCAAAGCAAGTTACAGATTCGTTCCAATCCCTATAAAAATGCTGTAGACATTTTTCAATGAACAAGAGCAAATAATCCTAAAACTTGTGTGGAACCACAAACGACCAGAGTAGCCAAAGCAATCTTGAGAAATAAAAATATAGCTGAGGGTATTTTGCTTCCTGACTTCAGGCTATAATACAAAGCTTCAGTAATCAAAACAGTATGGTACTAGCACAAGAACAGACCCATAGATCAATCGAACAGAAAAAGGGAGCTCAGAAATAAACCCACATATACATGGTCAATTAATATGTGATAAAAGAGCCATGAATGTACACTGGAGAAAAGACAATCTCTTAAATAAATGGTGTTTGGAAAACGGGATAGCTACATAAAAGAGAATGAAACTGGATTACTGTCTAACTTCTTATGCAAAAGTATATTTGAAATGGATTAATGACCTAAATATAAGACATTAAACCATAAACCTCTTAGAAGAAAAGAGGCAAAAATATCTTGAAACTAAGCATGAGTAATTTTTTTCTGGATAAGTCTCCCTGGGCAAAGGAAACATAGCAAGAATGAACAAGTGGGACTACATCAAATTAAAAAGCTTTTGTACAGAAATGACACCATCAGCAAAACAAAAAGGCAACCTACAGTATGGGATAATATATTCATAAGTGATTTGACTTACATGGGGTTAACATTCAAACTATAGAAACTCATACAACTCAACCCTAAAAAACAAATAACCTGATTAAAAAATGGGCAGAGGACCTGAACATTTTTCCAAAGAGGAACTACAGATGGCCAATAGTAACATGCAAAGATTTCCCACATCACTAATCATCAGGCAAATAAATGAAAATCAAAACCACAATGTGCATCACCTCACACCAGTTAAAATGGCCAATATCCAAAAGACAAGAAATAACATGTGTCAGCAAGGATATAGAAGAAAGAGAACCCTCCTACACTGTTGGTGGGAATGTCAATTTGTGCAGCCAATATGGAAAGCAGTATAGGCATAAAAAATCTGTCCAAAAAATACCATACAACTCTGTAACTCTACTTAGGAATTTACACAAACAAAAACCAAATCCCTGATTTGAAAAGATATATGCACCCCTATTTTATTTTCACATTATGTACAATAGGCAAGTTATTGAAGCAACTAAAGTATTCATGAGTAGATGAATGGATAAAGAAGGTATGGCATATATATCCAAAAGAATATTGTTCAGTCATAAAAAAGAAAGAAGTCCTGCTATTTACGACAATATGGATGGACCTAGAGGGTATTAGGCTAATTGAAATAAGCCATACAAAGATAAATATGTGATTTCACTTACATGTGGAATGTGAAAACAAAACAAAACAAAATAAACAAAGAGTTAGTAGACTCAAAGACACTGAGATGTGACTGGTGGTCACCATGGGGGAGGGTTTTGAGGTTGGTGGTTGGGATGGATGAAGGGGATAAAAAGGCAAAAATCTTAATCATAATATAAGTTCATCATGGGGATGAAGTGCAGCATGGCTAATACAGTCACTAGTTCTGTAACATCTTTTTATGTTGAGAGACAGTAACTGTTCTAGTTGGGGTGAGGATATAATAATGTGTGTAACTGTTGAATAACTGCTGTATATTTGAAAGCAATATAATATTGATATCAACAATTTTTCAATTAAAATATACACTTAAAAAAGAATTCAGCAGTAAATATAAAATCCACTCTTCTTTTTGAGTGATAGTCAAGATATTACATTCTCTAGGCTGCTGCTTTAAATTCTGTTGGCAGGTGGCATCTGGGAAGTCACCTCTGCAACATTTTATGTTTCAGAAACTGGAGAAATGGCTGACTAGATCTAAGCATTTACAGTTATCAGCAAAGGCCGCCGAATATACACCTTGATTAGAATTTTTCAGTCATAATGAACTTTAAGGGATATTAATGGAAAATGTCAAGTACAGTGTATTTTTATTTGGGAGAGAAGATAATGTACAAATAGTGACTTATCTGAAATCCATGATGAGGATGTACAAACACCCTGAACACACCTCTTCCCACATACACAATGAAACTACAATTATATACAGAGAAATTCATCTTGAGGAAGAACTGAGGGCTGAGTCAACAGCTTCTGCACAAATGAGGGACAGAGAGACCAACATAAAAAGTAGCAAGACAGATGGAGTCATGGTAATGGTAGAAACCCCATCCTAATGCAATAACCTCTAGTAAGGACCTGCATGCAGATTTTCCTGCCCTAGGCCACAGAAAAACATCTGCAGTTTAAAGGGCATTAGACAACAAATAAAGGAAGTGTATCTAATAATGCTGGAATATGTCAAATGGAAGGGGAATTGCTAGAACTCTTTCTGGGTTCAAAGGTGTGGTGAGCACAGTGGTTTACATTTACACCCCACATTAGCAGTGTGGAGGGAACAGGGTCTGGATGCCACACCAGCTCCAGATGTCCCGCAGGGTGGGCCCCCATCTAAGCCCAAAGGCACCATCAGAAGTCCCATAGTCCCACCAAGGTGTACCCATTGTGGTGCACAGTAGGACTCCCATGGAACATGCACCCCTTTAAACCTGTGTCCCACCAACAATGAGGACCATTAACAATACCCAGTAGCACTAACTTGGAGTATATGCCCCTCAGGCACCCAGCCCCACTGCCAGAGTAGCCCTGGTCTGGCATTCATATGGGAATCACTGTCCCATACTGCAACAACACTGGTCAACCCTAACCTGGCCTCCAGCCAGCTACCTAAAGTTAGGCATATGCAGTCTACCCAGAGAGTGACTTACACAAGGCAACTCCTTCAACATTGGGGGACGAAGCTATTACCTACCATCAAAACAAACACAGAATGTCAAACGAAATGAAGAGACAGAGTAATACACCACAAATGAAAGAACATGATTAAGCTTCAGGAAAAAACTAAATGAAAACAGAGTTTTAAATGTAACTGATAAAAAGTACAGAATAATATTATAAAGATACTCACTGGATTTGTGAGAAGGATAGATGAACTGAGGGAGGATTTCAACAAAGATAAAAAATGTACAAAAGAAGCATTCAGAGTTGAAGAATACAATAAATTAAATGAAAAATATACTAGAGGTAATCTACAGCATATTAGAGGATGAATAAAAAAAAGGCTAAGTGATCTGGTAGTCAGGGCAATGAAAAGCACTCAAACTGAACAGTAAAAGAAAAAGAACTCAAAAAATTAGGATAGGTTAAGGGGCCTCTCAGACAACCTCAAACACACTAATATTCACATTATAGGAGTCTCAGGAAGAGAAGACAGAGAAAGAGGTGGAATATTTATTGGAAGAAATAATAGCTGAAAATGTCCCTAACCTGGGGAAGAAACCAGACATCCAGGTCCAGGAATCACAGAGAGCCCCAAACAAGATGAACCCAAGGAGGTCCACCAATAACACACATAAAAATTAAAATGAGATTAAAGAGATAAAATGATAAAATTAGAATCTTAAAAGAAGCAAGAGAAAAGCAATGGGTTATGCACAAAGGAAATCCCCAAATATTATCAGCTGATTTTGGAGAAAAACCTTAAAATGCCAGAGATGAGTGGCATGATATATTGAAAGTGCTGAAAGGAAGAAAACCTACCAACAAGAATACTATACCCAGCAAGGTTAACGTTCAAAATTGAAGTAGAGATATATATATTTCCAGGTAAGTATAAGTTAAAGGAGTTCACTACCCTTAAACCAGTCTTACAAGAAATGTTAAAGAGAATTCTTTAAGTGGGAAGAAAAAAACATAACTAGAAGCAAGAATACTATGAAAGGTAAAAGTTTAGTGAATGCAGCAGATAAGTCAGTTGAGAGCTAGTATGAAGCTTAAAAGACAAAACTAGCAAAATTACCTAGTTTAAAAAGTAAGTTTTGGAATCACTAAGTGAAAATGTGTACAATAAAGCATCATTGACATAAAACTTGGAGAAGGGGAATAAAAATGTAATACTGTCAGAATGTGTCCAGATATAAATGACCATCAACTTAACTTAGACTGCTATATACATAAGATGTCATATATGAACCTTATGGTATAAAAAATCAAAAATTTATAACAGATGTACAAAATATAAAGATAAAGGACTCTAAGCATAACACAAAAGAAAGTCATCATGCACAAGGGTACACAGCAAAAGAAGACAGGATCAAAGAAAACACAACCAGAGAACATTTAACAAAATGGCAATAAGTGCATATATATCAATAATTATTCTAAATGTGTATGTATTAAATGGTCCAATCAAAAGATAAAAGGTGACTGAGTGTATAAAAACAAGACTCGTCTATATGTTGACTACACGTGAGCCACTTCAGACCTAAGAAACAGCTGGAAAGTGAAGGGATGGGGTAAGATATTCTATGCAAGTCAAAAATGAAAAAATAAATAATGCTGGAGTATCTGTACCTATCTCAGACAAAATATACCTGAAAATACAGATGGTATAAAGAGATAAAGGACATTGCATAATGAAAAAGAGTTCAGTAGAGCAAGAAGTAACAATTATAAATACCTATGTACCCAACATAGCAGCACCTAAATATATAAAGTAAATAATAGCAGACAAAAAAATGGAGAAATGAATAGTAATGCAATAATAGTAGGGGAATTTAACACCCCCTTACATCACTGTATAGAGCATTCAGACTGAAAATCAATAAGGAAACAATGACTTTGAACATTAACTTAGACTAGATGGACTTGACAGATATATGCAGAATATTCAACCCCAAAACAGCAGAATATACATTCTTAAATTGAACATGGAAAGTTCTTTGGGATAGATAAGATGTTAGGCTATAATACAAGCCTCAATAAATTTAAGGAACTTGAAACTACAGCAAGCATCTTTTCTGAACTACAATATTATGAAATCAGAAACCAATTACAAGAAAAAATTTGGAAAAAACACAAATATATGGAAGTGAAACAACATGCTATTAAACAACAAATGAATCAAGAAGAAATCAAAGAGGAAATAAAAATAGCTGGAGACAAATGAAAATGGAAATACAACATTCAAAATATTTTGGATATAAAAAAAGCAATTTAAAAGTAATTTTACAGAGATATAGGACTAGCTCAAGAAATAAGAACAATATGGAATAAACAGTCTAACGTTACACCTAAAGGAACTAGAAAAAGATGAACAAAGCCCAAAGTAAAAAGTAGGGAAATAATAAATATTAAAGCAGAAATAAATGAAATAGACTAATAATGCAATAGAAAATATCAATGAATCTAAGAGGTAGTTCTTTGAAAGGGTAAACAACATTGATGAACTCCTAGCCAGACTTATCAAAAAAAGAAGAGATAAGACTCAAATATATAAAATCTGAAAAGACAGAGATTTACAACCAACATCACAGAAATACAAAGGAGTAGTATAACAACCTACTATAAAACATTATATTCCAAATAATTGGACATCCTAGAAGAAATGGATAAATTCCTAGCAACTTGTAATTTTCCAATTCTAAATCAAGAAGATAGAAAATCTGAACATACTGATTACTAATAATGAAATTGAATCAGTAATCAAAAAATTCCCAACAAACAAAATCCAAGTCCAGATGGCTTCATTGGTGAAATCTACCAAAAATTTAAAGAAAACCTGATACTAATACTTCTTAAACTATCCAAAAAACAGAAGAGAGGGAATATGTCTAATTTAATTCTGTGAGGCCAGCATTACCTTAATTCAAAAACCAGAGAAAAAAACTACAGTGAAAAGAAAATTACAGTCCAATATCCCTGATGAACATACATGCAATAATCTTCAATGAAATATTAGAAAACAGTATTCAACAATATATTAAAAGGTTCTTTCACCATGATCAAGTGGGATTTATTACAGGAATGAAGGATGGATCAATATAAACAAATTAATCAACATTACATACCACATTAACAAATGAAGGATAAAAATCTTATGATCATCTCAATAGATGCAGAAAAAGCACTTGATAAAATTCACCATATCATTATACAAGTTCTCAACAAAGTGGGTATAGAGGGAACATATATCAACATAATAAAGGCCACATATGACAAACCCAAGCTAACATATTCATTGATGAAAAGTTTAAAGCTTATCCTCTAATATCAAGAACAAGACAAAGATGCCTACTCTCCCCACATTTATTCAGTATCTTACTGGAAGTGCTAGGCATAGAAATCAGATGATAAAAATAAAAGAGAGCCAAACCGGTAAAGAAGAAGTAAAACTGTCTCTATTTGCAGATGACATGATATTCTACATGGAAATCCCTGAAGACTCCACCAAAAATCAATTAGAACTAAAACATGTATTCAGTACATTTGCAGTATACAAAATTAATATGTAGAAATCTGTATATTTAATCATTTTTATACACTAATAATTAACTAGCAGGAGAAATCAAGAAAAAAAGCCTATATACACTTGAATGAAAGAAATTAAATACCTAGGAATAAATTTAATCAAAGAGGTGAAAGACTTATTTTGAAAACTATAAGACATTGATGAAAAAAATTGAGGATGACACAAATAAATGGAATGATATTCCAAGCTCATAAACCAGAATAATTAACATTGTAAAATGTCTATACCTTCAAAAGCAATCTACAGTTCAATGCAATTCATATGAAAATATCAATAGCATTTTTCATAGAATTATAACAAATAATCATAAAATTTGTATGGAATCACAAAAAACTCCAAATACCCAAAGCAATCTTAAGAAGGGCAAACCTGGAGGAATCATAATCCCAGGTTTCAAACTATACTACAAAGCTATATTAATCAAAACAGAATGTTATTGACAAAAATAGACACATAGATCAGTGGGACACAATAGAGAAACCAGAAATAAACCTATGCTTCTATGATCAATTAATCTCTAACAAAGGAAGCAAGAAAGTGAACTGGGGAAAAGACATTCTCTTTAATAAATTGTGTTGAACAAATGGACAGTTACATGCAAAAGAATGAAACTAGAGCAGTTTCTTACACCACATACAAAATTAAAATCAAAATGAACTAAAAACCCAGTGTAAATCCTGAAACTATAAAATTTATAAAATAAAACATAAATAGTAACTCTTATACATTGGTCTTAGTATATTTTTTTAATCTGTTTTCTCAGGCAAGGGCAACAAAAGCAAAAATAAACAGACTACATCAAACTAAAAAGCTTTTGCACAGCAAAGGAAACTATAAACAAAATGAAAAGGCAAACTGCTGAACTGGAAAAGATATTTTCAAATGAATATCCAAACTATATAAGGAACTTGGGCAACTCAACGCTACAAAAGACAGATAATACAATTAAAAAAATGGGCACAGTACTTGAATGGATGTTATTCTAAAGAAGGCATACAGATAGCCAAGAGGCACATGAAAAGATGCTCCACATCACTAATCATCAGGGAAGTATAAATCAAAACCACAATAAAATATCACCTCACATCAGTCAGAGTGGCTCGTATCAAAAAGACAATAAATAACAAGTGTTGAAAAGGATGTGGAGAAAAGGTAACCCTCATGCACTTTTGGTGAGGATGTACACTGGTATAATCACTATGGAAAATAGTATGGAGGTTTCTCAAAAAATAAAAATAATATAATTACCATCCAATGTAGCAATTCCACTCTGAGTATTTACCCGAAGAAAATGAAAACACTAATTCAAAAATATATATGCACCCTAATTGTATTGCATTATTTACAACAGCCAAGATATGGAAGCATCTTAAGTGTCCATCAGTAGATGCATAGATAAAGATGTGGTGTTACATTTATATGTGAATATTATTCAGCCATAAAAAGAATGAAATCCTGTCATTTGTGCCAATATGAATGGACCTAGGGAGTATTATGCTAAGTGGTACAAGTTAGAAAAAGACAAATACCACTTAATTTCACCTATATTTGGAATATAAAAAAAAAACAAATGAACAAACATTAAAAAGAGAAGCAGACTCATAAACACAGAAAACGAACTGGTGTGGCAGCTTAAGTGGTGGAAGGTGGGGGAATTGGTGAAATATATGAAAGGGCTTAAAAAGTACAAGCTTTCAGTTATGAAATAAATTACAGTGGTGTAAACTACAGCATAGACATAATAGTTAATCATATTACAATAACTTGGTGACAGATGGTAAATACACATCATGTTATATGTAGTATATTTTAATATATATAGAAGTTGAATCACTATGTTGTACATGTGAAAATGATATAATAGTTTGTCAACCATACTTTAATAAAAAACCCTAAGGATAAGGAAAGTTTAGAAGTTTATAAATAGGAAAATTTATACCATGAGAATTTTAATTTTTATGTAATGTCATAGCTATTTAATATTTATTTATTTGAAAAATATGGTATAACTATGGCTGACAAGATGGGCTTTAGTGAAAAAAGCATCACTATAGTAGGAGCCAATTACTTCATGGTGATAAAGTTTCAACTCACCAGGGTACCAAAAAAAAAAACTTGTATAAAACATAAACTTGTATAAAAAAGACTTGTAAAAAAACATTAAAAAGTAAACTTGTGTAACAAACTTAAAACGCACAAAGCAAAAAGACAGAAATACAAGAGGAATCAGACAAAGCTATTTCTTTAATTAACAGAACAAGTAGAAATCAATCAATAAACATAAATAAAATTTGAATAAGATGATTAACAAAC
This sequence comes from Phataginus tricuspis, assembly GCA_029783875.1. NCBI lineage: Eukaryota > Metazoa > Chordata > Mammalia > Pholidota > Manidae > Phataginus > Phataginus tricuspis. The sequence goes on from JAQQAC010016209.1 coordinate 66,501,182, forward strand.
TTGACAAAAGTTTCCTACAAAAAATAAATAGTTAATGGTGAATAGTAAAAACTGACTCTAACAACTGCAGAATATATACTTTTATATACATAACATATTTATTTTTTAAATACTCAAGAACTAGGCCTTGAAGCTTGTTTTTGCTAATGCAAAAATCTGTTCATTGAAGCTGGATGCAACTTTAGCTTAAGCGTTGGGTATTAGATAAGAAAACTGTTACTAGAGCTTGGGAAGATGGTGATTCATGACATTAAGTGGGAAAACCTTTGGTAAAATGGTTTACTACAATAACTAGGGAAACAAATCGTGTTATGTCCACAAATTTCAAAGAATTGGAATTATATGGGGCATGTTTCCCGGCAATACTTATTAAGACAGAGTGTTGAGGGAAATGGGAAAGCCACAGAAAGGAGGAAGGAAGGGAAAAGAGTGAATATGGGGGGGGGGGGTGAACAGATAACCAGTATTAGGAATAAAGGAGGAACTAGCACTATGTTACAGATATTACAAAGATAATAAGCTATTATGAATAAATAATTTTATACCAATAAATTTGAAAAAATAGAAGAAATGGACACATTTTTCTACAAATACAATTTTTCAAAATTGATTCAGAAAGAAATAGAAAACCTGAAATATACTATAACCATTAATAAAACTAAATAAATTGTCAAACTTTTTCTACAAGTAAAACTCCAGGCTTATTTAGCTTAAATGGTGATTTCCAACAAATATTCAAACAAATAATAATTTCATTGTTATAAAACTCTTCAAGAGAATAGGTAAAAGAGGGAACATTTCCCAACTCATTTTATGAGAATATCCATGATACCAAAATCCATTAAGGAATGCATAAGAAAAATAATGAAAGGTGATATCACTCATGAACATTGATAAAAAGAATCTAAACAAACACTCTCTTTAGAGCTCTAAATCCCTGGGATGTATAGGGAATTACTGTTCACAGATTGTCCAGGTCCTAAATGTTTAATTACTTGCTACATCCTAATTCAAAACTGTAGCCTGATAATTATTTTTTGTTGTTGTGTTTTTGTCAGCTAGCAAACCAATTATCACCCGTGCATCACTCTAAGTTCTCCAGGGTCTTGAACCTTAATTTCTGGCTAAGTTCTCCTGGACTTTGACCTTTCAAACTCATCTGTAAATCCGTCAGTTACCAACCTTAACAATAAGAGATGAAGCTTCAAGAGGTCGTTCTTCCACCACTACCATTCAGACAAAATGAGATATGAAATATTCCATTGTTCATAACTAACAATTTGCCAAATAAAAAATTTTTAGGCACCTATTTTTTTTTTATTATTGTGGTAACAACACTTAACATCAGGTCTACACTCTTAGCAAATACAGAGTGCACAATACAGTATTATTAACTATAGGCACAATTTTGTACAACACATCTCTAGAATTAATTCACTTTGTATAACTGAATCTTTATACCCATTGAACTGCAACTCCCCATTTTCCCACCTCCTCAACCCCTAGCAACTACCATTCTGTTTCAGTAAGTTTGGCTATTTTCGTTATTGCATATAATGGAATCATGCAGTATTTGTCCTTGTGGACTAGCTTATTTCATTTAGCATAATGCCCTCCATGTTCATCCTTTGTCACATACAGCAGGATTTCCTTCTTTCTAATAATATTCCATTGTATATACATATATATTACATTTACTTGATCCATTCATCCTTTGATTAACATTTAGATTGTTTCCAACTCTTAGCTATTGTGAATAATGCTTCAATGAACATGGGAGTGCAGATACATTTTTGAGATCCTGATTTTAATACTTTTGTATATATATTCAGAAGTGGGACTGCTGGATTATGTTGGAAAAAACTGTACGATCATATGCAAAAGAATGAAACTGGATCCTTATCTTACATTACACAAAAATCAACTTAAAATGGATTCAACATTTAAACTAAGACCTTAAATTGTAAAACTTCTAAGACATAGAGAAAAACCTTCAGGATATTTGTCTAGGCAAAGATTTTTTGGATGACACTAGAATCACAAACAACAAAGGCAAAAATAGACAAGTGGGACTAAATCAAACTAAAAATCTTCTGCACAGCTAAGGAAACAGCAATGTACAGAACTAGAGAAAACATTTATATACCATATATCTGATAAGGATAAACAGTTAACATCCAAAATTATAAGGTACTCCTACAACTCAATAGGAAAAAATAAAATAGTCCAATTTTATGGTCAAAGGTTTGACTAGACATTTCTCTAGACATGAAAATGGTCAACAGATAAATCAAAGATGCTCAATATCATTAATCACCAGGGGAATGCAAATCAAAACCACAATGAGCTATTATGTCATACCTATTAGGACAGCTATTTAAAGAAAGATAACAAGTATTGGCAAGGATGTGGAGAAACTGGAAAACCTGTATATTGTTGGTGGGAGTGTAAAATAGTGTAGCCACTACAGAAAATAGTATGACCACTCCTCAAAAAAATTAAAAATAGAATTACTATACATTACAGCAAAAGTCACCACATTCTTTAAATACCTTCAGTCTACTGATTTGTGGGTAGAGAATGAATGTGAAAACTTTTAAAAGTTTGTTTATCCAAGCTTAGTTGTGTGGATACCTAACAAAGAGTCAGAAGTGCCAAATTTACAAATACTACTCCCCTTAAAAACCTCTGTCCTGGGGTGGAAGATCATGTCTAGGGTTAAATGCCCTATCACTAGGAGGTATGGGTTACATATCCTACCACTAGGACCAGAAGGAGCAGTAGAAAAGTATCAGTCCACTATTCAGGAGCTAAACACCAGGCAAAATTAAATGCATAGAGTTATCAAACCCAGTAGAGTTGGATGAAGGTAAATCTGAGTATAACATTGTCTGAAAGGTTTAGCAGAAACAGAAGTTTGTTTCCTAAATTCTGTTCTAGTTTGAGCTAAAGGGTTTTTCTATCCTGATCTGAAAGCTACATGAGAACAGACATCATATGCACTGTGTTCACCATTCAGTTCCCCAGTACTTTTTACGTTGCTTCATATACAGTAGTCACTTAATAAATATCTGTTGAATAAATGAATAAATATTTCTGTGGTTCTGTCTACTTCATTAATTCATTCTTCGTTATTTACAGATATTCTGAGAAAGTCCTTGTTCTTAAAGATCCAATACCTTCAGCTTCATACTGATGTTCCAATGGGGATCAAACCAGCATTGCATCATGTGATTTGAGGATGTTACTAGACATTTTAAAAATTGACAATTTGTATGCCTTTGGATTATGTGGGTTTTCAGGGTCCCAGAATTTGCTAAGTTATTAAGTCATGTTCTGTTTTAACTGTTCTTTCAGTGAGATCTAAAATGTCATCTCAGTATAGCACCGTGTGTATGGATCTTATGAGGAAGTTTTGGATTTGGACCCCACCTTTCCGTAAACTAACTGTATTCCTTTAGGTATGCCATATCAGCAGTGCACATCACAATGATGAAATGAGAGTTGAGCTAGAATATTTTAAAGTATTCCTTCAGCACAAATAATGTCTAAATCACTGAGGAAATAACATGTTGCCAGTACAAAAAAAGAACTTCCAATATTTCCGTTCCATATCCATGATGATAATAATAGTAACAGTAATAACACATTTACACAGCATTTACTATATGCAAAGTGTTTCATATTAGTTTGGGAGTTCTCATGTTTTTCATTTAAATATTTATATTTTCAAAATTACAGTGATTTTAAAATAATATATACTATTTTATGATTAACACATGTTGATTTTAGAAAACTTACAAAATAAAAAACACCATACAGCAAATAGCAGTAAATTTTTGGTATATATCTTTCAAGTATGTGTGTGTATATATTTTTGTGTATGTGAATTTATATTTTTGTATAAAAAATCTGAATTATTTTGAGATCCTATTTTATAATTTTTCACTCAACATAAGGATCTTTTCCCTAAAACATGACTTAATGATTGCACAACAGTAAATTGTATAGCCTACCATAATTTAATTAATTCCCCATTGCTGCACATGTTTGTTGTCTTCAATTTCGTGACAATTCTGCAGTGAATACTTTTATGCAGAAATTATTTGATTGCTGGATCAAATATTATGCACATTTTTAAAACTTTGAGTATATATTGCCAAATTTCTCTTCAGAAAGATTTTGCCAATTTACAGTATCACCAGTAGTAGGCTTTCCATTTTCTCTTTTCTGATTCTATTACTATTATAAATTGCCAAACATAAAAGAGATAAATGGTATTTCATTTTATATTGAATTTCTTAGATTACTGTAACATAAAAAAACCTTCTTTTGTGAATTGATTATGATCTTAGCTTACTTTTTCAATTTTTCAAAATCAAGTGTTACTCCTTATTAATCGGCTTGTAAGAACTCTTCCTTTTGGGCATTAATTCTTCACCTATAACATGTGGCAAATATTTTTTTCCTGTCCATTATTTGTTTTTATTTATGATGTTATCAAATCCACTAATCAATTTTTATTTTAATACCTAGAAATATCTTAACTGTTATAGATCAGAAAATATATTATTCATTTATATTTTCTTTTATTTATAGCTTCAAAATTTGTATTTACTTTTAAACTTGTTTAAAGTTTATTTCAGTGCATGATATGAGATAGGAATTAAAATAATTTTTTTCAAATAGTTGTAAAAATACTATTTATTGAATAATTTGTCTATCTTTTCCCCATACATGGATGAGAAAACACTCTAAATATCTATTGGGCTTGTTAGAATTTTGATTTTGCCTTTTAATAACTCTGTGAAGTAGGCCTTGTGATCATATTTTACATGGGGCAAAAGTGAATCTCAGAGATGTTAATCAACTTGCATAAGGCCAGATCGCATAAATGACATAGCCCAGGTTGGAAACCGAATTGTTTGACTTAGATTCAAGTTATTTTTAACTCGTCACTACCAGAAAGAACAAGACATCTCAAATAAGTATTTGGAGGGGATCAAGTTTCAGGCCATTTTCAGATTTACAGTTGTAGGTATGGCCTCCACATTTTAATTTGATAATTTAAATCACTAAAATAGTTTTTTTCTACTTTTAGTGGACTCAGTAAACACACTAATGAAACATAAACCACACGATTAATCCTGTCATAGAGGTCTCAATTCTACAGGTTTATTTTTGACTTCAGACCTTTTGCCAATTTTGCCTTTGTAGAAAACTGATACTTTTACTGTATATGTAATAAGATTATATGCCATCTATTGGCAAGCTTTACAATATCTAATATGTATGCATTTAAAGAGCCTCTGTTTGGGAAGGTGATGCCTTCAGAAAAAAATGTATTATTTGACCATATGTTATGCAACCAATGCGACGTGAAATTGTTCTTAGGCATTTTGTAGTTCTGGATTTAATAGAATTGGGTCTTAAAAAAGATATTTCATTCTGGAGAATGACACTTGTTTTGCCTAAGGTTCCTAGAGCTTCAGTCTGAGAATTATATAGCTCCGACTTTTTTGCAATGACTTTTCTGGGTTGGCTTACAATATGATTACTATCATCATAGAATTTATTGCAGTGGTCATTGCAGAAGAAAATTCAATTTCCAGTTCTCCCCTGCAGACAATTTTTCTTATGTTCCCACTTGCACTTGGAGGCAACAGATCCAGACTTAACCTCCTATATAAAAGACACAGGTTTTTCTCAGTTACTAACACTTTCTTTATCAACTCTTCCCCTAACCCCTCAAAATCCAAAGAAGAATTTCATTGTGCTCACAACCACCAGCATAATTCTGCCAGAAGTTTTAATTTAAGTTCTCTCTACTGTTTTACATTTCATCCGTGGACACTTCTACAAATTCAGCTCAGAAAATTAACTTAGAAGTTAGAGGGAAAAGTTACGCTTAAGTAAAAGAGAAATTTACATTTAATATAAGCTTTGAGTTAAGCATTCAATTTTATGGTTCAATGAAAGGTAATTCATTGAACGGTCCTAGAAAGATCTTCCATGAAAGATTTACATAACCATTTTTTATTAAATTCAAAATGCTTTTAACCTTTTAATCCAATATCTAATTCTGTATTAAGAAACACTGACTTACTTTAAAGCCTTCAGAATTCTTTTTCACAAGTAAAATTATCAGTCATCCCCTGATCCAAATACTATTGAGGTATACCTATTAGAGATGACAGCTATTGTTGCTTATGATCCATGTGACAAAAAGATATTAATTACTTTTTTATTTTTTTAATTTTTATTAAGTATTATTGATATACACACTTATGAAGGTTTCACATGAAAAAACAATGTGTTTACTACATTTACACATATTATCAAGTCCCAAAACATACCCCAATGCAGTCACTGCCCATCAGTGTAATAAGAAGCCACATATTCACTGTTGGCCTTCTCTGTGCTACACTGTTTTCCCCGTGATCCCCCATATCATGTGTACTAAACATAATACCCCTCAATCCCCATCTCCCTCCCTCCCGACCCGCCATTCCACACCCCTCCCCTTTGGTAACCACTAGTCGTTTCATGGAGTGTGTGAGTCTGCTTCTATTTTGTTCCTACAGATTTGCTTTGTTGTTATACTCCACAAATGAGGGAAATCATTTGGCACTTGTCTGTCTCTGCCTGGCTTATTTCACTGAGCATAATATCCTCCAGCTCCATCCATGTTGTTGCAAATGGTAGGATTGGTTTCTTGCTTATGGATGAATAGTATTCCATTGTGTATATGTACCACATCTTCTTTATCCATTTACCTACTGTTGGACACTTAGGTTACTTCCATATCTTGGCTATTGTAAAAAGTGCTGCAATAAACATAGGGTGCATATGTCTTTTTGAGTCTAAGAAGTTGTAATCTTTGGGTAAATTCCAAGGAGTGGGATTCCAGAGTCAAATGGTATTTCTATTTTCTGTTTTTTGAGGAACCTCCATACTGCTTTCCAATATGGTCGAACTATTTTACATTCCCACCAGCAGTGTAGGAGGGTTCCCATTTCTCCGCATCCTCACCAGCATTTGTGTTCTTAGTCTTTTCGATGCTGGTCATCCTTACTGGTGTGAGGTGATATCTCATTGTGGCTTTAATTTGCATTTCCCTGATTATTAGTGATGTGGAACATCTTTTCATGTGTCTGTTGGCCATCTGAATTTCTTCATTGGAGAATTGTCTCTTCATATCCTCTGCCCATTTTTTAATCAGGTTATTTGCTTTTTGGGTGTTGAGGCATGTGAGTTCTTTATATATTTTGGATGGTAACCCCTTGTCGCCTTGTCGGACATGCCATTTACAAATATATTCTCCCATACTGTAGGATGCATTTTTGTTCTGCTGATGGTGTACTTTGCCATAGAGAAACTTTTTAGTTTGATGTAGTCCCATGAGTTCACTTTTGCTTTTGTTTCCCTTGCTCGAGGAGATGCGTTCAGGAAGAAGTTGCTCATACTTATTTTCAGGAGATTTTTGCCTATGTTTTTTTTTAAGAGTTTTATAGTTTCATGACTTACATTCAGGTCTTGGATCCATTTCAAGATTACTTTTGTGCATGGGGGTTAAACAATAATCCAGTTTCATTCTCTTGCATGTAGCTGTCCAGTTTTGCCAACACCAGTTGTTGAAGAGGCTATTTCCCCCATTGTATGTCCATGGCTCCTTTATCATATATTAATTGACCATATACGATTGGGTTTATATCAGGGCTCTCTAGTCTGTTCCATTGGTCTATGGTCCTCTTCTTGTACCAGTACCAAATTGCCTTGATTACTGTGGCTTTGTAGTAGAGCTTGAATTTGGGGAGGAAAATCCCCCCAGCTTTATTCTTCCTTCACAGGATTGCTTTGGTTATTCGGGGTCTTTTGTGGTTCCATATGAATTTTAGAATGATTTGCTCTAGTTCACTGAAGAATGCTGTTGGCAATTTGATAGGAATTGCATTGAATCTGTAGACTGTTTAAGGCAGGATGGCCATTTTGACAATATTAATTCTTCCCATCCATGAGCACTGGATGTGTTTCAATTTATTGGTATCTTCTTTAATTTCTCTCATGAGTGTCTTGTAGTTTTCATAGTGTAGGTCCTTCACTTCCTTAGATTTATTTCTACGTATTTTATTCTTTTTGATGCAACTGTGAATGGAATTGTTTTCCTGATTCCTCTTTCTGCTAGTTCATCATTCGTGTATAGGAATGCAACAGAGATCTGCGTATTAATGTTGTATCCTGCAAGTTTCCTTAATTCAGATATTAGATCTAGTAGTTTTGGGGTGGATTCCTTAGAGTTTTTTTAATGTACAATATCATGTCATCTGCAAACAGGGACAGTTTAACTTCTACCTTGCCAAATTGGATGCATTTTATTTCTTTGTGTTCTGATTGCCATGGCTAGGACCTCCATACTATTTTGAATAGAAGTGAGGAGAGTGAGCATCCTTGTCTTGTTCCTGATCTTAAAAGAAAAGCTTTCAACTTCTCACTATTAAGCATAAAGTTGGCTGTGGGTTTGTCATATATGTCCTTTATTATGTTGAGGTACTTGCCCTCTATAAACATTTTATTGAGAGTTTTTATCATGAATGGATGTTGAATTTTGTCAAATGTTTTTTCAGCATCTATGGATTTGATCATGTGTTTTTTCCTTCTTTTTGTTGATGTTGTGGATGATGTTGATGGATTTTTGAATGTTGTCCCATCCTTGCATCCTTTGGATGAATCCCTCTTGATCATGATGGATGATCTTTTTGATGTATTTTTCAATTCAGTTTGCTAATATTTTGTTGAGTATTTTTGCAGTGATGTTCATCAGGGATATTGGTGTGTAATTTTCTTTTTTTGTGGTATCTTTGCCTGGTTTTGGTATGAGAGTGATGCTGGCCTCATAGAATGAGTTTGGAAGTACTCCCTCTTCTTCTACTCCTTGAAATACTTTAAGGAGGATGGGTATTGGGTCTTCACTAAATGTTTGATAATTCAGTGGTGAAGCCATCTGGTAAAGAGATTTTGTTCTTTGGTAGTTTTTTGATTACCAATTCAATTTTATTGCTGAAAATTTTTTCTGTTCAGGTTTTCTGTATATTTCTGGGTCAGTGTTGGAAGGTTGTATTTTTCTAGAAAGTTGTCCATTTCTTCTAGGTTATCCAGTTTGTTGGTATATAATTTTCATAGTATTCTCTAATAATTCTTTGTACTGTCTGTATTGATTTATACTTTCTCATTTATGATTCTCTTTATGTGTGTAGACTCTCTTTTTTTCTTGGTAAGTCTGGCTAGGGGTTTATCTATTTTGTTTATTTTCTTGAAGAACCAACTCTTGCTTTCATTGATTCTTTACATTGTTTTATTCTTCTTGTTTTTATTTATTTCTACTTTAATGTTTAGTATGACCCTCCTTCTACTGACTTTGGGCTTCATTTGTTCTTCTTTTTCTAGTTTCATTAATTGTGAGTTTTGAGTGTTCATATGGGATTGTTCTTCTTTCCTGAGGTAGGCGATTATTACAATATGCTTTCCTCTTGCACAGCCTTTGCTGTGTCCCATAGATTTTGCAGTGTTGAATTATTGTCCTCATTTGTCTCCATATATTGCTTGATCTCTGTTTTTATTTGGTCATTGATCCATTGATCCATTGGTTATTTAGATGCATGTTTTGAAGCCTCTATATGTTGGATTTTTCTTTTTTTTTGAGTAATTTAGTTCTAGTTTCATACCTTTGTTGTATGAGAAGCTGGTTGGTACAATTTCAGTCTTTCTAATTTTACTGAGGCTCTTTTTGTGGCCTAGTATATGATCTATTCTTGAAAATGTTCCATGTGCACTTGAGAAGAATGTGTATTCTGCTGCCTTTGTGTATAGAGTTCTGTATATGTCTATTAGGTCCATCTGTTCTAATGTGTTGTTCAATGCCTCTGTCTCCTTATTTTTTGTCTGGTTGATCTGTCCTTTGGAGTGAGCTGAGTGTTGAAGTCTCCTAGAATGAATACATTGCATTCAATTTCCCCTTTTAATTCTGCATTTATTTCGCATATGTAGGTACTCCTGTGTTGGGTGCATAGATATTTATGATTATATCTTCTTGTTGTATTAACCCCTTTATCACTAGGTAATGTTCTTCTTTGTCTCTTGTGATTTTCTTTCTTTTTGAAGTCTATTTTGTGTGATACAAGTACTGCAACTCTGCTTTTTTCTCCCTATTAGTTGCATGAAATACCTTTTTCCATCCCTTCACTTTTAGCCTGTGTATGTCTTTGGGTTTAAAGTGAGTCTCTTATAGGCAGCATATAAATGGGCCTTGTTTTATTTATCCATTCAGTGACTCTATGTCTTTTGATTGGTGCATTCAGTTCATTTACATTTAGGGTGATTATCGATAGATATGTATTTATTGCCATTGCAGGCTTTAGATTTGTGGTTACCAAAGGTTCAAGGTTTACTTCCTTATTATCTAAGAGTCTAAATTATCTCACTTAATATGCTATTACAAACGCAATCTAAAGGTTCCTTTTTCCTCCTCCTTTTTCTTCCTTCTCCATTCTTTATATATTGGATATCTTATTCTGTACTCTTTGTCTATCCCTTGATTGGTGTTGGGAATTGTTAACTTAATTTTGCACTTGCTTAGTAATAAACTGTTCTACTTTCTTTACAGTGTTTAAACCTTAGGAACACTTCTATCTATAGAAGTCTCTTGAAAATACACTGTAGAGACAGTTTGTGTGAGGCTAATTCTTTCAGTTTTTGCTCATCTAGAAATTGTTTAATCCCTCCTTGAAATTTAAATGATAGACAGCTACAGGTAAGAGAATGAAACTGGGCTACTCTCTAACCCCATACACAAAAGTAAAGTCAAAATTGATCAAAGATCTGAATGTAGGTCATGAAACCATAAAAGTCTTAGAAAAAAACATAGGCAAAAATCACTTGGACATAAACATGAGTGACTTCTTCATGAACATATCTCCCCAGGCAAGGGAAACAAAAGTAAAAATGAACAAGTGGGACTATATCAAGCTGAAAAGCTTCTGTACAGCAAAGGACACCATCAGTAGAACAAAAAGACATCCTACAGTATGGGAGAATATATTCATAAATGATGTATCCAATAAGGGGTTGACATCCAAAATATATAAAGAGCTCACACACCTCAATAAACAAAAAGCAAATAATCCAATTAAGAAATGGGCAGAGGACATGAATAGACACTTCTTCAAAGAAGAAATTCAGATAGCCAACAGGCACATGAAAAGATGCTCCACACCGCTAATCATCAGAGAAATGCAAATTAAAACCGCAATGAGATATCACCTCACACCAGTGAGGTTGGTAAACATCCAAAACACAAACAACAACAAATGTTGGCAAGGATGTGGAGAAAAGGGAACCCTCTAACACTGCTGGTGGGAATGCAAATTAGTTCAACCATTGTGGAATGCAGTATGGAGTTTCCTCAAAAACTCAAAATAGAAATACCATTTGACCCACGAATTCCACTCCAAGGAATTTACCCTAAAAATGCAGCAGCCCAGTTTTAAAACGACATATTCACCCCTATATTTATCGCAGCACTATTTACAATAGCCAGGAAATGGAAGCAACCTAAGTGTCCATCAGTAGATGAATGGATAAAGAAGAAGTGGTACATATACACAATGGAATATTATTCAGCCTTAAGAAGACAACAAATCCTACCATTTGCACCAACATGGATGGAGCTAGAGGGTATTATGCTTAGTGAAATAAGCCAAGTGGAAAAAGACAAATATCAAATGATCTCACTCATATGTGGAGTATAAGAACAAAGAAAAAAAAACTGAAGGAACAAAACAGCAGCAGGCTCACAGAACCCAAGAATGGACTAATAGTTACCAAAGGGAAAGGAACTGAGAAGGATGGGTGGTAAGGGAGGAACAAGGGGGTAAAGGGGTATTATGATTTGCAGATGTAATGTTGGGTGGGTGCAGGGAGGTCTGTACAACTCAGGGAAGACATGTAATGATTCTATAGCATCTCACTCCGCTGATGGACAGTGACTGTAATGGGGTTGTTGGGGGGACCTGATGAAGGGGGTAGTTTAATAAACATAATATTGCACATGTAATTGTAGATTAATGATACCAAAATGAATTATTAAAAAAATTTAAATGATAATCTTGCCAGATAAAGTAATTTTAGTTTGAAGCCCTTCTGCTTCATTATATTAAATACATCATGCCACTCCCTTCTGGCCTGTAAGGTTTCTGCTGAGAAGTCTGATGATTGACTGATGGGCTTTCCTGTATATGTGATCTCATTTCTCTCTTTGGCTGTTTTTAATAGTCTGTCCTTGTCCTTCATCTTTGCTATTTTAGTTACTATATGTCTTGGTGTTGTCTTCCTTAGTCCCTTGTTTTGGGAGATCTATGCACCTCCATGGTCTACTATATCCTTCCCCAGATGGGGGAAGTTTTCAGCAATTACCTCCTTAAAGACACTTTATATACCTTTCTCTTTCTCTTCTTCTTCTTGTACCCCTTTAATGTGAATATTCTTCCATTTGGATTGGTTACACAGTTCTCTCAATATTCTTTCATTCTTAGAGATCCTTTTTCCTCTCTATGACTCAGCTTCTTTGCATTCCTCTTCTCTAATTTCTATTTCATTTATCATCTCATCCACCATTAATACACTCCATTGTGCTCTTCAGCGACTGAATTTCCAACCATAATTTATTACTGATTTCTTGAATATTTTTATGTACCTCCATAGCAAGTTACTGATTTTTATTTTGAAGTCCCTTTCAGGAAGATTCATGAAGTCGATTTCATTTGAATCTTCCTCAGGGGCTGATTTCATAATTTTACCTTGAACCAGGTTTCTTTGGTGTTTTATATTTGTTTATGGCTCCCTCAAGTGCCCAGAAGCTCTTCTCTCTGGAGCTGTTCAGCCCCTGAAGCAATGTTAGGGTTCCCAGGGGAGTAGTATTGGTGCCTGGCAGAAGAAAAGAGCTGTTTCCTGCTTCCTGGCTCCTATGCCTGCCTCCACTGCCAGAACCAGTGGGCTACACACACAGGTATAAGCCTCTATGGTTTGCATTTGTAGTTGCTGTAGATGTGGCTTCCCTATGGCTGGCCTCAAACCAGGGTTGGGTTTCCCATTTGAAATCCAGGTGGGGTGCCTGGGAGAAAGGTGCAGTAGGCTGTGTGTCACGGAGGAGGTCCTTCAATCTGTGTAGCCATCCAGGGAGCTGGAGCTCCTGAAGACCATGAAAGTTCCCAACCTGCTGGGCAGAGTGCACCTGGACAATTTTATCTACCTGTCCTTTCTCCTGAGCAGTAAGCTCTGTGCAATCCTTGCCCCTTTGGCAGCCCTCTTGCTGTTGGGAAGACTGTCAGACTGCCCACCTTTCTTTTGTCCCAGAGCAGCCGGATATGGATTACTGCTTTCCACAAGCAGCTGGAATCTCAGTTTCCCCAGGTTTTCTGCCTTGCTTAGCTTTTCAGCCCCCTAATCATGAGGGTACCATGAAAGCACCATGAAATGTAGTTTTGTGCCCCCAGAACAGATATTTGGAGAGGTATTCAATAGTCTCAGGCCTCCCCTTCCTCCCAGCTCCATTTCTATTCCTCCCGTCAGTGAGGTGTGGTGGGGGAAGGGCTTGGGTCAAGCTCGGCCACGGCTTTGGTACGTGACCCTGTTCCATGAGGTTTATTCTTTTCTCCAGGTGTATGCAGTTTTGCACAGCCCTCTTTCCTGTTGCTCTTTCAGGATTAGTTGTATTAATTATATTTTCGTATTATATGAGGTTTTAGGAGGAAACCTCTGTCTCACCTCTCACACCACCATCTTTAATTCCTCAAATACCTTGCCACTCCTCCTCCATATTTGGGAGTGAAAGACTGCTCTTCAGCACAGAAGCATAGGTAACAAACACAGTCTGCACAGGATGGGAGAAATCTTCCAGGGAGTCTGTGTGGGCTGAGGCCCAAGGTCTCAATGCAGAGGCAGCAGATCCAGTGGCTCAGAGAATTTATGTGAATTCAGCTCATTTGGTAATCTTAATGCATCAGCCTGGGGGTCAGGCATCTACTTTAGCCCACATCTGGGGGCCTGCGGACTGAGGGGTACCATCTTCAGCTCTCCCCCAATGCCCCAAACCAGCCAGTAGGCACCACCTTCATGTACTCCTTTGGCTCGGCTCCCAAGCTGATATTAATTATTATGTAAACATATGTTCTTACTATTTTTTCTTTCTCAAAGATGAACATCATGGATAAAGTCCAAGATTAGATAATTGCCTATAGCACTATAAATATGTTTTATTTATAAATGATTGATGTTTAAATTAAAAGCATAAAGTCCTGTTGATAACTTAGAAATAGCATACTTAACTTGACCAGCCCAGAGGCAATTGTGTTACTAAATAAAATTAACTCTACCCTTCTCCAGTGTCGTAAATATTTCCTAAAGAAAATTTCCACTGAGGGAAGTATCATGATTTTTTAAACATTACCATTATTGTTGATTATAATTAATCACACGTGTTTCTTTCTTCATTCACTCTGTGACTTCTTATTTTGATATACAGATTCAAATTTAAGTGCCTTTTGAGTAGATGCTGGTATCTTAACACACTAAAAATGGAATTAATCTTTTTCATGTTTATATCTTTTCCTACATCCTCAAACTCCATTAATGGCATTTCCATATTCACAAGAATCTAGAATCACCTTGTACTCTTTACTTATTTCCTCACATATAAAGAGCTATCAAGTCCTTTTGATTTTGACTTTGCAATCTTTCTTATATCTGTCCCTTTCCTTAAGTGTGTGCTAACATTATCATAACCTCATAATTTCTCAACTGGATTATTATAATGGCCACAACTGTTTTCAATACATTAATTTATTTCTACTTCAATGTAGTGTTTGTATTTCCTACAGAAAACCTATCTAAAAATGTAGCTCCGCTTTTATTAAGCTCATATTCAAGATTTTTCTTTTCTACAGATTACAGCCCAAACTCCTTACAACAGTATTGAAATTCAACATATGGCTCTAAATCTACATTATTGTGTCCCCTGTGTATATTCTTTTCTCTGAATGCATATCTTACACTCAAGCTATATCACACCCTACACCAAATAATAGCACAAACCTTTTATAGCCTTACCCAAACACTTCACCATAGAAGCTCTGCTTTATGTTTTGTTTCTTTCCTATTTATTCTCTAGTAGCACTTTGAACCTCTGATTATATGATTGGTACTTTAAGAAGTCACTTTTGGTTATCCACACAGTGAACTCAATCACAGTCTAGTTTCTGCCAAATCCTACTTGAGGCTTCTGATATTTGAATGTCTCTAATGGACACATCAAAGACTTAGTCCTTTAGGATTTATAAGCTGTACTCTTATACTAAGGTAGAGCCCAAGAGAGCCACATATCCAGACCAAAGTAGATACATTCATCAAAAATGTCTTTACAGAACTACATGTGAATATTTTTTGTGGGTCCTGAATAATAAAGTAATATGAAATGTTTTTGCATTCTTAACTATAGCACTTGTCATCATCTATTTAGTATTATGATAGTTATTGTATAGGCATTTCTTCACTATCCTGTAAACTGATGGATGGTGACTATATCTTGCTCATCTTATCACGTACCAGATTACTCTTCATATAGAAAGGTATTATATAACTATGTCTCCATGAATTATGAGAGGGTTTTTTAGTTCATAAAATAATTTATTTAATAATGCTTAACTTTAAATCATACCATATATAATTTCTTCAACATGCACAAATACAAATCTAAAGTTCAAAGAACCTATCTACTCAATAAAAAAGTGCACACAAGAAATACAGTGTTAAAACAAATAGCAATGATGGTTACAGCACTTGGTGCTTTGGATTTCCAAGTCATCAATTCCCTTACATTGACAAAGTTAATATAAAATTAAGGATTTGGAACCATTATCTATAGTTGCATCATGTTATTGCTCTGTAAAGTAACTATCCAACCATAATTTAAAGTTTCAGGAGGAATTCATACACTGTCTTTCAAGAATAATTACTAAATATCCTAAATTGAATAGTTTTTCTTTATTCCATAACTGTTTTCTAAAATGTGTCAGCATTTTTGTTATCTGTTATAGAATAATGTATATTTGGGGTAGTTGGTTCATTTTTTTTACATTATGGAGAAACTCATAGCAGACTATTAACATAATATGGGAAAGGTGATGCATATTCATAGTCTTGCAGGATAGATAATAGTATACTAGTCTCTGCCAAAGATTGTAATAACCATACTCTAGGCTTACTTAAATCCTTTCCACATGAATGCATACCCAGCTATACAATGGGAGCACCAATTTTATAAAACTTGTTATCATGAAGCCACCCTGTGCTTACAGTTTCCATTAAAATATACTGGTGAAAACAGTTATAATAAAAAATTAATAAGAAACAAAAGAGTGGCAAGATGCTTTAAATAAAAAATAATTGAGTTTCCTTTACAATAAAAGTCAGCATTAGTCTTTAAAATAAAACTGAAAACTTCATAGTAACATTTAATATTTTTTAATGTGCATCTGTTGTACAAAAATAGTTCTGTTACTGGAATTTGGTTTATCTCATAATCAAAGGCTACATAGTTGCAAGTAAAGTTTTAAAATTTGTAACTAATATCAAATTTCACTTGATACATAAATGATACATTCAAATCACATACGTGAAGCACTTATCTGGGAAATATTATTATTATGCATTGTACATAATACTATTTCTCTTTTTAAATAGTACAAACAGAATTTGAACCCATGTCTGTGTATCTTCAAATCCTGAGCTTACAGTCTTCTTTGAGACATAGCCATACAAAGAAATGCTTATAATGTAATGTGATATGTGTTGTAACAGAAATATACAAAACAGTATGAGAACACAGGAAAGTGAGTGGAGCGAAGTTAGTGACTAATACTAACTGGGAAGAAATGAGACAAAATTCTCAAGAGTCAAGTAACTAATTTCTAAGCTCTCGGAATTCTATGTTACTTTCTTAAATAGCACTTATAAGGTATTTTATATTTTATGTGTAGTTATTTGACTGTCTCCATTGATAGATCTTAAAGTCTTCAGAGACTATGTCTAAGTTTGCTCACCACACACCTACCATGTACCTGGAACAAAGTAGAAATCTAAGAACTATTTATTGAATGACTGGATAAATGAATTTTGTGAAATTCGACTTGAGTCCTGAATGGTAAACAGAAGACTATAAGATGGAGAAGAAAAGAAATGGTCTTTCAAGAAATACAGACTAGGAGATCAAATTATTTATTGATTGGGTGAGATTAAGTAGCAATTTTGAAATTTTCTAAATCTATATCACAAGCCACTAAGGACTAATCTTTATCATCAAAAAGTTACTCCAGATGTGACAGAAGGTGCAGATTATATTCAGTGTTTACCTTGCCCTGAGTAAGACTCTGCAGCAAAGGTGGGACAAAAGGTAACTTTTCCAGGATTTAGAATGCTTCAAGTATATAATCCCAGGCCAGAACATTATATTTAAATCTGACATAGGAGGGTCACTGGCAATGGTAATATGACATTAAAGAATACATTTAAAAATAGCATCAGATCTATTTTATGTTATTTGACTCCTAAAAGAAAATTAGAGCTTCAAGGTATTGAAACAATTAAATGATAGCAAAGATACTTATAAAACATTTACAATCTTTTTAAAACATTTATTTCAATAGATTTTCTGGCAAAATGACATTGGTCAAGAATCACATTCCAGACTTTTGGGAAAAAGATGGTGGAATAGAATGGCAAGGTGAAAACTTCCTTCTAAATACACACCAAGGAAGCAACTACAGAAAATACAGCAAACCCTGAAAATGGCCTGAAAACTGCAGAACAGACTATCTATACCTGGTGGAGAAGGGAAGACCACACTGAGAAGGGTAAAGAATCAGAGCCATGATTGATCAAGACCCAATCCATTCCCCATCCTAGCCCAAAAGGAGGGAGAGGAATGCAGTGGGGAGGGAATAAACCCTCAAGAATCCATAATACCTGGCCCTGGAGATCTGCTCTGTAAATATGAGTCTTCATCACATTGGCCTTTGATGATTGATGAGGCTAGATACCAGGGAGATTTGGAGAATTCTAGGGGGCCAAGACTCCTGTCACTTGTAGAGGACAGGCAAGCTCCATTGGTTCTGCTGAGACCCAACACAGACGTGACCGTTCAAAAGACTTAACATCAGTGGGAAGTGTGCCAGACATGGGTCAGAGGGAGCTCTACTAGGAGGATAATAGGGAGGGTATTGATATTTTCCCAGCCTTCCTTCAGCCCAAGTGACCAATAGCTCACCTAAGCCAGCTTCAAAATGCTCCATCTTCCTTGCAAGTGACTCAACTCCATAGAGGCATTACCCTGTGTATTTGCCCCACCTGGCCTGCTTGGCCCAACAGCTGTCCAACTTTGCTGACTGACAGGTAGAGGGCAGCCAACACTTTCCTGACTTTCCCAGCTGTCCCTCAGCCCAACTGTTCAAACAATTGTGGGAGGCAGCTCCAAAAAATTCCATATCCTTTGCTGGTGGCTCAACCCTGTGGTGGCACTCCCCTGCTTAACTGCCTTACACACTATATTCAACCCAGCAGCAGTCCAATTTTGATGAATGGCAGGCAAATGATGTACTACACTTTCCCTGCTCTCCTGGTCTTGCCTCAGTTCAACTGGCCAGGTGCCAGCCACCACTAACTCTCCACCTGCCCCATTAGCTTAACCCCCAGGGCCCCATGGTGTACCCACCACACCCAGCACACTCACCCCACTATTGGCCTCCATTTCTGACCAGCAGGCAGGGGGAATCCCTGCCCACAATTCCCAACAGAAGCACTTCATAACACACAAAGTGCATGCAGAGGCAAGACTTCAGCCTCTGATGACAGAGTCAGCCACTGCCGGCAGACAGGGAGAAAAGCAGCCCTGCTCACAGCCTACCAACAGCAACTACAGCTTCACCACAAAGAGGAACCAGGCATTGTTGAGGAAATTGTTGTGCAGAGTTTTGAGCTTCGGGGCCACACAGGACACCCACTTCATAAAGCCATTACTTTCTAGATCAAGAGACATAGCTGACTTATTTAATACAAAGGAAGAAACACTGAAACCCAGACAAAATGAGGCAGAGGAATATATTCCAAACAAAAGAACAAGATAAGACACCAGAAAAAGGGCTAAATTAAATAGATATTAGCAATCATATTGATAAAGAATTCAAAATAACAGTCATAAATATGCTCACTGAACTAGGGAAAAGAATTGATGATCTCAGAGAGAACTTCAACAAAGAGAAAATATGAAAAAGCTATGCAGAGCTGAAGAATACAATAACTGAAATGAAAAATAAAATAGAAGGAATGAATAGCAGACTGCTGAAAGTAGAGGAGAGAATAAATGTGATGGAAGATGGAGAACAGGAAAGAAAACAAGCTGAGGACAGAAATAAAACATAATTTCAAAAATGAAAAGATGCTGAGAGTTGTATGACTACCGCAAAACAAACAATATTATATTATAACCGAATATTAGCATAATAGGGGTCCCAAGAGGAAGAGAGAGAAAGGGGTAGAAAGGCTCTTTGAACAAATAATAGTTAAAAACTTCCTCAATCTGGGAAAGGAAACAGGCACTCAGGTCATTGAAGCAAAGAGAGCCCCTAACAAGAGGGTCCCCAAGAAGATAATACCAATACATATAGTTATTAAAATGGAAAATATTAAAGATAAAGACATGATATTAAAACCAGAAAAAGAGAGAGGCAGACAGTTCACTATAAGGGAAACTCCATAATAAGGTTGTCAGCACTTTTCACAATAGAGACATTATAGGCCAGAAGGAAGTGGTGTGAAATATTTGAAGTATTGAAAGGAAAGAACCTACAACCAAGAATTCTGTATCTGCAAGGTTATCATTCAGAATTAAAGTAAAGATGCAGTTTCCCAGATAAACAAAGGTTAAAATAATTCACCACCACTAAACTGGCCACCCCCACTAAACTAACATACAGGGTATGTTAAAGGGATTTTTTTAGATGGAATTGTTCTTAAGTCTAAATATTTTTCATCAGTCAAAATATACATTCAATTATGTTAATAAACCAATTATTACAAAGCAAGTATGAAGTTAAAAAAACAGAAGTACTAAAATCAAGTATACACAAAATTAGTCAAGGGTTACACAATAGATGTAGATTATGACATCTACATAAAGCATGGAGGAGGAAGAAGAATAAAAAAGTAGTAATTTTAGAATGTGTTCAAAATCTAGTAATGATCAAATTAATACAGACTGTCAAATACTTAGGAAACTATCTACAAACCTTATGGTAACCACAAACCTAAAACCTGTAATCGATACACAAAATTAAAAAAAAAATGTTTTCTAAGCATAACAATAAAGAAAACCATCAAATCACAAGAGAAGAGTATAATAGAGGAAGGTACAGAGAGAAACTACAAAAACGACCAGAATACAATTAATAAAATGGCAATAAGCACATACCTATCAATAATTACCTTAAACCTAAATAGACTGAGTGCACCAATTTAAAGACATAGGTTGGCACAATGGATAAAGAAATAACACCCATCTATACACTGCTTACAAGAGATGCATTTCAGACCTAGAGACATAGAGACAAAGTGAAGCAATGGAAGATATTTCATGCAAATTAAAAGGAGAAATAAGCAGGAGTAGCAGTACTTATATATGACAAAATAGATTTCAAAACAAAGAAAGTAGCAAGAGACAAAGAAGAACATTAGGTAATGATAAAGGGATCAGTCCAACAGGAGGATATAACAATTGTAAATATCTATGCACCTAAATATATAAAACAAATACTAACAGACATAAAGAGAGAAACAGGCAACAGCACAATCATATTAATGGATTTTAATGCCCCATTTATATCAATGGGTAGATCGTTTAGATAGAACTTCTATAAGGGAAAAGAGGCATTCAACAACACATTAGACCAGATGGACTTAACAGATACATATAGAACACTCTACCCCAGTGGAGAAGGATACAGTTTTCTCAAATGCACACAAAAAGCTCTCTAGAATAGATCACATATTAGAGCAAAAAAAAGCCTCAATAAATTAAACAACATTGCACCATGCATCTTCTCAGAGCACAGTGGTATGAAACTGGAAATCATTATAAGAACAAAACAAAACCCACAAAACATATAGAGACTAAACAACATGTTTCTAAATAATCAATGGATCAGTGAACAAATCAAAGAAGAAATCAAACAATATGCAGAGACAAATGAAAACAAACACAATGGTTCAAAATATGTGGGATGCTGCAGAAGCAGTTCTAAGAAGGAAATACAGGCCTACCTAAAGAAACAAGAACAATCCCAAAAAAAACAATCTAAATTCACAACTGAGGAAACTAGAAAAAGAAGAATAAATGAAGCCTGAAGTTAATAGAAAGAGGGACATAATAAAGATGAAAGCAGAAATTAATAAAATAGATAATAAGAAAACAATAGAAAAAATCAATGAAACAAAAGGCTGGTTCTTTGAGAAAATAAACAAATGGAAAAACCATAGTCACATTTATCAAGAAAAAAAGGAAGGATACAAATACATAAAATGGAAATGAAAAAGGTGAAGTTACACCTGAAACCACAGAAATACAAAGTATAATAAAGAATTCTATGACAACTTATAGCCAATAAACTGGACAACCTAGAAGTAATGGATGAATTCCTAGGAATGCCCTATCTTCCAAGACTAACCCAGGAAGACAGAGAAATTCTGAAAAGACTGATTATCATTTACAAAATTGAATTAGTAATAAAAAATCTCCCACTAAACAAAATACCAGAACCAGATGGCTTCCCAGGTAAATTCTACTAAACATTTAAATAAGAGCTAATACCCATCTTTTTATTGAAGTATCATCGCGTTTCACGTATACAACACAGTGGTTCAGCAGTTACCTATATTATTAAATCCTCACCCTCACTAATGCAGTTACTATCTGTCAACATAGGAAGATGTTACAGAATCAATGACTATATTAAAGTATTACAAAATACAGAAAAGGAGGGAACATTTACAAACTCACTTAATAATGCCAGTATCACTATAATAGCAAAACCAGACAAAGATAATACAAAACAAGAAGTTTGTAGACCAATATCCCTGATAAGCACACATGTAGATATGCTCAGCAAAAAATAAGTGAGCCTAATTCAAAAATACATCAAAAGGATCATCCATCATAACTAAGTGGGATTTATACAGGGATGCAATGATGATTGAATTTATGTAAATTAATATTATATATCATCTTAACTAAAAAATGATGACAACTGTATGATCATCTCAATAGATGCTGAAAAGCATTTGACAACATTCAACATCCATTCATGATAAAAACTTTCAACAAAATGGGTATAGAGGGAACATACTCAATGAAATAAAGGCCATATATGACAAACTCATATCTAAAATTATACTCAATGGCAAAAAGCAGAAAGCTTTTCCTCTAAGATCAGGAACAAGACCAGGATGCCAACTCTCACCATTTTTATTCAACATAGACCTGGAAGTCCTAGCCATGGCAATCAGATAAGAAAGACAGATAAAAGACATCCAACTTGATAAGGAAGAAGTAAAACTGTCACTATTTGCAGATGACATGATACTACGTATAGAAAATTCTAAAGAATCCACCAAAAAACTGTTAGAACTAATAATGGGTTTCACCAGAGTTACAAGATAAAAAAATCAATGTACATAAGCATGGGCATTCCCATGTATTAAAAATATAGCAGAAAGAAATTATGACAACAATCTCACTTACAATTGTTTCAAACAGAATAAAATACCTAGGAATAAATCTAGTGAAGGACATGAAAGACTGTACTCTGGAGACTATCAGACACTGATGAAAGAAACTGAGACAGAAATAAATAGAAACCTATCTCATTTTCACGTGTACAATGAATTAATGTTGTCATAATGGCCATCCAGCCAAAAGCAATTTACAGATTCAATGCAATCCCTATGAAAACACCAATGGCATATTTCAGTGAACTACAGCAAATAATCCTGAAATTTATATGGAACCATAAAAGGCCCCAGTAGCCAAAGCAATCTTGAGAAAGAAGAACAAAGCTGGCGGTATCATGCTCCCTGGTTTCAAGCTATGCTACAAAGGTACAGTAATCAAAAGTATGGTACTGGCACAAGAACAGACTCATAGATTAGTGGAACAGAATGGAGAGCCCAGGTATAAATCAATGCATATTTGGTCAATTAATATGTGATAAAGGAGCCATGTATATACATTAGGGAAAAGACAGTATCTTCAAAAAATGGTTTTGGGAAAGCTGGACTGCTACATTCAAGAGAATAAAATTGGCTTACTGTCTAATTCCATAGATAAAAGTAAACTCAAAATGGATTAAAGACCTAAATATAAGGAATGTAGCTATAAACCTCATAAAAAGAAACATAGGCAAAAATCTCTTGACTATAATCATGAGTAATTTTTTTCTGGATATGTCTTCCTGGGCAAGGGAAACAGAAGCATAAAACAAGTAAAACAACATCAAACTAAGAAGTTTCTGTACAACAAAGGAAACCATCAACAAATCAAAAAGGCCATCAACCTAAAGTATGGGAGAATATATTTATAAATGATATATCCAATAAGGGGTTAACATCCAAAATATATAAAGAACACAGATGACTCAATACCAAAAACCCCAAATAACCTGATTAAAAAATGGGCAGAGGACCCGAATAGACATTTGTTCCAAAAAAGACATACAGATGGACAACAGGCACATGAAACAATGCTCCACAGAGACAGTCATCAGGCAAATGCAAATCAAAGCCACAATGAGATATCACTTCACAACAGAGTGACCACTATCCAAAAGACAAGAAATAACAAGTATTGGTAAGGATGTGGAGAAAAGGGAAAGTTCATACACTTTTGGTAGGAATGTAAATTGATGCAGCCATTGTGGAAAGCAGTATGGAGGTTCCTCAAAAAACTAGAAATAGAAACACCATACAAACCTGTACCTCCACTTAGGAATTTACCAAAGGAAGCAAGATCTCTTATTCAAAAAGACATATGCACCCTTATTTTCATTGCCACGTTATTTACAATAGCCAGCATATGGAAGCAAACAAAGTGCCCATCAATAGATGAATGGATAAAGGATAAGTTATACATACACAGAATGGAATATTATTCAGCCATAGAAAAGAGAGAAATCCTGCCATTTGCAACCACATGGATGGGCTTGCATCTAAAAAGGAAAAAAAATGAACAAAACAGCAATAGACTCAGACATTGAGAAGTGATTGGTGGTTATCATGTGGAAGGGGTTTGGACAGGTGGGTGAAATATGTGAATGGGATAAAGAGGCACAAAATCTCAGTCATAATGTGAATTAGTCATGGGAATGAAAGTACATCATGGAGAATATAGTCAGTAGTTCTGTAACATCTTTCTATGTTGATGGTAACTACACTAGTTGGAGTGAGATTTTAATAATGTAGATAACTCTCGAATCACTATGTTGTATACTTGAAACCAATATAATATTGTATATCAACTACACTTTGATAAAAATATAAATACATAATTTTCCTCTCTAAAAAATAAATTAAAAATTTAAAAAGGATCACATTCCATATACATGTGTTTTCCGTCCTACAAACGATTTAAACACCAAGGTAAACAAGAGTCTTTTCACTACTTAGAAAGAAATGCCATAGAATTAGTGGTCTCATCCCCAAATCACCTTGAAACTTGAATGAGTATTCTTAATTCTACATAATTCTGGCTCATCAATTATAGCAAGAATTGTGGATAAGAATATGGAATCAATTTAGATTAATAATATCAATGATTCCAAAATGAATTTGAATAGTTTGTATCATCAGAATTGTGAAACATGCAACCTATTTGTAAAAACACAACATTTATGTGACCCAGTTAGGTGGCACAGAAGATGTCTCTAATTCTACCAGCAATAAATGTTGAGGGATCAAACTGCTTTCTTATTAACTTGAGAATTCTATATATAAATGATACAACTTTTAAAGCTTTATGTTGTAAGGCAGAAGTAATTAGAGCTTCCCCGAAATTAACTTATGCTAGAAGTCCTCATGAAGTCTACCTTCATTTTTGTTCTGTCACAGGTTTGCTTTTCCCAGACTGAAAAGGCTTGGAAAAAGAAATAGATTTTTAACTCAGTTATATACAAAAAACAAAACCTTAATTTATTCTGATGATATGGGACATATAGAATAAGCAAATTAAATCTAAAGTATGGGAAACTTTCATGCAATGAGTTATTGATGAGTTCTAAAAATACCTAATAGTTTATTTTTGCATCATTTCATTAAAGTGATGTATTGAAGACAGTGAGAAATAGAATTGATTTAAATTCGCTTTTCAATTGTTAATGAGCAAACATTAAGCAGACATTAGTAAAGCAAGTATATTCTCCTGAGAAAGACCATTTATTGTATGTACGTGTATAGACATACATTTTTAATAAACTATTTAAAATGCCACTTAATCTAGCTGGATACTAAGAATATAAATTAAGATGTAATAGAAAATGTGATCAGTAAATTGAAATATATTGCCCAATTACTTTCAGCAATAAAAATGTTTCCAAATAGGATACTGGATTTAAATTGCTTACTTGTGGGGTTCTCACAAATTTTGCTCCTACTCTGTCCCACATACATACTATTAACACTGGATTCAGTGTAATAAACATTTATTGAGTGACTGCCAAGCAAAATGTGTATAGAGGGGAAGAGATTATATAAATATGAATTAAAGATTGTACCAGTTCTCAAGGGAATGGCAATATAGTGGGGCAAGACATGCATACAATTAACTTAGACTTACATTAACTTTATATGAATAAAAATTGCACTCGAAATCATATTTTGGGTAATTTACCTATTAGAGTTAGTGGCTTTTAATAATGTGATTCTTAAGTATTTTCTAAAGCTTACCTAGGTGTTGAGGGGAAGGAGGAGAAAGAATAGAGAATACTATTGACAACCTTTGTTACTGAAACCTTCACAATCTTGGCTTTAGAGGGATGGTGGGCCTGGGTACAAACCACATACATGAAACTTGAAAGCAACTGTGAAGCAATATATCTAAAGGTGGAAAATAATGTAATATTGAGTACATAAATCTTGAGGAGTCATATTTAGTAGAGGTACACAACTAGTTTTAAAAGTCATGATTTTTTATAAGTATCTGAGCAAAATAGCATAGCATTTTGAAATCTGAATTCCTATTCACAACCATATTAATGTTGATGGGAAAATAAGGTCACGTTCTCAATGCAAGTTTTACCTGCTCCAAAAAGCCTTCTCTGATTTCAAGCTATGGTGATATTACTTCCTATGAGCTTTTGCAGCCATCGTTGTTTATTCTGCTTATTTACTACTTAATGATATCTTCTATATAGTTGCCTTGTATTTTAATTCTTCACAAATGTCTATCTCTGTATAGACTGTAGTATGTCTGATGATAAAAATGTATATATATATTTTATAAGTATGGCTTCCTGTGTAGTGTCAATCAAATTTTGAATAGATGCACAGTAAATATCTATTCCAGGGCTGAAGCTTTTCTAACCCGTTTATTAAGAAACCATTTCAAGAGCTAATTAATGTGTCTGTAATGTTTGGGAGAGTTGTGGCAACCATTTAATTGCCCACTGTTCTTTTACCAATATAAGAGAAAGCAAGGAGTCATAAATCCTGCTGGTGCTTTGGAAAAGGTTGAAACTAAGATGACAATTGTAAACGTGAAGATTAGAGAAAGGTGGTTGCAGCCAAGTCAAACAATAATTAATGAGTCTAAAACTGTTAAAAACTTGAGATATAAATGTTACCGGTCAAATGCTTTTTCAACATTAAAAAAACCCAACTTGTCCATTTAATTTTTCTTTCTTATGCCAAACTGTAATGATAAAACTAACTATAATTAGAAAGAATAAAATAAACATTAGAATAGTTGTATGAAGAATAAGAAATAAGTGTGGCTATAAATGAAAGTCATAGAGTTACAGGAGCTGTTTCAGCACATGTATCTAGTTAGGCACAGAATTGATGCCTCTACTTTCTATTTTACCAAAAAAGCAAGATAACTTCAAAAGAACTTAAAAACGCTTAACATAAATTCATGCCCTACCATCACAGTATCATGACCCATTTTCTTGTGCATTTTCAAAGATGTTTGAATCTCATGGGAGTTTAGTAAGAATGGTGATTTATTGTGATCTGAATGAAGTTCATCGTAGCTTTTAGAACAGCAGGTTTCTCCTCTAATTCATTCCCAGAGCCTTAGGAAATCCAATTAGAAAATTTCCATTTCCACATCTATCCTAATTGAGGTTAGGCAGCTAAGCCACAAGACACAGCCACTATATATAAATCTGGAGAATATCTAGATTTCTGGTTCAATACTCACTGATTTCTAGGCTTTCCACTACCCTAATTTATCACAGAAAGGTACAAACTTTTGGTTTAAATATTTTATAATGGCATTCCTCCATTCCTCATGTGATTACAAATATCACACAATTCTTCATGTTCTGGGTTGATGTCTAGGCAGAAATCTAGCAGAGCTGCTTGTTAGATTTTAAATATTTTTTTTATGTTTGACACAGAGATCCTGATGATCTCTCTAAGCTTCCGAATAGATGACAAAAACTGGTCTCTGTTGAGGATTTTCTCTCATTGAAACAAGAAAGAATAGGAGTGGATAGGGCTGAGAGAGCAAATTTCCCTGGTTCATACATTCATTCTTTCTCTAATCAGTCAATAATTACTTACTGAGCATCTTTTTTTTGTGTGACGGGCACCCTTCTGGATGCTAAAAGATATAGTGATATACATGACAGAAAGCATTTCTGCCCTTTTTGAGATTATGTTCAAGTAGAGGCAGAAACAAGCAAGCAAGTAAACACTAAATAATTTTGATATATGAAGAAGTGCTATAATGGGAATTGAAAAACAGAAAAAAAATGACAGATACTGAGTGGACATCAGAAGGGAATACTTTAGAGAAGGTGAGCAGAGAAGACTTCTTGGAGGAGGTTTCTGCAAACAACACTTCTGCAACAGAGCCTTTTTCTACCAGCCAAATGTTCTGAGAAAGAAATTCTCAGCTGAATCCCTGACATGAATGAAAAGAAGGTGCCAGTCATATGAAAACCAGAGGGAAGATAATTTCATGGAGTAGTAATAGCAAGATTGATATATTCAAAGCAAAGAATAAAAGTCAGTTTGAGTACAGTATAGGAAGCAAAGAGAAGAGTAAGAAGTAATTAGGTCACAGAAGCAGGCAGGTATCAGATCTTCCAGGCCATGGTAAGGGATATGGAATTTATTCTAATTCTAATGTAAAATCATTGGAAGGTTTTAAACTAAGCAATGATTGATCCAATTTGTACTTTAAGATCATTCCGGTTTCAGTATAAAGAGTTGTGGAAGGGAAAGGACAAACAGAATCAGGGAAATCAGATAGAAGGTAATTCCTGTAGTCCTGGTTAAAATTGGTGGACTTGATTATTTGCTGGTAGTGCAGATACAGAGAGGAGGACGTAGGGGTATATTTTGAAAATGTAGCTGATAGGATGTGCTAATGAACTAAATATGTGACTGGCAGAATAAAGCAGTATTTTATAGGTAAGGAAACTGAGGCTAGATTTGTTTCCATGGGCAAATTACTTAACTCTATTTCCATGTCATTTGACACAAAGTCCAGCACGCTTTCCTTGACATGACGCTCAAGCCTGCAAAAACTCATCATTTCAATTCATGCCTTTTTTAAAAACACTGGTGTTGATAATTTGAATTGCTGGGCAACTTGCTTTGACTTAGACAACGTTATCATAGAAAAAATAATGAAAGTAATAAACCACTAGGAAGTGCAGAACAATTCCTAGAGTGATAGGCTCCACTCTACTTCTAGCATTAAGCTACAAAACTAGAAGTTTGAATGTCCAATGAAAGAACACATCCTGGTTTTGGCCTTGTTTTCTCTTCTGTAATGTCCTGGCTTGGCTCTGGGGAGGGGAAAGAAAGGACAGTAATGATTAGAACAGCACTTTATATAAATGTGTAAATGT
The DNA here is from genome assembly GCA_029783875.1 of Phataginus tricuspis. Lineage (NCBI taxonomy): Eukaryota > Metazoa > Chordata > Mammalia > Pholidota > Manidae > Phataginus > Phataginus tricuspis. The sequence goes on from JAQQAC010016209.1 coordinate 66,530,410, forward strand.
AAATAGAATATTTACATTTGGTAATATAATATAAATAAAAATATACATGTAAATGTGTAAATGTTTGGGATACCTATGTACATATGTGTCCCAAAATAAAATGAAGATTTCCCCTATGCCTTCCTAACTTACTTCACCCACAGGCTTCCTTACTTAAGTTAAAGGCAACTCCAACCTTCCAGTTACTAGGCCAGAAACCTTAGAGTCATTATTGACTCCTCTCTCTCATACCACACATCCAATCAGTCAGCAAATACTATGGGCTCTATCTACAACATTCATCCAGAATCTAGAGCCTTCTCATCACTTCCACTGCACTATTATGTAGGATCTGGCTTCTTGTTACTACTGTGACCTTTCTCCTGGAAATAAGTTAAAAAACCCTGAGGATAGGAGAATGCCTAATATGCTGAAGAAGAACAAAGAGGCTTTTGTTCTTATCACGGCAGCCAGAACACTGCCTCAGTTTTTTTTGCAGTTAAGGTATTATTGATATACACTCTTATGAAGGTTTCACATGAAAAAACAATGTGGTTACTACATTCACCCATATTATACAGTCCCCACCCATACCCCATTGCAGTCACTGTTGATCAGTGTAGTAAGATGCCACAGATTCACTATTTGCCTTCTCTGTGCTACACTGTATTCCCCCTGACCCCCAACACCATGTGTACCAAACATAATACTCCTCAATCCCCTTCTCCCTCACTCCGCACCTGCCTTCCCACACCCCTCCCCATTGGTAACCACTAGTCCTTTCGTGGAATCTGTGAGTCTGCTGCTCTTTTCTTCCTTCAGTTTTGCTTAATTGTTATACTCCACAAATGAGGGAAATCATTTGGTATTTGTCCTTCTCTGCCTGGCTTATTTCACTGAGCATAATACCCTCTAACTACATCCATGTTGTTGCAAATGGTACGATTTGTTTTCTTCTTATGTCTGATAATATTCCATTGTGTTTATGTACCACATCTTCTTTACCCATTCATCTACTGATGGACACTTAGGTTGATTTCATTTATTGGCTATTGTAAATAGTGCTGTGATAAACATAGGGGTGAATATGTCTTTTTCAAACTGGGCTCCTGCATTCTTAGGGTAAATTCCTAGGAGTGGAATTCCTGGGTCAAATGGTATTTCTATTTTTAGTTTTTTGAGGAACCTACATATTGCTTTCCTCAATGGTTGAAATAATTTATTTTCCCACCAGCAGTGTAGGAGGGTTCCCCATTCTCCACATCCTCAACAACATTTGCTGTGGTTTGTCTTTTGGATGGTGGCCATCCTGACTGGCGTGATGTGATATCTCATTGTGGATTTAATTTGCATTTCTCTGATGATTAGGAATGTGGAGCATATTTTCATGTGCCTTTTGGCCATCTGAATTTCTTCTTTGGAGAACTGTATGTTCAGCTCCTCTGACCATTTTTTAATTGGCTTACTTGCTTTTTGTTTGTTGAGGTTCATGAGCTCTTTATATAATTTGAATGTTAACCCCTTGTTGGAAATGTCATTTACAAATATATTCTCCTATACTATAGGATGTCCTTTTATTCTACTGATGGTGTCCTTTGCTGTACAGAAGATTTTCAGTTTTACATAGTCCCACTTGTTCATTTTTGCTTTTGATTCCCTTGCCCGGGGAGATACGTTCATGAAGAAGTTGCTCATGTTTATGTCCAGTAAATGTTTCCCTATGTTTTTTCTAAGAGTTTTATGTTTTCCTGACTGAAATTCAGGTCTTTGATCCATTTTGAGTTTATTTTTGTGTATGGGGTTACACAATAATCCCGTGTCATTCTCTTACATGTAGCTGTCCAGTTTTGTCAACAACAGCTGTTGAAGAGGCTGTCATTTCCCCATTGTATATCCAGGGCTCCTTTATTGTATATTAATTGACCATATAAAGTTGGGTTTATATCTGGGCTCTCAAGCTGTTCCATTGGTCCATGGGTCTGTGCTTGTGCCAGTACCAAATTGTCTTGATTACTGTGGCTTTGTAGTAGAGTTTGAAGTCAGGGAGCATAATTTCCCCGCTATATACTTCCTTCTCAGGATTACTTTGGCTATTCAGGGTCTTTTGTGGTTCCATATGAATTTTAGAACTATTTCCTCTAGTTCATTGAAGAATTCTGTTGAAATTATGTTAGTGATTGCACTGAATCTGTAGATTGAGTTAGGCAGGATGACCATTTTGACAATATTAATTCTTCCTATCCATGACCACGGATGTGTCGCTATTTATTTGTATCTTCTTTAATTTTTCTCATGAGCGTCTTGTAGATTTCAGAGTATAAGTCTTTTATCTCCTTGGTTATGTTTATTTCTAGGTATTTTATTCTTTTTGATGCAATTGTGAAATAAATTGTTTCCCTTTCGGCTATTATATTGTTAGTATATAGGAATGCAGCATATATCTGAGTATTAATTTTGTATCCCGCAACTTTACTGAATTCATATATTAGATCTAGTAGGTTTGGAGTGGATTCTTTAGGATTTTTTTATGTACAATATCATGTCATCTGCAAACAGGGACAGTTTGAGTTCTTCCTTACCAATCTGGATGCCCTTTATTCCTTTGTGTTTTATGATTGCTGTGGCTAGCACCTCTAGAACTATGTTGAAGAAAAGTGGGGAGCGTGGGCATCCTTGCATTGTTCCTGATCTTAAAGGAAAAGCTTTCAGCTTCTTGCTGTTAAGTATAATGTTGGCTGTGGGTTTGTCATACATGGCCTTTATGATGTTGAGGTAATTATCCTCTATACACATCTTGTTGAGAGTTTTTATCATGAATGGATGTTAAATTTTGTCAAATGCTTTTTCAGCATCCATGAAGATGATCATGTGGTGTTTTTCCTTCTTTTTGTTGATGTAGTGGTTGATGTTGATGGATTTTTGAATGTTATACCATCCCTTCATCCCTGGGATGAATCCCACTTGATTGTGATGGATGACCTTTTTGATGTATTTTTGAATTCGGTTTGCTAATATTTTGTTGAGTATTTTTGCATCTAAGTTCATCAGGGATATTGGTGTGTAATTTTCTTTCTTTGTGGTATCTTTGTCTGGTTTTGGTATTAGTGATGTTGGCGTCGTAGAATGAGTTTGGGAGTATTCCCTCCTCTTCTACTTTTTGGAAAACCTTAAGGAGGATGGTTATTAGGTCCTCACTAAATCTTTGATAAAATTCAGCAGTGCAACCATCTGGATGAGGAGTTTTATTCTTAGGTAGTTTTATGATTACCAATTCAATTTCTTTGCTGGTAATTGGTGTATTCAGATTTTCTGTTTCTTCCTGGGTCAGCCTTGGAAGGTTGTATTTTTCTAGAAAGTTGTCCATGTCTTCTAAGTTATTCAGTTTGTTACCATATAATAATGTTTCATAGTATTCTTTCATAATTCTTTGTATTTCTGTGATGCCCATAGTGATTTTTCCTTTCTCATTTCTAATTCGGTTTATGTGTGTTGACCCTCTTTTTTTCTTGATAATCTGTCTAGGGACTTATCTATTTTGTTTATTTTCTCGAAGAAACAGCTCCTGCTTTCATTGTTTCTTTCTATTGTTTTGTTCTTCTCAATTTTATTTATTTATGCCTTAATATTTCTTATGTCCCTCCTTCTACTGATTTTGGGCCTCATTTGTTTTTCCTTCTCTATTTTTATTATTGTGAGTTTAGACTGTTCATTTGGGACTGTTCTTTCCTAAGGTAGGCTTGTATTGCAATATATTTCCCTCTTAGTGCGGCCTTTGCTACATCCCACTGATTTTGTGAGGTTGAATTATTGTTGTCTTTTGTCTCCATATATTGCTTGATCTCTGTTTGTATTTGGTCATTGATCCATTGATTATTTAGGAGCATGCTATTAAGCCTCAATGTGCTTGTGGGCTTTTTCATTTTCTTTGTGTAATTTATTTCTAGTTTCATACCTTTGTGATCTGAGAAGCTGGTTGGTACAATTTCAATCTTTTTGAATTTACTGAGGTTCTTTTTGTGGCCTGGTATATGATCTATTCTTGAAAATTTTCCATGTGTACTTGAGAAGAATTTGTATCCTGTTTCTTTCGTACGGAGTGTTCTGTAGATGTCCATTATGTCCATCTGTTCTAATAACTTGTTCAGTGCCCCTGTCTCTTTATTTATTTTCTGTCTGGTTGATCTGTCCTTTGCAGTGAGTGGTGTTTTGAAGTCTCCCAGAATGAATGCATTGCATTCTATTTCCCCCTTTAATTATGTTAGTCTTTGTTTCACATATGTGAGTGATCCTGTGTTGGGTGCAAAGATATTCATAATAGTTATATCCTCTTGTTGGACTGACCCCTTATCATAATGTAATGTCCTTCTTTGTCTCTTGTTACTTTCTTTGTTTTGAAGTCTATTTTGTCTGATACAAATACTGCAACTCCTGCTGTTTTCTCCCTATTAGTTGCATGAAATATCTTTTTCCATCCCTTTATTTTCAGTCTGTGTATGTTTTTGGGTTTGAAGTGATTCTCTTGTAGGCAGCTTATAGATGGATCTGGCTTTTTATCCATTTAGTGACTCTACGTCTTTTGATTGGTGCATTCAGAACATTTATACTTAGGGTGATTATCAATAGATAAGTAATTACTGCCTTTGCAGGCTTTAGATTTGTGGTTACCAAAGGTTCAAGGGTAATTCCCTTACTATCTAACAGTCTAATTTAACTCACTGCGTATGCTATTACAAACACAACTTAAAGATTCTTTTTTTTCCTCCTTTTTCTTCCATTCTTTGTATGTTATGAATCACATTCTGTACTCTTTGCCTATCCCTTGGGTGACATCTATTTAGCCTTAGAAATACTTCCATCTACAGGATTCTCTCCTAAATGCACTGTAGAGGTAGTTTGTGGGAAGTAAATTCTCTCACCTTTTACTTATCTGAAAATTGTTTAGTCCCTCCTTCAAATATAAATCATAACTTTTCTGGATAGAGTATTCTTTGTTCAAGGCCCTTCTGCTTCATTGCATTAAATATGTTATGCCATTCCCTTCTGGCATGTAATATTTCTGTTGAGAAATCTGATGATAGCCTGATGGGTTTTCCTTTGTATGTGATCTTTTTCTCTCTCAAGCTGCTTTTAAAGGTTTTACTTTACCCTTGATATTTGACATTTTAATTATTATAGGTCTTGATGTTGTCTTCCTTGGGTCCCTTGTCTTGGGGATCTGTGCATCTCCATGGCTTGAGAGACTATCTCCTTCCCCAGATTGGGGACTTTTTCATCAATTACCTCCTGAATGACACTTTCTATCCCTTTTTCTCTCTCTTCTTCTTCTGATACCCTTTTTATGCAAACATTATTCTGTTTGGATTGGTCACACAGTTCTCTCAATATTCTTTCTTTCTTAGAGATCATTTGTTTTCTCTGTGCCTCAGCTTCTTTGTATTCCTCTTCTCTAATTTCTGTTTCATTTATTGTCTCCTCCACTGTATCTAATCTGCTTTTAATACCATCCATTGTATGTTTCATTTCAGATATGGAATTTCTTAATGATTGAATCTCCAACTTTTTTCTCTCTGTGCCCCAGCTTCCTTGTATTCCACTTCTCTAATTTCTGTTCCATTTATCGTCTCTTTTACTACATCTAATCTGCTTTTAAATCCCTCCATTGTATGTTTCTTTTCAGATATGGAATTTCTTAATGACTGAATGTCCATATTAAATTCATTCCTGAGTTGTTGAATATTTTTCTGTACCTCCATAAGCATGTTTATGATTTTTATTTTGAACTCTCTTTCAGGAAGATTGGTGAGTTCAATTTCATTTGGCCCTTTTTCTGTGGTTAGTGAGATTTTGGTCTGAACCATGTTCTTTTGACATTTCTTATTTATGTGTGGTGCCCTTTTGTTTCCAGAAGTTCCAGTCTCTGGAGCTGCTCAGCACCTAGAGTGAGATTGGGGATCATAGGGGAGGGGAGTTGGTGCCTGGGGGAAGGTAAGATCTGTTAATTCATTTCTGTCTGCCATGCCTGTCTCCAGTATAAGAGCCAGGGGGGCGAGCACACAGGTGTAAGCATCTATGCTTGGCGTCTCTAGCAGTTGTTGGTGGGGCCTCCCTCTGACTGGCCTTATGCCAGTACACTGAGTGCCGGTTTGAAAGCCACTGCCATCAGGCCAAGAGGAATGCTCGGTAGTCTGCATATCACAGTGGGCAACCTCAGAGCTGAATAGCCAGTCAGGGGGATGGAGCACCTGAGGCTCCTCAAAGTTCCCAATCTGCTGGGCAGAGCATGCCCAGACAAACTTGTCCCCCTGTCCCTTCTCCCACACAGCAAGCTCCCTGCAAACCCCATTCCTTCAGCAGCCCTCTTGCTGCTAGGAAGCCTCTCAGACCACTTGCCTTTCCCTTGTCCCAGAGCGGCTGGGTGTGGATACCGTCCTTCACAAATGGCCGGAATCTGTCTCTCAAGCCCTCCAACTGTCCCAGTTCCCCATCCTCCAGAACACCACACAATGTAGGTTTCTGCTCGCAAAGCAGTTCTCCAGGGCTAAGTGTTCAGCAGTCACAGGCTTCCACACCCTCTCCACTCCATTTCTCTTCCTCCTGCCAGTGAGCTGGGGAGGGGAAGGGCCAGAGTCCCACCAGATCAATGCTTTGGTATATTACCCTGTTTCGTGAGTTCTTCTCTGTTTGTGAGGTCTGTATGCAGTCTGGTGCAGCCTTCTTTCCTGTTGCTGTTTTGGGGTTAGTTGTATTAACTATATTTTTGCACTATTTGTGGTTTTAGGAGGAGTTCTCTGTATCACCTCTCATGCTGCCATCTTGAATCCAATTCCTGTTCCTAGTCTTTTTTGTGTTAACCATCCAAATGTGTGAGGTTATATCTCATTGTGGTTTTAATTTTAATTTCCCTGATAATAAACGATGTGGAGCATCTTTTCATGTGTCTGTTGGTGATCTAAATTTCTTCATTGGAGAAGTGTCTGTTCATATTCTGTGACCATTTTTTAATATGAAGAAATTCTTATGTGCATCTTATGCCTCTGAGAAACTAATATGTTGGAAAGAGCCTAGTTCCCTAAAGTCACATCCTATCATTTTTGCTGTAAGCTGTAACAAATTCCGTAGATGTCAGTTATCCTTTTCGTGGAAGACATTACTGACACAGACATCAGAAGCACACGTGATACAAAATTCTTTGTAATTTATTTCAGAACAAATATTTAAAGTAAATTATCTACATTTCTAATTGTTTTATTCATCAAACACGTAAATTGGGGTTAAAGACACATTGTCACCTAAAAGTAAGTAACTACTATTTATAGAATCATTAATTATCTAATCAAATGTTTATTGGTCTGTTCAGATGGTCTATTTCTGACTGAGCCATTCTTGGAAGATTGTATTTTTCCAGAAATGTGTCCATTTCTTCTAGGTTATTCAATTTGTTAGTATATAATTTTTCATAGTATTCTCTAATAATTCTTTGTATTTCTGTTGTGTCTGTAGTGATTTTTCCTTTTTATTTCTGATTCTGTTTATGTGTGTAGACACTCTTTTTTTCTTGATAAGTCTGGCTAGGGGTTTATCTATTTTGTTTATTTTCTCAAAGAACCAGCTCTTGCTTTCATTGATTCTTTCCATTGTTTTATTCTTCTCAATTTTATTTATTTCTGCTCTATTCTTTAATATGACCCTCCTTCTACTGACTTTGGGCCTCATTTGTTCTTCTTTTTCTAGTTTTGTTAATTGTGATTTTAGAATGTTCATATGGAATTGTTCTTCTTTCTTGAGGTAGGCCTGTATTGCAATATACTTCTTTCTTAGCCTGGACTTTGCTGCATCCCACAGATTTTGCAGTATTAAATTATTGTTGTCATTTGTCTAAATATTGCTTGATCTCTGTTTTTATTTGGTCATCGATCCATTGGTTATTTAGGAGCATGTTGTGAAACCTCCATGTGTTTGTTGGATTTTTCATTATCTTTGAGTAATTAATTTCTAGTTTCATACCTTTGTGGTCTGAGAAACTGGTTGGTACAATTTCAGTCTTTTTGAATTTACCAAGGCTCTTTTTGTGGCCTAGTATATGATCTATTCTTGAAAATGTTCCATGTGCACTTGAGAAGAATGTACTGCTTTTGGGTGTAGAGTTACATAGATGTCTGTTAGGTCCATCTGTTCTACTGTTTTGTTCAGTGCCTCTGTCTCATTACTTATTTTCTGTATGATTGATCTGTCCTTTGGAGTGAGCTGAGTGTTAAAGTCTCCTAGAATGAATATATTGCATTCTATTTCCCCTTTTAATTCTGTGTTTGTTTCACATATGTAGGGGCTCATGTGTTGGGTGCATAGATATTTATAATGGTTATATCTTCTTGTTGGATTGACCCCTTTATCACTATGTAATGTCCTTCTTTGTCTCTTGTGACTTTCTTTCTTTTGAAGTCTACTTTGTCTGATACAAGTACTGCAACTCTGCTTTTTTCTCCCTATAAGTTGCATGAAATATTTTTTTCCATCCCTTCACTTTTAGTCTGTGTATGTCTTTGTGTTTAAAGTGAGTCTCTTGTAGGCAGCATATAGATGGGTCTTATTTTTTATCAGTTCAGTGACTCTATGTATTTTGATTGGTGCCTTCAGTCCATTTACATTTAGGGTGATTATTGATAGGTATGTACTTATTGCAATTGCAGGCTTTAGATTCTTGATTACTAAAGGTTCAAGGTTAATGTCCTTACTATCTAAGAGTTTAACTAAACACTCTTAGGATGCTTTTACAAACACACTCTTAATGTTCTATTTTTTCTCCTCCTTTTTCTTCCTCCACCATTCTTTATATATTAGGTATCATATTCTCTACTCTCTGTCTATCCCTTGACTAACTTTGGGGATAGTTAATTCAATTTTGCATTTTCTTAGTAATTAGCTGTTCTACTTTCTTTACTGTGGTTTTATTATCTCTGGTGACAGCTATTAAGCCTTAGGAACACTTCCATCTATAGCAGTCCCTCAAAAATACACTGTAGAGATCGTTTGTGGGAGGTAAATTCTCTCAGCTTTTGCTTATCTGGAAGTTCCTTAATCCCTCATTCAAATTTAAATGATAATCTTGCCAGATAAAGTATTCTTGGTTCGAGGCCCTTCTGCTTCATTGCATAAAATATATCATGCCACTACTTTCTGGCCTATAAGGTTTCTGCTGAGAAGTCTGATGATAGCCTGATGGGCTTTCCTTTGTATGTCATCTTACTTCTCTCTCTGGCTGCTTTTAATTGTCTGTTCTTATCCTTGATCTTTGCCATTTTAATTATTATGTCTTGGTGTTGTCTTCCTTGGGCCCCTGTATTGGGATATCTGTGCACCTCCATGGCCTAAGAGACTATCTCTATCCCCAGATTGGGGAAGTTTTCAGCCATTACCTCCTCAAAGACACTTTTGTCCCTTTCTCTCTCTTCTTCTTCTTCTGGTACCCCTATAATACGAGTATTGTTTCATTTGGATTGTTCACACAGTTCTCTCAATATTCTTTCCTTCTTAGAGACCCTTTTTTCTCTCTGTGCTTCAGCTTCTTTGTATTCCTCTTCTCTAATTTCTATTTCATTTATTGTCTCCTCCACCATATCTAATCTGTTTTTAAAACCTTCCATTGTATTCTTAATTTCTGATACTGTGTTCAATAGTGATTGGATCTCCCACTGTAATTCACTCCTGAGTTCTTGAATATTTTTCTGTACCTCCATGAACAAGTTTATGATTTTTGTTTTGAAATCTCTTTCAGGAAGATTCATGAGGTCAGGTTTATTTGACTCGTCCTCTGGTATATATATGATTTTGCTTTAAACCAGGTTCCTTTGACATTTCATATTTGAATGTGGTGCACTCTAGTACCCAGATGCTCTATTCTCTGGAGCTGCTCAGCCCCTGGAGCAATGTTGGGGGTTGCAGGGGAGTGGCGTTGGTACCTGGGGGGAGTAAAGAGCTGTTTTCTGCTTCCCAGCTGCTATGCCTGCCTCCACTGTCAGAACAAGTGGCCCAAGCACACATGTATAAGTATCTATGCTTTGCATTTGTAGATGCTGTAAGTGTGGCTTACCTCTGGTTGGCCTGACTCCAGTGTAAGGTTTGCTGGTTTGCGATGCAGGTGTGGGCTGGCCACAGGGAAAGCACAGTAAGCTGTGTATCATGGAGGGGGCCTTGTAGCTATGTAGTCAGCCAGAGGGCTGGAGCACCTGCAGATTATGAAAGTTCCCAACCTGCTGGGTAGATTGCTTCTGTACAACTTTTTCTACCTGTCCTTTATCCTGAACATTAAGCTCCATGCATTCCTTGCCCCTTTAACAGCCCTCTCACTGTTAGGAAGTCTTTCAGGCTGCCAGCCTTTATTTTGTCCGAGAGCAGCCAGATGTGGATCCCTAAGTGGCTGGAATCTCAGTGTCTCCAGGTATTCTGCCCGTCTTAGGTTTCCAACCCCCCAAATCACCAGAACACCATGCAGTGTAGGTTTGTGCCTCCAGAACAGATCTCCAGAGATACGTGTTCAGCAGCCCCAGGCCTCCACTCCCTCCCTGTTCCATTTCTCTTCCCTCCCACCCATTAGCTGGGGTGTGGGAAGGGCTTGGGTCCTGCCAGGTCACGCCTTTGGTACATTACCCTGTTCCGTGACATCAGCTCTTTTCTCCAGGTGTATGCAGTCTGGTGCAGCCTTCTTTCTTGTTGTTCTTTCAGTATAGTTGTATTAATTATACTTTTGTATTATATGTGGTTTTAGGAGGAAGCCTGTGTCTCACCTCTCATGCTGCCATCTTTAATCCAACTCAATGCCTCCATTTTTAAATTGACAATTACCTCTACCAGGAAGGTTCTTTCCTCAGATTATTAAAAGTCTTTGCTAAAATTCACCTTTCTGGTGAGGTATTTCCTGACTACCCTATTTTGAATTATAGTCTCTCAGCTCCAGTACTCTTTATCCTCATTTCCTGTGTGAAATTTAATCCAAAGTGCTAATATATCATCTATTTATTTTGTTTGTGTTGTTTATTACTGTCTATATCTCCCTAGCTAGAATACATACATCATGAGGGCAGAGATATTTTATGTCTTTTTACTTCACTGCTGTATCCCCAGTAGACATTCATTTAAGACTTATTGAATGAAAACATAAATAAATGAAACACAGTGCTTTGGCAACAGGCAGTCACACTTTCCACTAAGACCCTTTTTTATAATTTCTTTTTTTATCATTTTTATTGGAATATAGTTTATACACAATATTATTCTGGTTTCAGATGAACAACTTCATGATTCATTAATTATATACATTATTCAATGCTCACCATGATAAATTTAGCTACTGTCTGTTACCATACAAAGATATTACAATATTATGAGATATACTCCCTATGCCATACTTCCATCCTTCCCTGTGATTATTTTATAATTTGAATTTTGTACCTCATAATCCCCTTCACTTATTTCACCACTCCACCCTTCTGTAGTGGTAATTGTCCCTCCATTCTCTGTGTTTATGAGTTGCTTGTTTGCTATGCTTGCCTATGAACAATAACATTATGTTAATTATCTGGGCTTGATAATTACTGGGAACTCTAAGGACATACAAAAATCATTCCACTGCTTCATCTTTTATGAAAAAATTCTGATTTGGTTCATACAGTATGAATTAAATGTTAAAACTGGCAATAAACTCCAAATGTACAGGATCAAAACAAGCTGACATTCATATATCATCCATCAATTTTCTATATTACTGAGGCTATACTATATGCACAGAAGTACAAAACTGCCATAAAATAATGCTTCTTTCTTTTCTTTCCCATTGATACATTTTATCATACAAGTTAGAGGTGGTCATTTTGAGTCTGTTAGCTTAGGTATATAATAGTAAGGGAAAAAAGGAATTCCAAGTCCAAGAAATATTTTGTCAATCAAAAGTGTCAGGTTGTTATAATAACATTTTCTCTCACATGAGAGTAGAAGATAAGTATGTAAAAACCACTGGGTCTTATTCCCACCCTACTACTGTCTTATTAAATATAATGATAGATCATCAAATTGGCTGACCCATTTGTTAAAATTAAGCTAGAAGCATCTGTGCATCTATGGACAAAATTTGGAAAAAGCCATAGTAGAAATTATTGAAATATACACTAACAAGTGTTCCACAGAAAGCAATTTTCTTCTCAAATAGACAAATATATCACAGTGTACTGAAAGTATTCCTCTTAAATAATTCTTATTAATTTGTAGAGTGTTAGAGCTCGAAGGGATCATGGAACTTATCTCCTGGGTAAGAAAGAGTCCACTGCAAGGTCATATATCATTCTAATAGCAGATCAGGGTATAGGTTTTTGATCTCTGGATTCTGTACTAGTGTTTTTTCTACCACACAGTGTAGCCTCCCTCTAAGAAATAAAGTAAGAAATTACTCTTCATGACAAACTTGCAGGACTCTATTCTTGTAAATACTGGAAAGTTTAATTTGTTAGTTATAGACACCAAATATATGGTGTTCAATTCTTATTAACAAAAATTTTTCAACAGGTGGAATTTTGCCTCATTGAGTATATGATGCACCCTAGTTACTAAAATATGTGAAAAGGGTATAGAGAGAGGGTTGTAACCTAAGTTGTCAATTATGCATTGATATATGGCATAGAGGCTTTTAAAATGGAAATGTGATGCATGAATCTGAATTTAATGTTCTCTTTTGTGATGTTGAACTAGTGCACAACATAGAAGGAAGGTAGAGATGAGGAAAAAAAGAGCATGAACTGAAGAATGATGCTGTAGTTGCAGCAGAAACCTGATTATAAGGGTAAAGTAAGAAATCCATACTCAAAAGTTCCTGGGAACATTTTCACCTGAAGCATTGTAGTGATTTGTTGTAATCAGTTTTTTCAGATGATTGGTGACCTTGATCTTTAGGAGTCCATGGCCTGAACTAGGAATACTGCCCTAATCTATTCTAACACTAAAGCATCATTTACCTTCCAGACATCTCCACTGAGAAGATCCACTTTTATTTCAAACAGTGTGTCCAGAATTTAAGATTTAATCCCTTTATACTTCACCTCTAAACTACTATCTATTCCCAAGTAATCTGTTTTTATCAATGACATTTTCTACACACCCAAAAGTGAAAACTTGAGATATGTTTTTGACACTACCTTAGTCCTTTCCTGCCACGTTCCTTTCTGTAGCATATACAATGACCAAGTCTTATTTATTTTTCCTTCAAAATGTACGTGGAATCCCTTCCTTCCTTTCTTTATGGCTCTTAACACCTTAGGCTATGCTTTTAAATCAATTTGTGACTGGATTAAGGCAACAGATTTCTAAGTCGTCTCCTTATTACCTGTCTCTTTGCTTTGTCTGTCCCACAAATTGCTGTCAGATTTCTTTCCTGCTTTCATCATGTCACAGTGCCTTACACATAGTTGACTCTCAGGCAATAATTATTGACTGAATAAGTATTAATTAAAACCTGATTAAAAATCTACACTGATTGCCCTGTACATTGTCAACAATTTTAAAGCACTCCAAAGTTTGTTCCCTTCTTATTTCTCCACAAAAAATGTTTCTGCTATAGTCATTTTGGTTTTCTTGTTAAACACACAATGTGAACTTCTACAACTCTTTTCTCTCTGTAGTACCTTTTCTTGTCATTATGACTATCTGAATTCTATGCTTTCTTTAACACTCAGTTCAGGCCTAAACTCCTCCTTGAGGCCTTTTCCAATTGCTAAAGTTCGTAAGAGGCTCTGATGGCTGTGAATTCCAAAAACTAGAATTACATACTATCCCATATTTCATGTTTGTCTACCCAACCACAATTGATATCTTGAGGGCATGAACCTCCAACAGGTTTCTTGTCTTCCATGAGTTTCAGTTTGCTTATGAGTAAAATTAAGTTAATTGTACTTACATCCCTGAGTTGTTAGGAAAATCCCTAGCTGATTTTCTAGCCCATAATATATGCTCACAAATGCTAGTTCAATTTTTGTGTTGCTTATATAGCCTAGAATATATTCTTTCACATAGTGGGTTCTCTGCTTGTCTGACTGAACTGAACAGAAAAGACTATAGGACAGCACAAACCATTTCCTTGTTTTCAGTTGTGGTGCCAGTGATGGTATAAGGGTGTATTTGTGGGCATGTATGCTAGAAGGGAGGAGGGGAAAGAGATAAGGAAGAAAGGAGAAACTGAGGATAAAACTGAAATGTTACAATTCCCAGTTAATGGCCTCACTTAATTCAAGATTATGTTGAGAGAAGAGCAAGAAAACAGGAAGAGGGAGGTTGTCATGTGGAACAATAAGGCTTCACTGTGTTGAATTCCCATTTGTTAAGTTATAAAAAAAGCCCTGATGAGTATTCTTTATTGAAACATGATACAGTAACATTTGTCCAACCCTGATGGACAAATAAAATCGGTCTCTAACAGCAGTCCATGAAGTAACACATAATATCCTTACATTTGCAAAGGACTAAGGGCCAAGACCAAGAGGTTAAACTCAAGTCAAACTAAGAATGGCTGGATGGAATTCCTTAAGCATTAATAGGAACTTCAGTCCCATACAAACAGACACACACACTCACAACCACACACACTCACACACACACATTCATAGGAATTGCCAGCATCTTCCTAGGTGTTAAATGTAGACATTTCTTGGCAATTGCCTATATGTTTAGCCTTTGATATGGCTATATGTAAATGACTCAAAAGGCCATAATTATGTGTCTTCAGGTCATTTCATGTGACTATCAGCACAGCACAATATTGATATCAACAATAATAGTAATCGCCATTACCATCATTTATAATTACAGAGTTCTTTACAGTTTACAAAGATTTTTCACATATATTCGGGTTCAACAGAGTACTTAATTCAATCATGAGTACCTATTACATCATAAGTATGTTTGCATACATTCTCTGTGATCCTTGTAACATTTTGTAGTTAGAAGAATGGACTTATTCATATCTTACAGATGAGAAAACTTGAGGCTCAGGGAAACTATCTTTCCAAGACCACAGGGCGAGTTGGTGGAAGAACCAGAACTAAAATGTTTGATTTATAATACAAGACAAGTCCTTATTCTCTACTTTAAAATCAATACTAACTTCATTTAAATTCTTAATAAATCACATTTTATGAATTTCTGACACTTGCAGTCTAAAGTGCCAAAAAAGAATTTCAGTTCATCCCTTAGACTCCATTCAGGCTTTTACCATCTTTGACACCATCACTCACCTATTCTTCCAGGATGACAGCCTTCATTTTTTTATTCCTCTCTTTCATGACTCCTATCTGCCATATAAAATCTAAATCCTGATGAGTCTTTGCCACATATATATCAAAGTTACTATTTTCCTTTTGGGAGCAAAAGTTCTTCCATCTATAAAATGAGGGGGTCACACTTAGGTTCCTTGAATTCTTTACTAGCGCTAACATTCTAAGATTCAACGAAATATAGAACTGTTAACAGATCCTATTTGTGTAATATAATTATTTCCATTATCCTATAATTCATCAAATTTATATAGTAAAGCTAATGTGGTTAGGATAAAATCCAGATTTTCACTAATTATTTCAGGAGCATTGGAGGGAACTGAAGAGTGAAGCAGAGGCTTCGGTTTTATACATCTTTATACTTTTTTCATTTATCCCCATAAACATGAGTTTCTGTGTAATTGAAAAAAACATAAAGAAACTAAACATAAAAATAATTCATCCATTCATTCAATAAATATTTATCAATCACTTAGTAAATGCAAATCCCTGTAAGGTACAATGATGAACAAGACAGATATGGCTCTTAATCTTGTAGACCTTAAAAGAGTGATAGATTCTCAAAAGAAGTTTAATAGGGCATTTGAACTACTCAAAATGTTTTTCTTAAAATATGGTATGGAGTGTGCCTGCATCAGAACCATCTATGCATCTGAAAAATTCAGATTATTAATGCCCTATCATAAACTTATTGAATTAAAATATATGGGGTGTGAAGCCAGAGATTCTCATTTTAATTTGATTCAGATCAGTCAATGGATTTCCTTGACCAAGGATGGGTGGAATTATGCAAATCAAGTTGGGAAAATTTGTTTGGTACTGTTATGCAGGCTGGAGTAACAAGGAGAAAGACTGAAATAAAAGAGATTAGCTAGAACACAGATGAAGCAATACATATATAATTGAGATTCTGAACTCCAGTGATGGGTGTGAAACTTGTATTCAATAAGGGGTTAGAAGTAGTGAATTACTTTTTTAAAAAGTGACACTTAAAAAACTCTATTTTCCATCTATTCTTATTCTCTTAACTAGACATGCTGGTTTGCTCTTAGATTAGAGGACAGTTCTTTCTGTATTAGGCTATTTGACTCTTTAAGGCATATTATAGCTTGATTTGCCATGGTTAAGGATTGAACCCCTTTTGAGCATTTGGTCTATATATTGTAAGTTGTTTAGTAATAAGAAATTTGTTCTCTTTAAGTGCCAAACAAGGAAAAAGGAGTCTTTATCCACATTACCTGTTTTTTGAGTTGTGATGTCCTAAGAGTTCTTAGGGATAATTACCTCATAGGTTCCATGTGTAGTGAACTGATGAGAGAAAACTGTCACTGGTTTTAGATAATTGTTTAATGTTAGAGCGGAAGGAGACTATGGTAATTGTTTGATTCCACTATCTTACTTTACCAATTAGGAATTTGAAGTACAGAGAAGTTAACTAACTAGATTTTCATCACCAATAAGCCAGGATCAGAGTCTGAAGTAGAACCCAGAGCTCTAACTCCTAGCCTTAATCCCTTTCTGCTTCACCATGTACTTTCCTTTGCCTCTGGCCACCATTTTGATTATCACTATCTCTGCACTTAAAAAAGAAATCACATCTGGTTTAGAGAGGAAAAAGATGGTGGTGTGAGAATTGAAGCAGAAACATCCTCCCCAAATAACATGAAACAGGAAAATACAGCAAATACAACTAACCCTGAAAAAATTACCTGCAGACAGCATAACAGACTGCCTACATCTGAGGAAAAGATAAGACCTCACAGAAAAGGGTGAAGTAGCAAAGCCACAACCCAGCAAGACCCAAGCACTGCCTACCCAACCCCACAGGCAGGAGGAAGAGAAACATAGCAGGGAGGGAGTAGAAGCCCAGGACTGTGGAACACCCAGCCCTGGATATATGTTCTGGGAGCACAAACTCACATTACATGATGCTCTGGAGATTAGTGGTGTTGGAAATAAAAGAAGGGCAGAATACTCAGAGAGACTGAGATTCCAGCCACTTGTGGAGAACAGGTAAGCATACTCAGCCCCTGGGGACAAAATAAGGTGGGCAGCTTGAAAGACTTCCCACCAGTGAGAGGAGGACTAAAAGAGCAAAGATTACACAGAGCTCACTGCTCAGGAGAAAGGACAGGTGGGCAAAATAATCCTGGCATGCTCATCCCAGCAGAATGGGAACTCTAAGGAGCTTAATACACTCCATCCTATTAGCTTGCAACAAAGTCTTGAGCCCCCACACTGCAATATACAGCCTGACACTCCTTCCTCCTGGAAGACACTGGTGTTGCTCATTTGCTGCCCCTGCCATCACACCAGGCCAGCTGGACAGTGGCCCTGAATATGACAGCTACAGGGCCATAGCACAGAGGCTCCTACCAGCATACTTGGCCCACTGGACCTGACAGCAGAGGCAGGCATTACAGCTGGGAAGACAGGAAAGAGCTCTTTCCTCCCAGCAGCTGCCAGTTCTGCTTGCCTGTGACCCTTGCCATTGCATCAGGTGCTCGGTAGCTCCAGAGAGTACAGCTTCAAGGCACTAGAGGGCACAGCCTATAAAAGGAAATACTAAGAAAATGAAATGGCAAAATAATTTGGTCTAAACAAAACTGCAGGAAAAAATGTCAGAAAGTGGGCTCAAAGAAACAGAAATCACTGTGGGGAGCCGTGTTTGGTTATTGCTTGACATAAGTGAAGCCATTTTGTGAACTTCCTCCATATTGCAAAGGGAATTTGTTTATTCTGTAACTCTTGTCCTTGTACTAGTTGTTTTGGAGACGTGAGGGCTTTGGAGCAGAGTGACCGTTCCTTGACTCATGGAATGGGCAGCTTGTTTGGGAAAAGCAACTCTCTGTATGATAAGGAAGTGCTTTTGTTGTGTCTGAAAAAGCCTGAGAATTTAACCTTTAAGCTTCTTGCCTCTTCTTTGCTGTTGTAAAAATATAAGCCCCAGAATAAAGACTTTGGCATTCTGCACAAGACAGATTGTCCTCCTGTGATTTCTGTATATACAGCCTAGCCCCCCTCTTCAGGAACCTTTCAACTGCTGACGGCTGGCTCCGTCAAATCACCAAACTTCTTAATAAATATTTCAAAATAAAAGCCATAAACATGCTCTCAGAGCTACATAAAAATATTCAATATCTCAGGGAGGACTTCAAAAGATAGAGACTTTGAAAAATACAGTATCTGAAATGAATCATAGAATGGAGGGATTTAAAAGTAGATTAGATGACGTAGATGAGGTGGTAGATGAAACAGAAAATAGAAAACAGGAAAACAGGCTGAGGCACAGATAGAAAAAAATCCCTGTAGAAATGAAAGAATAATAAGCAAGCTGTGTGACCAAGACAAATGAAACAATATTTGCATTATAGGGGTACCAAAAGAAGAGAGAGAAAAAAGGAAAGTCTCTTTGAGGAAATAATTCCTGAAAATGTCCACAGTCTTGGGAAGGAAATAGTCTCTCAGGTCGTGGAAGTTCAGAGACTTCCTAACACAAGGGACCCTAGGATGACAACACCAAGATATATAATAATTAAAATGGCAAATATCAAGGACAAGGAGAGAGTACATAAAGCAGCCAGAGAGAGAGAAAAGATCACTTATACAGTAAATTCCATCAGGCTATCAAGTGTCACTTCTCAGCAGAAACCTTACAGACCAGAAGGGAAAGGCATGATATATTTAATGCAATGAGGTAGAAAGGCCTCCAAACAAGAACACTCTACCTAGCAAGATTATAATTTAAATTTTAAGCAGGGATTAAGCAATTCCCAGATAAGGAAAAGTTGAGGGAATTCATCATCCACAAGGTGTCTCTACAGTATATCTTAAAGTATTTAAAATAGCATAACAAGTGACTTAAGATAGACTGTTAGATACTAAGGAAGCTGCCCTTGAACCTTTGGTAACCACAAACCTAAAGCCCACAATGACAATGAGTAAAAATTTTTGATAATTGCCCTAAATGTAAATGAACTGAATACACTGATCAAAACATATAGAGTTACAGAAGAGATTAAAAAAACAGGACCTATCTATATGTTCCCAACAAGAGACTAATTTGAAACCCAAGGACATACATAGACTAACAATTAAGGGATGGAAAAAGATATTTCATACAAATAATAGGGAGAAAAAAGCAGGAGTTGCTGTACTTATATCATGCCATATACAGCAAACCACAGCCAACATCATGCTTAACAGTGAAAATCCAGAGGCTCTTCCCCTAAGATTGGGAACAAGACAAGGATGCCCACTCTCACCACATTTTTTCAACATAGTACTGAGTTACTAGCCACAGCAATCAGACAATACAAAGAAATAAAACACATCTGGATAGGAAAAGAAGAAGTTAAACTATCACTGTTTGCAGATGACATGATATTGTACATGAAAAAAACTAAATAATCCACCCCAAAACTACTATAACTAATAACCGATTTCAGCAAAGTTGCAGAATACAAAATTAATACACAGAAATCTGTTGCATTCCTCTACACAAACAATGAAATAGCAGAAAGTGAAATCAAGAAAACAACTCCACTTACAATTGCATCAAAAAGAATAAAATATCTAGGAATAAACCTAACCAAGGAAGTGAAAGACCTATACCCTGAAATCTACAAGACACTCATGAAAGAAATTAAAGAAGATACCAATAAATGGAAATACACCCCATACTGATGTAGGAATAATTAATATTGTCAAAATGCCATTCTGGCTAAAGAAATCTACAGATTCAATGCAACCCCTATCAAAATACCAACAGCATTCTTCAATGAACTAGAACAAATAGTTCTAAAATTCATTGGAATCACAAAAAACCCTGAATAGCCGAAGCAATCCTGAGAGGGAAGAACAAAACTGGGAGGATAATACTCCCCAACTTCAAGCTCTACTGCAAAGCCACAGTAATTAAAACAATTTGGTATGGCACAACAACAGTTCCTTAGATAAATGGAACAGAATAAAGGCCCCAGATATAAACCCACACATATATGGCCAATTTATATATGATAAAGGAGTCATGGATATAAAATGGGGGGAAAAGCCTCTTTAACAAATTGTGTTGGGAAAACTAGACAACTAAATGTGAGAGAACAATGCTGTATTGTTGTCTAACTCCATATACAAAAGTAAACTTAAAATGGATCAAAGACCTGAATCTAAGTCATGAAATCATAAAATTCATAGATGAAAACATAGAAAATAATCTCTTGAATATAAATATGAGCAACTTTTTCTTGTACACATCTCAGGCAAGGGAAACAAAAGCAAAGATGACCAAATGGGATTACATCAAACTAAAAAACTTCTGTGCAGCAAAGATCACAATCAACAGGACAAAAAGGCATCCTACAATATGGAAGAATATATTTGTAAATGACTCCTCTGATAAGGGGTTAACCTCCAAAGTATATAAAGAACCCACACCACTCAACAGGCAAAAAACAAATAACCCAGTTAACAAATGGGCAGAGGATCTGAATATGCACTTCTCCCAAGAAGAAATTTGAGTGGCCAACAGACCCATGAAAAGATGGTCCATATTGCTAATCATTAGGGAAGTGCAAATGAAAACCACAATGAGATATAACCTCACACCATTTAGGATGTCCAACATCCAAAAGACAAGGAACAACAAATGCTGATGATGATGTGGAGAAAGCGGAACCCTCCTATACTGCTGGTGGGAATGTAAATTAGTTCAGCCATTGTGGAAAGCAATAGGGAGGTTCCTAAAAAAACTGGGAATGGATATGTCATTTGACTCAGTGATTCTACTCCTCGGAATTTACACAAAGAAATCAAGATCCCTGATTCAAAAAGACATATGCACCCTATATCTATTGCAGCACATTTTACAATAGCCAAGATATGGAAGCAACCCAAGTGTCCATCAACAGATGAATTCATAAAGAAAAGGTTGTACATATACACAATGGAATATTATTCAACCATAAAAAGGAAACAGATCCTACCATTTGCAACAACATGGATGGAGCTTGGGGATGTTATGGTCAGTGAAATAAACTAGGCTGGGAAAGAAAAGTACCATATTATTTCACTTATTTGTGGAGTATAAAACCAGAGCAAAACAGAAGGAACAAAGCAGGAGCAGACTCAGACTCCAAGAAGGGACTAGCAGTTACCAAATGGAAAGGGGGTGGGGAGGGAGGGAGAACGGGGTTAAGGGGCACTATAATTAGCAATCACAATAAAGGTAAGTTACTGGGAAGGCAGTACAGCATGGAGAAATCAAGTAATGACTCTATAGCATCTTACTATACTGATATACAGTAACTGCAGTGGTGGGGTGAGGACTAGATAACACTAGTTAATGCTGAAAGCACAAGGTTGTTCATGTGAAACCTTCAAAAGATTGTGTGTCATTGATACTTTAATTTAAAAAAAATTGGAGATCCTCCTACGTCCCCCAAAAATCCCCTCATCTGTTACCCTAGCAGTTTCCCCCTTATAAGAACAATCAAATCGTGTCATATTTTCTAATGTTAATAAAAATGTGGATTGGATAAAAGATGGTGGCGTGAGAGGTGAGACAGAGGCTTCCTCCTAAAACTGCATATAATTTGAAAATATAACTAATACAACTACTCTTGAAAGAGCAACAGGAAAGAGGACTGCAACAAACCGCATACACCTGGAGACAAGAGCAGGCCTCATAGAAAAGAGTAACATACTAAAGCTGTGGTCCTGCAGGATCCAAGCCCTTCCCCCACCCCAGCTCACCGGCAGGAGTAAGAGGACCTGAGCAAGGAGGGAGTGGAGATATGGGACTGCTGAATACCTAACTCTAGAGATCTGCTCTGGGAGCACAAAGCTACATTTCATGGTGTTTGCATGATACTCTTGTAATTAGGGGGTTGGAAGCTAGGACAGGCAGAATTCCTGGAGAGACTAAGATTCCAGCTACATGTGGAAAGCAGGGATCCATATCCAGCTGCTCTGGGACAAAAGAAAGATGGGCAGTCTGAGAGAATTCCTAACAAAGAATCCCTTAGCAAGAGGGCTGCTAAAGGGGCAAGGATTGCACAGAGCTTACTGCTCAGGAGAAAGGACAGGTAGACAAAATTGTCCAGGTGCACTCTGCCCAGCAGATTGGGAGTTTTCATGATCTTCAGGTGCTCCAGCTCCTTTCATCAAAGTTGCAGTATACAAAATTAATGTGCAGAAATCTATGGCATTCCTATACACTAACAATGACCTAGCAGAGAGAGAAATCAGGAAAACAATGCCATTCAAAGTTGCGTCAAAAAGAATAAAATACCTAGGAGTAAACCTAACAAAGGAAGTGAAAGACCTATACTCTGAAAACTACAAGACACTCATGAGAGAAATTAAAGAAGATACCAATATGGAAACACATGCCATGCTCATGGATAGGAAGAATTAATATTGTTAAAATGGCCATCCTGCATGAAACAATCTACAAATTCAATGCAATTCTTATCAAAATACCAACAGCATTTTTCAATTAACTGGAGAAAATCATTCTAAAATTCATATGGAACCACAAAAGACCCCGAATAGCCAAAGCAATCCTGAGAAGGAAGAATAAAGCAGGGGTGATTATGCTCCCCTACTTCAAGCTTTACTACAAAACCACAGTAATCAAGACAATTTGGTACTGGCACAAGAACAGACCCATAGACCAATGGAACAGACTAGAGAGCCCTGATATAAACCCAACCATATATGGTCAATTAATACATGATAAAGGAGCCATGGACATACAGTGGGGAAATGACAGCCTCTTCAACAGCTGGTGTTGGCAAAACTGGAAAGCTACATGCAAGAGAATGAAACTGGATTATTGCTTAACCCCATACACAAAAGTAAACTCGAAATTGATCAAGGACCTGAATGTAAGTCATTAAACCATAAAACTCTTAGAAAACAACATAGGCAAAAATCTCCTGAATATAAGCATGAGTGACTTCTTCCTGAATGCATCTCCTCCAGCAAGGGAAACAACAGTAAAAATGAACTCATGGGACTACATCAAACTAAAAAGCTTCTGTACAGCAAAGGACACCATCAACAGAACAAAAAGGCATCCTACAGTATGGGAGAGTATATTTGTAAATGACATATCCGACAAGGGGTTAACATCCAAAATATATAAAGAACTTACACGACTCTACACCCAAAAAGCAAAAAACCTGATTAAAAAATGGGCAGAGGATATGAAGAGACAGTTCTCCAATGAAGAAATTCAGATGGCCAACAGACACATGAAAAGGTGCTCCACATCACTAATCATCAGGGAAATGCAAGTTAAAACCACAATGAGATATCACCTCACTCTAGTAAGGATGGCCAGCATCCAAAAGACTAATAACAACAAATTCTGGCGAGGATGCGCGAAAGGGTTACCCTCCTACACTGCTGGTGGGAATGTAAGATAGTTCAACCATTGTGGAAAGTAATATGGAGTTTCCTTAAAGAACTAAAAATAGAAATACCATTTGACCTGGGAATCCCACTCCTTGGAATTTACCCAAAGAATACTACTTCTCAGATTCAAAAAGACATATGCACCCCTATGTTTATTGCAGCACTTTTTTCAATAGCCAAGATATGGAAGCAACCCACTTGCCCATCAGTAGATGAATGGATAAAGAAGATGTGGTACATATACACAGTGGAATACTATTCCGCCATAAGAAGAAAAAAATCCTGCCATTTGCAACAACATGGATGGAGGTGGAGGATATTATGCTCAGTAAAATAATCCAGGTGGAGCAAGACAAGTGCCAAATGATTTCACTCATTTGTGGAGTATAACAAAGAAGCAAAACTGAAGGAGCAAAATAGTAGCAGACTCAGAGACTCCAAGAAGCAACTAGTGGTTACCAAAGGGGAGGGGTGTGGGAGGGTGGGTGGGGAGGGTGGGAGTAAGGAATTGTGGGGTGTTATGTTTAGTACACACGGTATGGGGAATCACGGGGAAAGTAGTGTAGCATAGAGAAGGCAAACAGTGAATCTGTGTCATCTTACTACACTGATGGACAGTGACTGAATTGGGGTATGAGTGGGGACTTGATAATATGGGTAAATGTAGTAACCACATTGTTTTTCATGTGAAACTTTCATAAGTGTGTATATCAATAATGCCTTAATAAAAATAAAAATAAATATAAATAAAAATGCAGTATCTTCCTATTGGAAAGTTAGACATAAATTTTAAGGTCTTCTGGCTGCATATGTTCAGTCTTAACCTAAAACATGCTCCTTCTTAATTAAATAGCATTATCAAGTCATATACAAACTTCAGGCCCTTAGCTTTAAATGAAATGGGGAAAAGTGCAGTATTTTATAGTTGTGTGTATGTAACATCACACTAGAACAGCTTGGGTGTCACAGCTATCCCTGTATTTAGATGGCCTGGGATAAATGTATGAGGACAAAGATCAATATGCAGAATTTGAAACATTGTGAACCTAACTAAATTTACCCAGAGAAGAAATATGGAAACAGCTGTATAGTAGCTCATGTGTTGCCAAAAACAGTGTTCTTACTGAACCAAAAGAAGCAGCAGTGCAAAGGGAGGGGATAGTCTTTTCCTTTCATTAGACAGAGGTGTCAAATTATAATTATTGTTTCTGGTAAGATAGGGTTTCTCTAGCACATCAAAAAGAAAGAAACTTAGGTTTAACCGACAGTCAAAGGCACTTTCTGGATTGATCACCCCTTGCCAAATCTAAGTCCAACAGAGCATTCACCTTTCAGAACCAAGCATCTCACTCCAAGACCCAGACCAACCACCTGGTTCCATTTCCTTCATATATCCTCACAATTATTGATGACCAGACCGCCATGTAAAGAGGGGTCTACCAGCATATGCAGAGGCTGGAATTTTTGGGGGAAAAAAGTAGTAGTCCCACCTGTCTTTAGCTCTGCCTTTTTGTCTGTCTCAGTCTTTCTCAGACACGCACATGCACACACACACGCACACAGCAAAACCTCCAAACAAAAACCATATTTTGTGTTTAGCAAATTGAATCAGTTACCGTATACCCTTTACTTTGCCATGACCTGACACAGCTTTCTTTATTAATGCCAGAAAATGATTAAAAGATAGAGATAAACCTAGAAAAAGAAGAGTATCTTGTGTACTAGAAAACCACCTAAAATCATAATTATGAAATTAGTTCATACATAAATACTGCCCAAGATATAGCTCCTCCCTAGTTCCATATTTTGCTCCCTCCTTTCCACTTTTACTTTGTGATCATTTTCCCTTAGACTGAACTTAAATCATGAAGTTCCAGCCATCCCACTCTCCCCTAGTTCAGAATATTCTTTTTTTATTTTTTATTTTGGTATCATTAATGTAAAATTAAATGAGCAACATTACGGTTACTAGACTCTCCCCATTATCAAGGACCCACCACATACCCAATTACATTCACTGTCCATCACCATAGTAAGATGCTATAGAATCACTACTTTTTTGTACTGCCTTCCCCATGCCCCCCCTACATTATGTGTGCGAATCTTAATGCTCCCTTTTCCCCCTTATCCCTCCGTTCCCACTCATTCTCCGCAGGCCCTTTCCCTCTGGTAACTGTTAGTCCATTCTTGGGTTCTGTGAGTCTGCTGCTGTTTTGTTCCTTCAGTTTTTTTCTTTGTTCTTATACTCCACAGATGAGTGAAATCATTTCATACTTGTCTTTCTCCACCAAGCTTTTTTAACTGAGCATAATACCCTCTAGCTCCATCCATGTTGTTGCATATGGTAGGATTTGTTTCCTGAATAATATTCCATTGTGTATATGTACCACATCTTCTTTATCCATTCATCTACTGATGGATACTTAGGTTGCTTCCATTTCTTGGCTATTGTATATAATGCTGTAATAAACATAGGGATGCATATGTCTTTTTCCAACTGGGCTCCTGTATTCTTAGGGTAAATTCCTTGGAGTGGAATTCCTGGTTCAAATGGTATTTCTATTTTTAGTTTTTTGAGGAACCACCATACTGCTTTCCACAATGGGTGAACTAATTTACATTCCCACAAGCAGTGTAGGAGGGTTCCCCTTTCTCTGCATCCTCCCCAGCATTTGCTGTTCTTAGTCTTTTGGATGGTGGCCATCCTAACTGGTGTGAGGTGATATCTCATTGTGGTTTTAATTTGCATTTCTCTAATGATTAGTGATGTGGAGCATCTTCTCATGTGCCTGTGGCCATCTGAATTTCTTCTTTGGAGAAGTGTCTTTTCAGATCCTCTGCCCATTTTTTTAATTGGATTATTTGTTTTTGTTTGCTGAGGTGTGTGAGCTCTTTATATAGTTTGGATGTCAACACTTTATCAGATACATCATTTATGAATATATTCTCCCATACTGTAGGATGTCTTTTTGTTCTACTGATGGTGTCCTTTGCTGTACAGAAGCTTTTCAGCTTGATAGAGTCCCACTTGTTCATTTTTGCTTTTGTTTCCCTTGCTCGGGGAGATATGTTCATAAAGAAGTCACTCATGTTTATGTCCTAGAGATTTTTGCCTATGTTTTTTTCTAAGAGTTTTATGGTTTCATGACTTACATTCAGGTCTTTGATCCACCTTGAGTTTACCTTTGTGTATGGGGCTAGACAGTAGTCCATTTTCATTCTCTTACATGTAGCTGTACAATATTTTTTGTTTTTATGTACAATATCATGTCATCTGCAAATTGTGACAGTTTGACATTTTCCTTACCAATGTGGATGCCTTTTATTTCTTTGTGTTTTCTGATTGTCGTGGATAGGATCTCCAGTATTATGTTAAATCAAAGCAGGGAAAGTGGGCATCCTTGTCTCATTCCTGATCTTAGGGGAAGAGTTTTCAGCTTCTTGCTGTTAAGTATGATGTTGGCTGTGTGTTTGTCATATATGGCCTTTATTATATTGAGTACTTACCCTCTATACCCATTTTGTTGAGAGTTTTTATCATGAATGGGTGTTGACTTTTTTTGAATGCTTTTTCAGCATCTATGAAGATGATCACGTGGTTTTTGTTCTTTTTGTTGATTTGGTGTATGATGTTGATGCATTTTCGAATGTTGTATCATCCATACATCCTGAGACGACCCCAATAGATCATGGTGTATGATCCTCTTGATGTATTTTTAAATTCTGTTTGCTAATATTTTGTTGAGTATTTTTTCATCTATGTTCATCAGGGATAATGGTATGTAGTTTTCTTTACTTGTCATGTCTTTGCCTGGTTTTGGTATTAGACTGATGCTGGCTTCATAGAATGAGTTTGGAAGTATTCCCTCCTCTTATATTTTTTGGAAAACTTTAAGGAGAATGGGTATGATGCTTTCTCTAAATGTCTGATAAAATTTGGCAGTGAATCCTTATGGCCTGGGGTTTTTGTTCTTGGGTAGTTTTTTTTTTATTACTGATTCAATTTCATTGCTGGTAATTGGTCTGTTTATGTTTTCTGTTTCTTCCTTGTTCAGTCTTGGAAGGTTGTATTTTTCTAGAAAATTGTCCATTTCTTCTAGATTATCCAGTTTGTTAGCATATAAATTTTCATGGTATTTTCTAATAATTCTTTGTATTTCTGTGTGGGCCATTGTGATTTTTACTTTCTGATTTCTGATTCTGTTTATGTGTCTAGATTCTCTTTTTCTCTTAGTACATCTGGCTTGGTGTTTATCTATTTGTTTATTTTCTCAAAGAACCAGCTTTTGGTTTCATTGATTTTTTCTATTTTCTTATATTCTCAATATTATTTATTTCTCCTCTGATCTTTATTATGTCTCTCCTTCTGCTTACTTTGGGCTTCATTTGTTCTTCCTTTTCCAGTTTCAATAATTGTGAGTTTAGACTATTCATTTGGGATTGATCTTCCTTCTTTAAATAGGCCTGGATTGTAATATACTTTCCTCTTAGAACTGCCTTTGCTGCATCTCACAGAATTTGGGGCACTGTGCAGTTGTTTTCATTTGTCCCCATATTGCTTAATCTCTGTTTTAATTTGGTCATTGATCCATTGATTATTTAGTAGCATGTTTTTAAACCTCCATATGTTTGTGAGCCTTTTTTGTTTTCTTTGTACAATTTATTTCTAGTTTTATACCTTTGTGATATGAGAAGTAGGTTGGTAGAATTTCAATATTTTTGAATTTACTGAGGCTTTTCTTGTGGCCTAATATGTGGTCTTTTCTGGAAAATGTTCCATGTGCACTTGAGAAGAACGTGTATCCCGCTGCTTTTCGGTGTAGAGTTCTGCAGATGCCTGTTAGGTCCATCTGTTCTAGTATGTTGTTCAGTGCCTCTGTATCCTTACTTATTTTCTCTCTGGTTGATCTGTCCTTTTCAGTGAGTGGTGTGTTGAAGTCTCCTAAAATGAATGTATTGCATTATGTTTCCTCCTTTAATTCTCTTAGTATTTGTTTCACATATGTCGCTGCTTCTTTGTTGGGTGCATATATTTTTAGAATGGTTATATCCTCTTTTTGGACTGACCCCTTTATCATTATGTAATGTCCTTTGTCTCTTTTTACTTTCTTTGTTTTGAAGGCTATTTTGTCTGATACAAGTACTGAGACAACTGATTTTTTCTCCCTATTTTTTACATGAAATATCTTTTTTCATCCCTTCAGTTTTAGTCTTTGTATGTCCTTGGGTTTGAGGTGAGTCTCTTGTAAGCACATATATATGGGTCTTGCTTTTTTATCCATTCTATTACTCTGTGTATTTTGATTGGTGAATTCAGCCCATTTACATTTAGGGTGACTTTCGATAAATATGCACTTATTGTCATTGCAGGCTTTGGATTTGTGGTTACCAAAGGTTCAAGGATAGCTTCTTTACTATCTAACTGTTGAACTTTAACTCACTTATTATGCTACTATAAACACAATGTGATGATTCTTCATTTCTCTACCTTCTTTTTCTTCCTCCTCCCCTCTTTATGTTAGATGTTTTATTCTGTACTCTTTTGTGTTTCCCTTGACTGATTTTGTGGATAGCTGATTTTATTTTGCCTTTAGTTAGTATTTGGTTGGTCTACTTTCTTTGCTGTGATTTTATTTTTTCTGGTGACATCAATTTAGATTTAGGAGTACTTCCATCTAGAGAAGTCCCTTTAAAATACACTGTAGAGGTGGTTTGTGGGAGGCAAATTCCCTCAACTTTTGCTTATCTGGAAATTGGTTAATCCCTCCTTCAAATTTAAATGGTAATCTTGCTGTATACAGAATTCTTGGTTCGAGGCCCTTCTGTTTCATTGCATTAAATATATCATGCCATTCTCTTCTGGCCTGGAAAGTTTATGTTGAGAATTCTGATGATAGCTTGATGGGTTTTCCTTTGTAGGTCATCTTTTTCTCTCTCTGGTTGTTTTAATACTCTGTCCTTGTCTTTGAACTTTGCCATTTTAATTATTATATGTCTTGGTGTTGTCCTCCTTCAGTCCCTTGTGTTGGGATATCTGTGGACTTCCATGGTCTGGGGAATTTTTTCAGCAATCACCTCCTCAAAGACACTTTGTATCCATTTTTCTCTCTCTTCTTCTTCTGGTACCCCTATAATGAGAATATTGTTCTGTTTGGATTGGTCACACAGTTCTCTTAATATTCTTTCATTCCTAGAGATCCTTTTATCTCTCTCTGCCTCAGCCTCTCTGTATTGTTCTCTGATTTCTAGTCCATTAACAGTCTCTTCCACTTTCCCCAGTCTGCTCTTAAATCCTTCTGTTGTTTGTTTCATTTCAGTTATCTCTCTCCATAATTCATCCCTTAGCTCTTTCATATTCCTCTGCAAGTCCATCAGCATGTTTATGAATTTTATTTTGAATTCTTTTACTGGAAGATTGGTTATTTCAGTCTCACCAGGACCTCTCTTTGGAGTTTGAGAGATTTTTGGACTGAACCAGGTTCTTCTGCCTTTTCGTGGTGACAGAAGTAATCACCGGCGAGTGGTGTGTGTGTCAGCTTGGAGAACAAAGTGCCTTCCTGCTTGCTGGTAGCCTCCCCTGTCTTTGCTACCTGTGATGGTCAATCACACAAAAGAAGCAGCCTCTGGGTTAGTCCCCTGAGCTGCCATGGGTGGGGTGGCCCTTAGGAAGGTGTAGGGCACTGGCAGTGTTCACAGGATAGCAGTGTGTGTTCTCCTCCGAGAACAGTGCCCCTTTGTGCTTTCTGGACTCTGTGCCAGGCAACTGCACACAAGGAGTAGCTTCTGGGTTGATCCCCTGAGCTGCTGTGGGCAGGGTGGCCCTCGGGATGGCGTAGGTCATTGGCAGGGGTTGCAGGCAATCAGCACATGTTCACCGTGAGAGCAGAACCCCTACTTGCCTTTTGGACTCTGCGCTGGCTTCCTCTGTCTGAGCCTGTCAACCGGGTGCAAGAGGGAGCCTCTGAGTTGATCTCCTTAGCTGCCATGGGCAGGGCGGCCCTCAGGATGGCCTAGGGCACTGGTGGGAGCTGCAGGCAAGCAATATGTGTTCACTGTGAGAATAAAGCCCCTTTGTGACTTCTGGGCTCTGCGCCAGCCCTCTTCTGTCTGTCCCTGGCAGCTGTTCACAGGAGGCAGCCTCTGGGTTGGCCCTGTTACCTACATGCTGGGAGAAGACTTTGTGGTTTTTGCGGGTGGGGCTGCTCCCTGGCTGCTCTGCAGCAATGGCGGGTCAGCCAGTTTACTTGCAGTGCTGCCGGCAGGGGGAATGAGCAGCAGGTTGCTTATCGCCATGTGGGGCTTCAGAGCTGTGTTGTCTCCCAGGGGGTTAAGACGCCTGAAGTTCCTTAAAATTCCCAGCCTGCTGGGCTGAGTGTGGCCAGACGATTTTGTTCACCTGTTAAACTCTTGTCTCTTTAAGGCTGTGGGGGCCTGTTCACAGTCTTAGTCTCAGATTTTACTTTTCATTTCTCTAATATCCAGTACACCATGCAATGTGTGTCTGTGCTCCCAGTGCAGATCACCAGGGCTGGTTATTTAGCAGTGCTGTGCTTCCACTCCCTCCCCACTCTGATTCTTTCCCTCCTCCCACCTGTGAGCTGGGGTGGGGGAGTGCTTGGGTCCCGCTGGGTCACAGCTTTGTATCTTACCCTTTATGTGAGATGCTGAGTTCTAGCAGATGTAGATGTAGCCTGGCTGTTGCACTGTATCTTCTGGTCTCTCTTTTAGAAATAGTTGTATTTGCTATATTTTCAAAATATATATGGTTTTAGGAGGATATTTCCAACCCCCTACTCATGCCACCATCTTGAGAATCCCCCCCAGAACACTTCTAAGCTGTGCTGATTTGATTGTTTAAATAGCAGTGTTAGGTCAATCTATTAAAATATTTTAAACAAACTGATTCTGCCCTTGTTTACTCATCCATCAATAACTGTTAGTCTCAGACTAGAGAATTCTGCACTGGATACCTTGTAGAAGTAAACTCCCCTGTTTTGTATCAAATTGTTACAATACATTAAGCAATGTACTGATATTGTGTGCTTATATGTGTGAAAAGAGAGAACAAGAGGGTGGGTGGGTTTTCAAGGGCAAGTAAACAAGTTTCCTCTAACCTCAAAATACTTCCAATCTGTTGAGAAAAAAACAGATTCCTTAGAACCTAAAACCGTTTTTTTCTTTTTTACAAAGAACCAGAAAGTAAGTAGCTGGAAAATGTCACCTTAGCTATACTTTAGACCCAACAGATGATAATATCAATTACAAATATTCAGCTACTTCATTTGAGGTCAAAGTAGACAAGACTCATAGCATAAACATTTTCTCTTAACTTAATCAACCAATGCCTTCAAACATTCACTGGAAATTCTGATCTCTTTTCTGATACTAAAGGTTCATATCAATATTGAAATATATCAGATAAATATGTTAGAAAACTATCCAGGTGGCAGTGATTTAAAAATATTTGTTCTGAAGCATCTTGGCATTTTTGATAAATGTCCATGAGGTGACAAGAATCCTTAACCTAAAAAAAAATTCTCAAAAGAAATGATAGGAGCAGGAAACAGA
This sequence comes from Phataginus tricuspis, assembly GCA_029783875.1. NCBI lineage: Eukaryota > Metazoa > Chordata > Mammalia > Pholidota > Manidae > Phataginus > Phataginus tricuspis. Next base: position 66,562,686 of record JAQQAC010016209.1, read on the forward strand.
AAAACATCATATCTGTGTTCAATGCCCACTAATTCACTTGGGAACAAACTAAATTTTGGTCTAGAAACTTGGATTATTATAAGTGTGTTACTTAGTTACTTAAGGCAAATAGTTATGAGGAAACATGCTTGGCGAGGTTGAGAAAGTTTATTCTCCTTGACCTCTTAAAATACTTAATCACCCCCTTGCTTCTATGATTCAGTCTCTCTCTAGCTCTCTTTCTCTCTGACATGAAACATTCTTTCATGAAATGACAATAATAACCATATAATTTCCAGACACTCTCTGTGTGGCAGGATTTTGTTTTCCAAAGTGGTAAGCAATTCAATGTAGCAAACTAATAGGGTTATGACTATCTGTCAGAAGCATTCAAATTCCAACATTGCCACAAACCAGTTCTGCGACCTTGGGCAAGTGACATAATTGCTGTGTACATCTGTCACCTATCAGTTAAATATGGGTGTTAATACCATGGGCCCTTAAAATTCTCACAACCTATGGTTTTAATTTAATAGAGTTAGTCAACAGTCAACGAAACCCTCCTTTTTCTGTACAAACTCTCAGTCCTTGTCAACAAGGAGGGGGCCCCCAGGACAGGGAAGTTCTTGCAAATGACAACTATTACACCCTTCTGAATACTGCTCTTCTCCCAGCATCTTGTTCTGCCAAACAACTCAGAGATTGTTAACTTTCCCTCTTAAGCTCTCCATTAACACTTTCTGTCTAGCTATCTGGTCACATTGCCTCTAAAATCCCAGTGTAATGTTTCAAAAATTCATGTACTTTATCTTATTTGATACTCATAAAAACCCAGAAGTAGGTAGATATTTTCACCCCCACTTTAAATATGAATTCATTTAATGTCAGAATGCTAAAGGACTTTCAACTAAGACCACTCAGTAAGTGGTAAAGTAGTAATTCAAAGCCAGATTTGTCTGATCTTGATCCTCCCTAAACCACCATTACAGGAAAGCCTCAGACCACCACAATAAAAGGACTCTTTCAGTAAAGTGAGTCAAATGAATGTTTTGTTTTTCTGGTGCCTATAAAGGTTATGTTTACACTATAGTCTATTTTGTGCAATAGCATTATGTCTAAAAATGTAGATACCTTAATTTAAAAATGCTGATAAAAATTCTGTCATCTGAGCTTCCAGAGAGTCATAATCACTGATTACAGATCATCATAATAAATATAGCAATAATGAAAAAGTTTGAAAAATTGCAAGACTTACCAAAATGCAACACAGTGGCACAAATTGAACAAATGCTGTTTGAAAAATGGAGCCAATAGATTTGCTTGACATAGGGTTACTACAAACCATCAATTTGTAAAAACCAGTATCTGTGAAGTTCAATAAAGTGAAATGTAATAAAACAAGGTATGCCCATATTGCTTACTCATAAGGTGATAACTTCAGGTAAATCAAGTTTACTTTCTTTTTTGTTATTAACTATAGTCACCATGCTATACATTGCATCACCAGACTTCTTATTTTATAACTAGTGTTTTCTACCCTTTCATACATTTTACGTACCTGTAACCTCCCACCTCTGACAACCACCAGTATACCTATGAATTTGGTTTTTAAAAGAAAATGTTTAGATCCACATATATGTGAGACCATATGGTATTTGTCTTTGTCTGTGTGACTTATTTCACTTAGAATAATGCCCTCAAGGTCCATCCATGTTGTCACAAATGCCAAGTTGCCATTATTTTTTATGATTGAATAATATTCTGGTATGCACACACACACACAAACACACACACACCCTACATATATTCTTTATCTATTCATCAAACAATAAACATATAATTTATTTACATGGTTATTGTAAATAATGCCACAATGAACGTGGGGGTTTGTATGCCTTTTTGAATGTTTGCTTTTTGTTTTTGCCAAATAAATACCCAGACATAAAATTGCTGAATCATATGGTACTTTTATTTTTAGTTTCTAGTGGAATCTCCTTATCTCCATACTGTTTTCCATAGCGGATACACCAATTTACATTCTGCCAACAGTGCATGAGGGTTCTCTTTTCTCCATATCCTTGCCAACCCTTGTTATTATTGTACGTTTATTACAAGCCATTCTGGCTTGTGTGAAATGATAACTCATTATGGTTTTGATTTGCATTTCCCTGATGATTCCTGATGTTGAGCATCTTTTCATGTGTCTGCTGCCTATCTGTATGTACAAAAGAATGAAACTGGACAACTTTCTTACACCATACACAGAAACAAACTCAAAGTGGATTAAAGACCTAAATGTAAGACGTGAAACCATATAACACCTAAAAGAAAACATAGGCAATAAGGTCTTGGACATCAGGATTAGCAATTTTTTTCCATATATGTTTCCCTAGGCATGGGAAAAGAAAGCAAAAACAAACAAGTGGGACTACATTAAACTAAAAAAAGTCTTCTGCATGACAAAAGAAAACATCAACAAAGTGAAAGGGCAACCTATGAATTGGAGAGCATATTTTCAAATGATATATCTTATAAGGGGTTAATATTCAAAACATATAAAGAATTATTAAAGCCCAACACACAAAAAAATCACAAATAATCTGATTAAACAATGGGCAGGGCAGAGGATACAAACAGACATTTTTCCTTTTTTTCCAGTACAAATGGCCTCTGCGCATTTTTTTTACAATTTATTTTATTTTAGTATCATTAACCTACAATTACATGAGCAATATTGTGATGATTAAACTACCCCCTTCATCAGGTCCCCCCCACCAACCCTATTACAGTCACTGTCCATCAGTGTAGTGAGATGAGAATCACTACTTGTCTTCTCTGACCTGTACAGTCCCCCCCGTGCCCCCCACCCTATGTCTGCCACTCGTAATGCCCCTTTTACCCTCTTATCCCTCCCTTCCCGCCCTTCTTCCCCAGTCCCTCTGCGCATTTTTTAATTGGATTTTTAAAATCTTTTTGCTATTGAGTTGGTATGAGTCCCCATATATTTTGGATATTAACCCCTTATAAAATATATGATTTATAAATATTTTCTCCATTCAATATGTTTCATTTTCATTTTATTGATGACTTCCTTTGCTCTGAATAAATGTTTTAATTTGGTGTGGACCCATTTGTTTATTTTTGCTTTTGGAGTCAGATCAAAAAATAATCACCAAAACTGATGTCAAGGAACTTACTGTTAATGTTTTCTTCTAGGAGTTTTATGGACTCAGGTATTTCATTCTAATATTTAATCCATTTTGAGATAATTTTGGTGTATGGTGTGAGGTGTGAGATAGTAGTCCAATTTCATTCTTTTGCATGTGATTATCCATTTTCCTAATATTTGCTGATGAGATTTTCCTTTCCCCATTGTATATTCTTGGCTCTTTTGTCATAAACAAATTTACCATATATGCATGAGTTTATTTCTGGGCTCTCTATTCTGTCCTATTGATCTATGTGTCTGTTTTTATGCCAGTACCAAACTGTTTTGGTTACCATAACTTTGTAATATAGTCTAAATTAGGCAGCATGATGCCTCCTGCTCTGTTCTTTCTCAAGATTGTTTTGGTTATTTAGGGTCTTTTGTGGCTTACAGTTTTTGGGATTGTTTGTTCTCTTTCTGTAAAAAAGGCCATTGGAATTTTGATAGGGATTGCATTGAATCTATAGATATCTTTGGATCATATGGACATTTTAACAATATTAATTCCTCCTATCCATTATCATGGTATAGATTTTTTATTTTTATGTCTTTAATTTCTTCCCTTAGTGTTTTATAGTTTTCAGAGCATAGGTTTTTCATCTCCTTGGTTAGGTTTATTCCTGGTATTTTATGCTTTTTGATGTAATTATAAACGGGATTGTTTACTTAATTTCTCTTCCTGATAGTTCATTATTAGTGTATTGAAGTGTAACAGATTTTTGAACACTGATTTCATATCCTGCAATGTTATGGGATTTGTTGGTTAATTCTCAAAGATTTTTGGTGGAGTCTTTAGGGTTTCCTATATCTAAAACTATCGCATCTTCTAATAGAGAAATTTTTACCTCTTCTTTTCCAATTTGTATGTCTTTTACTTGTTTTTCTCAACTAACCACTGTGGCTCAGATTGCCAATACTATGTTGAATTAAAGTGTGGATAGTAAGCATCAGGAACCAGAGTTCCTGATCTTATAGGAAAGGCTTCCAGCTTTTCACCATGGAGTATGTTGTTAGCTGTGGGCTTGTCATATATGGCCTTTATATTGTTGAGACACACATTTTGTTGAAAGATTTATTTATCACAAAATGGATATGGAATTTTGTCAAATGCTTTTGCTACACCTACTTGGGTGATCATATAATTTTTACCCTTCATTTTTTAGTGTGGTATATCACATTGATTTATTTTCAGATGTTGAATGAACCTTGAACTCCTGGAATAAATCTCACTTTATTATGGTATATGATACTTTTAATGTAGAATTAGGTTTGCTAATATTTTTTGAGGATTTTTTGGCAATTATGCTCATCAGGTATATTGGGTTATAGTTTTCTTTTCTTGTGGTGTTAGTATCTTGTTTTGTTTTCAACTTAATCCTGTACTTATAAAATCAGTTTGAAAGTGTTCCCTCCTCGTCTATGTTTTGGAAGAGTTTGAGAAGGATTGTTGTTGATTCTTTGAATGTTTGGTAGAATTCACCAGTGAATCCATCTGGTATGGTTTTTGGTTGTTGAGAGGTTTTTTTTATTATTAATGATTCATTCTCCTTCCTACTAATTGGTCTTTCAGATTTTTTGTTGCTTCATGATTTAGTCTTGGAAAGCTGCATGTTTCTTGGAATTGATTCATTCATTCTAAGTTGTCAAACTGGTTGGTGTAAAATTGTACTTATTAGTCTGTTATGATCTTTTGTATTTCTGTGGTATCAGTCATAATATCTCCTCTTTCATTTTGTATTTATTTGAGCTTTTTATCTTTTTTGCTTGGTGAGTCTAGCTAAAGCTATTTTGTTTATCTTTTCGAAGAACCAGCTCTTAGTTTCACTGATCTTTCCTATTGATCTTTTAGGTTCTATTTAATTTATTTCTGGTCCAATCTTTATTTCTTTCCGTCTACTAAATTTGGGCTTCATATGTTCTTTTTCTAGTTCACTGAGTTAAATTAGGTTATTTATTTGAGATTTTTTTCTTTCTTGAGGTAAACATTTGTTGCTATGAACTTTCTTTTTGCTACATCCCATAAATTTTGATATGTTACATTTATATTTTTATTTGTCTCAGGGTATTTGATTTTTCTTCATTGACCCATTGGTTGCTCAGTAGCATGTTGTTTAACCTCCACACATTTATGGTTTTTCCAGTCTTCTTGTAGAACAAGATTTGCTTTCATGTAGATAGTACTTGATATTTAGTTAGAAAGATAGAAACAATACCACTTCTGGGTGGCAGACTCATATTCTGTGTGCCCATGAAGATCTCAATTATACCTGAAATTTAGTGCAACCAAGACTGAAATAATGATATCCCTACCACCAGAAACACACACCCGAAGGGAATTGTTCTATGCTTTAAGTGTTCCTTATCTAATTTTGTAAGCATGCAACCTAAGTTTCATTCTTATGCTTTTTCCCCTTACTGCCCATATCCTATCCATCACCAAACCCTTATGTTTACCACCTAGATTTATCTGAATATGTCCATGTGTAACCAGTTCTATAGCCATACACTATCTAAAACTTCCACTACATCATGTCTGGAATAGGCAGGATTGCTTGTTAATCCATTTCCTTGTTACCACTCTTCCCCCTTTCATAAACCAATTGCTCTCTAGCAGCCAGAGTCATAGTTTCAACCTGCAAATCCAGCTAAGCCACTCTTAAAACTATTCCATGGTTTTGCACTAGATTTGGCATTAAGAGCTAATCCTTATCATAGCTTCCACGGCATTGCATTTTTCATAGAATCTACCCATAGAACTTCATTTTTAATCCAATCTCCTTACTTTCAAATATGTTACAGCCACATTGGCCTTTTCACAATTCCCAAGCGCCACATTACTATCTACCATGTGTGTTTGCATATACTGCTACTTTCTCTGGAATTCTGGGTAAGGGTGTCTAAAGATGAAACTGGGCTCCCCCTTCCATGGTAGAAGCCAAGAAGTCAGCAATTTCAAATGCAGCAATGGCTTAACAATAGATTAGGCACAGGTTTAGATTTGATATACCTTATTGAGGCACTTGTGTACCTGAAAAGGGATTAGATAGCACAGATAAAACTTGAGGAGATTTGGGGTTGTGAAGAAAAGATAACAGAAATGAACTATGTCCTAGCATGTGCTAGCCTGGATAAATGAAGACCCACCCATACATTTACTATTATCACCAATGCTCACAATACCACACAGCCCTCAAACCAACCCTGAAATTCAGACTCAGCCCTGGGGAGATGATGAAATACTTGGTGGAATGAAGGCTCATAGTTGAAATAAAGCTTATTTATAAAAAATATTTTATTTCTTACACATTTTTTACACTAAATTCTGTTCCTAAATACATATTATACATTTGTAACTACGGGGGGAAATCCCAGGGCAAAATACCTTTGAAACCAAATCAGTCAAAGGGAAAAATACACCCATTTATTTCTTACATGCTGTTGTCCCAGATCTCTCTTGACCCGGCTGCAGAAGAAGAGTCCCCACCCAACATCGCCAGTCCAGATATGTCCTCGCTCGCCCATGTAATTACCTACTGATATCGAGATGGACTACTTTTCTTTACCCCTTGGAAACACCTATTGATATGGAGATGCACTAAGGCCAGGCAAGAGATTCTAGAAATATTGCAATTTACCTACAACATTATTTTGTATGATTACTTGATTAATGTCTCTTTACTCCACAAGATTATAAACAATGGGAATAGAGACTGCTGCTATTCTTATTTACCAATACATCCCCCAAACCTAGTATATTTCACAATACATAGTAGGCACTATCCTTATTTTCTAATTATTGGATTAGCAGAAAATCACATTGATCTTTTTATGTCAAATTGGGTACATACACTCTTTTGTTTATTAAAGTATAGATGATATACAATATATTGCTTTCAGGTATACAACACAGTGATTCAACAGTTTTAAACATTAAATCCTCACACCAACTAGTGCAGTTATTCTCTATCAACATAATATGTTACAGAACTATTGACTATATTTTCCATAATGGGACCAACTTATATTGTTATTGAGATTTTGTGCCTCTTTATCCCCCTCACTAACCCCACCTGCCCAGAATAACTCCTCCCCACTGGTAACCACTAGTAACTTCTCAGTGTACATGAGTCTACTGCTGTTTCATTCAATTTGATTTGTTTTGGTTTCGATTCCACATACTAATGAAATCACGTGGTATTTGTCTTTCTCTGCCTGGATTAATTCACTTAGCATAATACCCTCTAGTTCCATCTATGTTGTCACAAATGGCAGGACTTTTTTTTCATGGCTAAATAATATTTCACTGGGTGTATGTTCCAAGTCTTCTTGATCAATTTACCTATTGACAGACATTGGTTACTTTCATATATATTTTGGCTCTTGTAAATACTGTGGCAATAATAATAGGGGTGCATATTATGTTATCAAATCAGTGATTTTATTTTCCTCAGATAAACTCCTAGAAGTGGAGTTGCTGAGTCCTATGATATTTCTATTTTTAGCTTTTTGAGGAGAGTTCATACTTCTTTCCATAGTGGCTGCAAAAAATTTACATTCCCACCAAATGGTGTAGGAGGGTTCCCTTTTCTCCACATCCTCACTAACATTTGCTATTTCTTGTCTTTTTGATAGTGGCTGTTCTGACTTGTGTGAGGGGATATCTCACAGTTTTGATTTGCATTTCCCTGATGATTGGTTATGTGGAACATCTTTTCATGTGACTGTTGGGCATCAGTATGTCTTCTTCGATAAAATGTCTGCTTAGTCCTCCACTAATGCCTTAACTGGGTTTTTTATTTTTTTGTTGTTGAGTCACATGGGTTCCTTATATATTTTGGATGTTAACCCCTTATCACATATCATATGCTAATATATTCTCCCATAATATAGGTTGCCTTTCTGTTTTGTTGATGGTTTCTTTTGCTGTACAGAAGCTTTTTAGCTTGATGTAGTACCATTTGTTTATTTTGGCTTTTGCTTCACTTGCCTGAGGAGATATGACTGGAAGAAAATTGTTCATGCTTATGTCCAAGAGATTTTTTTCCTGTTTTCGTCTAAGAATTTAATGGCTTCATGTCTTATATTAAGGTCTTTAATCTATTTTGAGGTTACTTTTGTGTATGGAGTTAGACAGTAATCCAGTTTCATTCTCTTGCATGCACCTATTCAGTTTTCTTAATGCCATTTATTGAAGAGACTGTCTTTTCCCCATTGTATATTCATGGCTTTTTTTATCATATATTAATTGACCATAGATGTGTGGGTATATTTCTGGGCTCTGTATTCTGTTCCTTTGATCTATGGGTCTGTTCTTGTGACAGTATCATACTGTTTTGATTACTGTAGCTTTGTAATAGAGCTTGAAGGCAGGGAGTGTAATACCCCCATCTTTCTTCTTCTTTCTAAGGATTGCTTTGATTATTCAGGGTCTTTTATGGCTCCATACAAATTTTGGAATTATTTTCTCTAGTTCATTGAAAAATGTCACTGATATTTTGATAGGTATTGGAATGAGTCTGTACATTGCTTTGGGTAGGATGTCCATTTTGACAGTATTAATTTTTCCTATCTATAAGCATGGGACAGATTTCCATCTATTTGTCTTTCAATTTCTCTCATTACTGTCTAATAGTTTTCAGAGTACAGGTCATTCACCTCCTTGGTTAGGTTTATTCCTCCTTTTCTCTTCTCATTAATGCAATTGTAAATGGAATTGTTTTCCTGATTTCTCTCTGTACTAGTTTGTTGTTAGAGTATGGGAAAGCAAAAGATTTCTGTGTATTGATTTGGATCCTGCAATTACTGAATTCAGTTAATAGTTCTAATAGTTTTTTTGTGTAATCTTTAGGGTTTTCTGTATCTAGTATCATGTCATCTACAAACAGTGACAATTTTACTTCTTCCTTACCAATCTAGATGTCTTTTATTTCTTTTTCTTATCAGATTGCCATGGATAGGACTTCTAGTTGAATGTTGAATGAAGTGTTAAGAGCTGGCAATTTTGTCTTGTTCCCAATCTTAGAGGAAAAGATTTCATCTATTTGCCATTGTGTATGTAGTTAGCTGTGGGTTTGTCATATGTGGCCTTTATTTCATTTATGTGTGTTCTCTTTATCCCCATTTTACAGTCTTTATCATGAATGAATGTTCAATGTTGCCAAATGCTTTTTCAGCATTTATTGAGATGATAACATGGTTTTCATCCTTCTTTTACTTAAGGTGTATGACACTGATTAATTTATGTATATTCAACTATTGTTGCATCCCTGGATAAATGCCACTTCATCATGGTGGATGATCCTTTTGATGTATTTTTAATTCACCTCACTAATATTTTGCTGACGATTTCTGCATGTATGTTCATCAGACATATTGGTCTACAAATTTCTTCTTTTGTATTATTTTTGCAGAGCTTTAGTATTAGAGTGATGCTGGCCTCATAGAGTGAGTTTGGAAGTATTCCTTCCTTTTCTACATTTTGGAATACTTTAAGAAGGATGGGTATTAGCTCTTCTTAAATGTTTGGTAGAATTCAACTGTGAAGCCATCTGGTGCTGGTTTTGGGGGAGTGTTTTGATTGCCAATTCAGTTTTGTAAATGGTAATAAGTCTATTTAGATTTTCTCTTTCTGGGTAAGTCTTGGAAGATTCGACATTTCTAGGAATTCATCCATTTCTTTCAGGTTGTCCATTTTATTGCTATATCCTTTTTTTGTAGAATTCTCATAATTCTTTTATTTCTGTAGTGTCATTTTTAACTTCTCTTTTTTTCATTTCTATTTTGTTTATTTGCACCCTCTCACTTTTTTCTAGGTAAACCTGGCTAGGAGTTTGTCTATTTTGTTTATCTTCTCAAAGAACCAGCTCTTGGTTTAATTGAGTTTTCTATTGTTTTCTCATCTCTATTTTATTTATCTCTGCTCTAATATTTGTTATGTCCCTCTCTGTACTAACTTTAGTCTTCATTTTTTCTTCTTTTTCTAGTTTTGAATTTAGATTACATGGGATTATTCTTATTTCTTGTGGTAGGCCTGTATTGCTAAGTTCTTCCCTATTAGATTAGCTTTTGCTGCATCTTAGATATTTTGAACCATTGTGTATCTGTTTTCATTTGTCTCCATGTGTTTTATCTTTGATTTGTTCACTGATCCATTTCATTATTTAAAAGCTTGTTGTTTAACCTACTTATGTTTGTGGGTTTTTTTTGTTTTCTTCATGTAACTGATTTCTAGTTTCTTACCATTGTGATCTGAAAAGATGCTTGATACAATTTCATTCCTTTTGAATTTATTGAGGCTTTTTTTTCCCAATATGGATCTATTCTGGGGAAGGTTTCATGTGTACTTGAGAAAATGTGTACCCTACTGCTTTGGGGTGTAATGTTCTGTATACATCTGTTAAGTCCATATGGACTAATGTGTCATTCAATGCCTCTGTTTCCTTATTAGTTCTCTTTCTGGATTGCCCATTGATGTAACTGTGACACTAAAATCCCTTAATATGACTGTGCTGCTGTCTATTTCTCCCTTTAGTTTTGGTAGTATTTGCTTTACATACTTAGATGCTTCTATGTTGGGTATATAAATATTTATGATTGTTATCTCCTCTTGTTGGAGTGATCATCTTATCTTTATGTATTGTCCTTTGTTTCTTTCTACTTTTTTTGTTTTGAAGTCTATTTTGTCTAAGTACTACCACTCCTGTTTATTTCCTCCCTTTTATTTGCATGAAGTATATTTTCCATTCCTTCACTTTCAGTCTGTATATGTCTTTACATTTGAAATGAGCCTCTTATAGGCAGTGTATAGACATGTATGGTTTCTTTATCCATTCTGTTGCCCTATGTCTTTTGATTGATGTGTTTAGTTAATTTACATTTAAGGTAGCATACATATGTACTATTGCCATTTTAATTGTTTTCTGTTTTTCTTTTGTAGTTCCTCTCTGTTCTTTTCCTCCTCTCATGATCTCTTCTTAATTGGTGATTTTCTTTACCGTTATTCTTGGATTTTTTTTTAATTCTTTGTATATCTCTCATAGGCATTAGGTTTGTGGTTACCATAATGCTCATAGATAGTTTAAGTTGATGGTTGCTGTAGTTCAAACACAGTCTAAAAGTACTACTTTTTAAATTCTTCTTCCTCCTCCATGGTTTGTGTATAAGATGATGTAATCTAACTCTTTTGGGTAGCCTTTGGCTAATTTTGTGTATAGTTGATTTTGCTACAATTTTAACTCATCTTGCTTAGTATGTAATTGGTCTACTACATTTATTACAGGTTTATTTTCACTGATAAAAAATATTTATTTTTTAGAACATTTTTACCCACTTAAGTCCCTTTGGCATATCTTATAAGGCCAGCTTAGTGGTGATGAATTCTTTTAACCTTCATTTATCTAGGAAACTTTTACTCTCTATGTAAATTCTCAATGAAAATTTCTTGGGTAGAAAATTCTTTGTTGTAGGTTCTTCCCTTTCAGTATATTAAATATTTCTAGCCATTTCCTGGTTTGTAAAATTTCTGAGAAATCTGCTGATAGCATTACAGAGTTTCTCTTATAGATAACTGCCTCTCTCTCTTGCTGCTTTTATGATTTTATCTTTAACTTTAATCTTTGCCATTTTAATTATTTCATGTCTTGGTGGTGTTGTCCTGGAGTTCCTTTTTTAAAGCCTCTCTCTACTTCCAGGACCTCAGTGTCTAGTTCCTTCCAAGATTGGGGAAATTTTCAGCTATTATTTCTTCAAATAGACTTTCTAGTCCTTTGTCTCTCTGTTCTCCTTCTGGGACTTCTATTATGTGAATATCCTTTCCTTTGGAATTGTCACACAGCTCTCAGCTTTTTTTATTTTTAGAAATTCCTTTTTCTTTCTGTTCCTCAGCTTGTTTTCCTTCCTGTTCTCTATTTTACTTCACAATGATTCTTTCCTATACTTCCAGCAGTCCACTATTCATTCCCTCCATTGTATTTTTCATTTTGGTTATGGTATTCTTTATCTCTGAGTAACTCTTTTTTATATTCTATCTTTGTGTTGAAGTTCTTACTGAGACCATCAGTTCTTTTCCCCAGTTCAGTGAGCATCTTCATGACTGCTAGATTGAAATATTCAAGAAGATTGCTAATCTGTTTCACTCAGCCCTTTTTTTGGTGTCTTATCTTGTTCTTTTGTTTGGAATATATTCCTCTGCCTCCTCATTTTGTGTGGGTGTCTGTTTCTTACTTTGTATTAGGTAAGTTAGTTATGTCTCCTGACATAGAAAGTAATGGTTTATGAAATGTCTGTCCTGTGTTGCCCAGAAGCTTAAGACCCTTTGCTCACCAGTGTCTGGTTCTCTTTTGCAGTGGAGCTGCAGTTACTGTTGTTGGTCTGTGGTCATGGCTGCCTTTCTGCCTCTCTTCTGGCACTGGCTGTATTCTGTCAGCAGAGGCTGCTTTCTCACCTCTGCATAGCCTTTTTGTGGTATGAGGCACTTCTGGGATTTATTGTGGGTCAGACCACACTCTGCCTGCCATTCAGCAATGGAAACCACTGCTGGGCTGGGTGAACTTGGCAGGCAGGACAGGGTGCATGAGTGGGGAACTGCCTTTGTGGTCCTGAGCTGCCAGTGAGGGTTTTGGGGACTGGAGAGCTGAATTCCTCAAATTTTCTACTAGTTGGGCTGAAGGATGGCCAGAAATGTTAAGATCATGACCTGAAACTACCTGACAGGCAGAAAAGTCAGTCCCTTGCTTGGACCAGCAGGCTGGGCTGGGTGGTTAGACCAGGAAGTGCTGCCAAGGGACTGAGCCACCAGGGAGGGAGATGAAGTGTTTGTAGCTGCCTTCTGTGAGCACCCAATCGGTTGGGCTGATGTAGGGCTGGTGAAACATAGTCAACCTTCCCTTTCTCCTCTGGGGAAACCTCCCTCTGACCCTGCCCCTCTGGCACCCTTCCTTTGGCTGGCAAATCTTTCAAACTTCTATCTCTGTGTTGGGTCTCAGTGGGACTGGTGGAGCATTCTTGCCCTCCACAAGCAACATAAGTCTCAGCCTCCCAGAATGTTCCAGCTGTCCGTCGTGTCCAGCCCTATTAATCACCAAAGTCCAATACAATGTTGACTCATATTCCTGGAGCACATCTCCAGCACCAAGTGTGCTGGATTCCTCAGTGGTGATGCCTTGCCCATTCTGTTCCTGTCCATCCTGCTTGTGGGCTTGGGTCTGGATCAGTCATGGCTATGCCACTTTATCCTTCTCAATGCATTTTTCTCTTCTTCACCAGGTATAGATGATCTGTTCTGCAGTCTTGATGTTATTTTCAGGGTTAGTCGTATTTTCTGTAGTTGCTTCCTTGGTGTATATGGGAGGAAGTTTCCACCTTGCCATCCTACTTTGCCATTGTTTCTCAGCAATCTCCTCCTTTTCTTGCTTCTTAACTTTTGGTGGTTTGCTGGTATTTTTTGGCTTACAACTAAATAACTCTAATTTCTTCCTTTGTCCTCACATGAAATTCTCACTGTGTCTCTGTGTCTTTGCATGGTTATCTTATGAGGATAACAATCATATTGGATTAGGGGCCTATTCTACTCATATTAAGTAATTACAGTATGGTGTTATGTTAACTAATTACATATGCAATTACCCTATATCTAAATAATATACTAATAAATTATAAGACTGAGAGTTAGGGTTTAAACATTTTTTTTTTTTTGGTGTGGGATACAGTTCAATACAAAACACCCACATGCAAAAAATATTTCACTGGTGCTCTTCAGTCCTAGGCCTCTTTTTGCTGTTGTATGTTCATTATATCAATCATTCAGTCATCACATAGAATATTATTCTCATTTTATAGAAGAGGAAATGGAGGCTTAGTAAGGTTAACTCACTCGTACAAGGTCATTAAGCTAATAACTAATAAATATTATAGTCTGAATCCACTGTGGTATGCTGTATCTCAGAAATTTAAAGATTTAATGAAATTTTTATTTTTATGTTTCCCCTTATCTATGAAAAAATATATGAAATGAATCGTCACTCAGTATATGTATACACATTTTTACTTCATTGGTGTGTCACTGATGAAAAATATTATGAGCAATATGATAGGTAATTAAAAGTGATATTCTTATATTTGTAGAGGACTTCTCAGTTTTTCAAAGCATTTCCACACAAATTTTCTAAGTTAATCTTCCTGTAAATTGTAGTTCATTAACAATTTGAAACAAATAACAAATGTGGATTAATTTACCTAGCCAAATAAAACAAGTTGTGAATCATAGGAAATAAGAGCAGGATATCTTTTTCTGACGTTATCTCTTATTAAATGGAATGGCTTTTATAATTTTAAGAATAAACTATGACTCTTACTTCTACTTTATTGTCCCATTTCTAACAGTGTTGTCTATTAGGTGGCTGTGCATTATAAAACTCAGAAATCTCTGGGGGTGAAATTGTGGCCACATTACTTAAGTGTTTACTGTTTGACTTTGTGATATCTATATATCCTCTTGGAAAGAAAGCTTTTTAGTATTTACTATAATAAATGAAGAAGCAGACTTTGGCCCATGAGGGAAGAATAAAACCAATGTTGAGAATAATCCCAGGAAGATTTTTGTAACAGCTAGCCCTTGGCTACTGTATAAGGCTGTAAACTCTTGCTGATTTTATTCTATTGAATAAGCTATGAAACTATTATAACATAAAACTTGGAGTCATAGCAAAATGTGTTAGCAAAAATGTTTCAATACTACTGAAACTCTAACCACCCTGGCTTCTGAACAAATTGGCTAGGTGTTCTATGCCTGTTTTCTGTATCTTCTTCCTGAAATTAAACAGCTTCCTTTAGTAAGGATCCAGTAACCTCAGACTGTTGTGTCACATTCTTCCAGATATATTATTTGTAAATGATGCTCTGAACTCGTCTCACCCTACTATAAAATTCTCTGGATCTTTCATATTGCAAATGATTGGATAGAATAGGGAAGACTGATAATATGTTATTCCATTTAAAAAGGTTGATTGTCAGTTAAAAATTCACTCTGCTGTAAATAAAAGTATCTTACTATAAGGGCTTAAAAGATGTAAGATTTGAAGTAAACAGTTAGGGCTAATACTATAGCTGAATAATGCCATCAAATACCTAGATTCTAATTTCTTCCTTTACCATGTCTATCAATAAATAATTTTGCTTCCATGCTTGTTGCCTCATGATTGTGACCTAATTACTGTACCTCTGGCCCTTACAACTGAGATCCTCCTAGGAAAAAGAGTGGAGTATGAAGGGGAAATATGTTGAAGGACTTTCTCTTAGCTAGGTTTCACCATTAAAATCAGAAAGGATGCCGTCTATAGAGACTTCCCCATACATCTCATTGATTAAAGTTATATCTCATATATACTCTTAATTATTTAATACAGCTACAGAGAAATTGGGAAACAGAATTGTTTTTAGAGGCAATCTACCACCGTGAAGAAAATAAGGCCTCTGTTAGTAAGGAAAAGGAAGATATGTAATAGACACATAATAGGTAAGCAACAAGGAATGTCTGTCATAATAGATATTTTGACACTGCATGAGAAAGAAGAAAGGTAGGAATGAAGAAGGGAAGAGGAAAGTAAATACATCAATGAAAGCGGTGGGGAAGACATTTTGGAGAATAAGGGACCTTTCCTGAGACCACTAAAATTATCCATATAGATAGAAGCCTACTTCACTAATATAAGAGATACAAATTACTGAATGTCTACTTTATGCCATGCACTATATGCATTTTATTTCATTTAATTTTCAATACTATGAGATAGGAGTACCATCTAATTGCAATAACATACAATAAGTACTAATGATTAGACATGTGTGCCTTGGAAACACAGAGGAACAAAGGATATAATTCAGATATGAGTCCTATATAAGTTGAGTTTGTATCTATCTGTTTTCAAGATTATTTTATAGGTAGTATAAGAGAATATGGTATGGTAGAAAGAGCAGATGAGAAATCCAGGATTTTACTGTCCAATAAGAAAAGCATACTCGAATGTATACTAGCGCTGTATGCTGTTGCTCCTTTTGAAACTTCAGGTCATGTGTACCCAGTGCAGGCAAATTTGGTCCTATTTTTCCAGTAGTGTCCTGAAAGTATACTAACAGATAATTTGTCTTGGCAGATTTGCTCAATATGGAACACCTACTGATGATAATCCCACAACAAAATTTCCTTCTCATATTTTTAAGTAATTCATTTATTTTACTATTTATTTGGCCATTTAGTTGTTTGCATTTTACCCAATTCAGATAAAGTTATCATCACTTTATCTGAATTGTAACCACTAATATTGGTTATCTCTCACAAAGAAAGGCTGCTTTTGCAAAGACTGTAAGAGGATGCTTTGTTTGCTTTCCTGAAAAACTTTCAGTAGATTGAGAAGTTCTCTAATGTATTTAAAAATCTGATTGCTTTTAAAAGAGCATCAGGTGTTCAGTGCTATACATAAGAACTGCCGTTGTTCAAAATACAAAGAAATTAATTAAATATATGGACATTCTCTTAATACGGCCTTAACCAAAAAAAGTTTTCTCAGTGTCAAGATATACTTGTTAAGTGTTGGTTGATTGATCTTCATTAGAAAACAAACAGCATGGCCTCAATATCTAACCAATAGCAGACAAAATGCAAGCTATTCACCTTAAATGCTGAAAAAGATAAAGAAGTTTGGCATTGCAGACATAATTTCCAGCATTGAGGTGAAAATCATATTGCTATTACATACTCATACTCATATAGCCATTACAAGAGTGCTTCCCTCTCCACACCAGATATTTAAACATCTCAGTTTTTAAGCCTACTTTTGTTGTATTTGGTTTTTCTAAAAATGAGTTTGTAATTCATGTAACCAGGGGTTTTCTCAAGAGTGGAAGCTGCCAGAACTGTCAATATTATTTTAAAGTACAATGAATGCTTTTAAGATACCTGAATCCATTATTTTACTAGTTATACATGTTTGTATATCTTACGTAGTGGTGAGGTTTACTTAGTTTCTCATTTTTAAGGTTTTTTTCATCTTTTCCAAGTGGATTTCAGTGGAAGTTAGACAAGGAAAGGGGATGAGGAAGAAAAACTAAAGGCATCTGGAGAGTAAAAGTGAGTAAAAGAGAGTAAATTTAGTTCACCATCAAACAAAAAATGATGAGGATCAGAATGAGGTGCTTTAGGGAATATTGAGTGAAAATGCTAAGCCTGTACAAAGCCCCAGGCAGTCTTGATGTTTGATTATTATACATATATGTTCCCTTTTCTCTCTGTAAATAGTTTCTACATCATTACTGTATCTTCTCTACAATATATTTTCACTTGTAAACAATGGAAATTTTTTAGTGCTTTTGGGCCAGAAAAAATCTATATACACATTTATAGTAGATAAAAACATATCTGGTTCACTTTTGTTTTCCAGACCAATCTGGTATGCATAATTGAAAGAATTGTTGTGAATCATAATTTCCTTTGGATTTAATTAATACTGTAGGTTCCTGAAACCCTGAATTTTATCATCTGTATATTCTAAACTACATATATTATGACACTATCATCTTTATTCTTTCAAGTGTCTAGGCAACATGTGCATTTGGTTTGATTGCCCTGGGGAAAACAGGGTTTCTTCATAATTCTGTCCCTAATCCTGGCTCTGTCTCTTAATTCTAATCAGCTCCTGAGCTGACTGATTCTTCATGCAACTATGCTACACATAGTCACTGATCCTGGCACTTACTAAGACGTGTCTAAGAGGTATAACTGTATGGCATGCAGCTAACTATTGAGCCTGGTCGATTTCCAGAGGATTTCTAAGGAAGCACAAACCCCCATTCATCACAGAAATGCTCCATAGGTTTACAAAAGCTCACAGTCTATGGGTTTAAAAACTAAGGCAGAATATAATTAATCAGGATTGAAAATCAATAATGCTGCTTCTAAATTGTTTATTCCACCTTCAGAAATTAGTTTCAATCCCAGTTTAAACAGCACAGTACTGTTTATTCTCAATTATTGGTTAACTCCATATATCCAAACTAATGGAATTTGTATTGTACCTGCCACTTTCCAAAGGGCTACCTTATTTTTCAATAGACAATGTATAAACAATGTGAATTACTGTAACAGCAAACTATGCTTTTAACATAACTGACCTTTTTAAAAAGAATTTTTTTCCAATTATGAAAGTAAATACATGACAGTTGTAGGAAATTCTTAAAACATGAAACAATGACACAAACATCATTTGGGATACCACCACCCAGAAATAATCATTTTTAACATTTTTGCATGTGTCTATATCTTGAGTTACATTTATAATTCTATTCCTGTATATACTCCAAAGTGGTATTATATTGCACATATACTTTTGAAGTCTGTACTTTAACTTAGCACTGGATTATATCTTCCCACGTAAATAAATATCTTTTAGCAATATGATTTTTAATGGCAGTATACTTTACCTCCATATGCACTCACTGTAGTTTACTTAGCACAATTTTCCATTGCTGCACATTTTGATTATTTCTGTTTCCACTATTATATTAATATCATGATGAAAATCCTTGTGTATTAATTTTTGCATATATCTGATGATTTTCTTGTATAAGTTTCCAAGATAGGAATTTCTAAATGAAATGTCATGCATATATTAAGACTTTTTATTATACTATATGTTTATATTATATTGCAGTGGAAAGAAAACAGCTTTTTACATGAAGAAATAGCTACATATATCTTCAAATATTTATACTGGCTACTATCTTTTGCATATGATGCAACATATGCATGTAAGTGCATTTATTCCTATCTGGCTGTTATTTATGTGTCACATCAAGGTTGCACACACTTATTTTTAATTAAATTCAGGACACTACACAGAAGCTTCCACCTGAACACAGATATTGCCAAATGATAATGGAAAAAGCAGAGCACCAAATGATTTTCCATCAGCAGAGCTAAGCATTTTCACAGTGTGTGTCCCCTGGACATACAACATAAGTGAAAGTGTAGTGGGGTCAAAATGGTGAAGGTCTTTCAATAGACCTCTTTCAAGTGTGTACTTTGTACAAGGTATTATGGTAAATATCCTGAATTTGCTTGTTCATGTGACTGGGGAGGTTGGTACAGTCATATACAGAAAAACAGAAACTATGCTTTCAGGGACTGTCAGAAAATTGTTCCTGGAGAATAGGATATTCAATAGAAACGTTATATGGGGGATGTAGCAAAGCCATCTCAACAAACAAAACCAAATCTAGATAAATAGACTAAAACTATAAAAACTGGTTTGTGATGGCCAGAATCAAATATTTTTTAATAACTGTATTTTAATTTCACTGCTATTCTCCTATATGAAAAAGGGTTTCCCTAAATCATGCTATAATGCAAAAGGAAATATTCATACATAGATTATGGACAAATAACACATTTTCAAATTAGTCCTGATGTTAATGTTCTATTATAGAAAACCATTTTAGAAGGAGGAATAGATTATCACAAAAAGCAGCCAACTTTAGAATTGAGGTGGAGTGAGGGGAAGGCTATTGAATTCCTGGAAAGTATTTGTGCTGATTTGTTAAAGTTTACATTTTTTCTTTGACCACCTACTCTATTACTGGCACTGTGCTAGGCTCTGTGGAGATAAAGACAAATAAGGCAAGGTGTCTTCCCTTATATAATGGAAAACAGCAGCAGGAAATAATAATAATGGATAATTAATTTGTAGTGAAGGCTTAGTAGATATCTCAGAGTTCTTGGTTGCAAGAAACAGAAGTTGACTCTGGCTAAATTAAGCATAAAAGGGTAGTTTATATATTCTTAGTCTAATGGGATCATAGAACCAGACCTGAAGGTTTTGCAGGTTACACTGATGAGATCACTAATACTAGAACTACCACTAAAATTTATACTACCAATGCTTACAGTAATTGAACATAATTGCTGCTACTGTCACTTTCCATCACCAGAATTAATTTTGGATGACCCCAATGTTCTCACATTTCTAGCTTCCATTCAAAGTCTGGGGGTGGGTGATTCTGATTGTCAGAGGCTTAATATTCTCATGCCTTACTTGCAAGAGAAGTTGAACAATAGAGTATCTTATATTTTCAGCTTCTATAGAGGGAAGTGGAATATGTCTCATAAAGTGAAGGATTGATAAAACATAAGCAGATGTTCAAGATGTTAGGACACTAAAAGAACTACAAATATCCATTATGGTTATGTACTGTGCTAAGTGATTTATGTATATCTCCTTTTTTAATTTTCAGGGAGACCCTGTGTTACATGGATGTACCAGACAGGTTAGGCTAAGTTACATTACAAAAAACCTGCCAAATCTCAATGGCTTATAACAACAAAAGTCTATACCTCACTTATGCTGTATGTCCATTGTAGTTCAGTAGGGTGAGAAGGTCATTTTGATTTCATTATCCTCACACCAGGGACCTAAACTGACAAAGCTTTCAGCATCTTGTCATGCCATCATCTCAGTATGAAATTTTTAAAGTTTGCTATGTCCGAGGAAGAGATAGCAAGAGTTAAATCATGGAGATTAAATGCTTCAATTTGGAAGTGAAACAAGTCAGTTCTTCTCCCATTTCATTGGTTAGAACTACTCATGTAATCATCTCTAAGTTAAAGGGGGTGGGGAAGTATAATCCTCCATAAATCCATAAGTAGAAAGAGAACTAGATGTAGGGGGAATATTAGTAATGTCTGCCATAATGGGCACTATTTTTATTAGTACTTTCAATTTTGAGGAGATGTATATACAGAAAGCTTAAGTAAGGTAGTAGTATCTGTTGGGATCCGGGGGTTGCCTTTGAAGTTTTGGGGCAACACAAAGAGCAAAGGTGGCAGCAGGAGTCATCATGCAGGGGGCTCAAACGAGGCCACTTTATTCTGCATAAAGCTGTACTTCTTATACTGCTACAGTGCTGATTCATGGTTACATAAGTGTTGAGGATGCACATGTGTGTGGCCTTCATGGCCAGGTCTCTGGCCTTCAAGACCCTTATCTAGCTCCTTTCTCATGTGTACAACACGCTGTGTTTTCAGGTTTCTCAAGGCCAGGCATATCTGGCTCCATACAAGGTCAGACATATTTGGTGTGAAGTAGTGGACAGCTGTCCTCATAGAATAGTAGGGAAAGTGGGAGGGTGGGCTTCCCTACAGTGTCTTGCCAATGGTTTTCATCCCCAGGCAAGCTCACCATGGATTCAATGAGACCATAGAATGACAATGGAACATTCTTGGGGTGAAAGGGTTTATACCCAACTTTATTCCCACGGTGGCAGGTCAATCACTAGAATTCTGCCAACTCAGAGCAAGTCTGCATGCAGCAAGCTGTTTTCTGCCTCTGGGCTTCTGTACCCCCACAGCTGTCTCAGTCACTGTCCTCAGCAGTGCCACCACTTCAGTCTCATCTCCGCTCTCCTGCGGCCTTGCAGCCATGCCACCATATTGCCCACAGCACTGGGCAGAGCTCTTTATATAGAGTCAATAATAATGTATTGCCTACACATGTGTAGTGGACTAGCCAACCAGGGCCAGTTGAGAATCCTGGCCACAGGAACCTTCACTTTATTGGCAATAGATCTTTGGAGCTGCAGGGGAATTTAGAGATTGTCAGTCCAATCATCTTCTTTTCCACATTAGTATACTGAGGCCTGTGGATAAAGTGAAGGTTCCTATGGCCAGGATTCTCACCTGGCCCTGGTTGTCTAGCTCACTACACAGGTGTGAGCAACACATTGCTATTGACTCTATATAAAGAGCTCTGCCCAGTGCTCTAGGTGACATGGTGGCATGGTCACATGGCTGCACAGCTGTAGGAGAGCAGAGACTGGAGTAGTGATACCTCCAAGGACAGAGACTGATGGCTGTGGGGATAGACAGGCTCAGGGGCGGAGACTTGCTTGCTGCATGCAGACTCGCTCTGAGTGGATAGGATTCTAGTGATTGACTTGCCACTTTGGGAATAAAGTTGGGCATAAACTTTTTCACCCCAAGAACATTCCATTGACATTCCTCAGTCTCATTGAATCCGCTGTGAACTTGCCCGGAGATAAAAACCTTTGGCAAGACAAAGCCAAAAGAAGGAAAGAGGTTTATGTAGAGTCATTGTTATTTGGTGGTAGAGCTAGAATTCAAATGCAGGTGCAAGCAATATTTGCCAAACATTGAAACCTGCAGAAGTTTTCTGAATCTTTAGATACTAAGATCACCTCAGAAGTTCATCCTGGATCATATCTCATCTGGGTCATGGATGTCATCTTTCTTTCATTCACAAGCACATACTCGTTTGTAGAGAGGCTATGGAATAGGGAGAGCGAGAGAAAGGTAAACCTATTTGAGTAGACCAATTAAGAAAATTTAAGAGAGTGTGATTAATTGAGGGTCTTATATAGAATGTTAATTAAGGGTCTAATGGAGTTGTGAATTGACTGAAGGAGGAAGAGTAGAAACCTAGTTTATCATAGTCCATCAGTAAGTGAACGTCTGGAAAAGCCATCACAGCTCTCCTAAATGGACCCAAATCAGAAACTGATGTAAGAAGGCAAGGTGAGAGAAGATGAGCAGGCTTATGATTTGCTGCTTACACCCTTTGTAGCATTTTATTTCCATTCCAGGTTTGCTTGTGACAGAATAGCCTCTGTTTAACAAGTTTCAATCCTGTTACAGATTCTTTACTGTTATTTATATTTTAATTAACAGAATTGTGTGAGGATCTTAATTACACAGAGTTCTCATGCATTTTTGGAATAAAGTGGCTAAAAACATTGTTTTAAATAAAATCAACATTTGTGGCCCATGCCTAGTATGTGGAAGGCACCATGCAAGGTGTTTCACCTCAGAATTTTTATAACAGTTTGAAGTTCAGGAGCAAGTAGGGCCATAGAGGGAGGAAAAAGATAATTATTAGAATAAGACCACCAGTGGTTAAGAGTGAGGCTATAAACGTGTTCTTCTGATATATAAATAATAGCATTTCTGAGAGCATTGGGCTTTAGAGTAGTTAGATGTTGTATAGATTCATTTTTATTAATAGCTATAAAATTAAAGTTGATGAGTTGCTTCATGCTCTAGTGGTTTTATATAATTACAGCTATTGTCATTGGTGTTTTAACATGAATTCTGCACCTGTTGTAAATGCACAAAATTGAATTAATAGCTAAAAGAAAATTCCTCCAAACAAATTGTCATATGTTGCAAGCAGAAATCTATTTTATTTATTTGTTTGTTTGTTTAAGTGAAGCTTGGTGTCTTGCCAATGGGTTTCAGCCCTGGGCAAGTTCACTAAGGATTCAGTGAGACCAAGGAATGACAATGGAACACTCTTGGGGTGAAATTGTTTTACCTGGCTTGTTCTCCCTGTGACAGGTCGAGCACTAGAATTACGTCTGCATTCAACAGTCTGCAGATCCGTAATCCTCCTTTGTCTCTGCCTCTGCCTAGGGCACTGGGAATATCTCTTTATATAGTGACAGTCAATAATAGCTTATTGCCTATGGGTGTAGAAGCAGTAGACTAGCAGCAGGTCAGTTACATCATCATGTAGTTTAGGTTCAGGTGAGGATCCTGGCCATAGGAACCCCAACTTTTCCCACACTTGGAAAGTATGGGAAGTAAGCTATGAGCTTTTAATTTTCTTTTAGTGACATTAACTGGAGAAGAACCTATTCAATACCCAAATTATCCTTTCTCTCAAATCAATCCAGATTTTTCTTTCCATTTTATTTCTCCATTTCCCTACCCTCCAGATCCAAGAAATGACTGAGTTCTGTAAATTTTAGAGCGAGGAGGAGTCTCATCTCCTTTCTTCCTTGCAATTATCTTAACCCAGACCTTAAAGACCCTTCACTTAAACCATTACAGTTGTCTCAAACTGTTGTTCTCACCACCAGCCTTTCCTCTAACTTATATAGTAGTTCACAAACTTTACTGTGCATTTGATCACATGAAAATCTCATTAAAACAAAAATTTTGGACTCATTTCCAAAGTTTCTGATTCAGTAGGTCTGGAGGGGGGCATGAATTTGTATTGTAACTACTAAATTAATGTTAATGCTGCCAGTTCTGTGATCACACTTTGCATAGCCCCACTCTAATCTGTTCTTTTTTAATGTACACTGCTGCCAAGTCCATCTTCTTAAAGCATACATCTGTTTATGTCTCTCCATTGTTCATAGAATTTCAGTGTGTCTCCATTTCATAACAAATAAATTCTCTTTATGCTATCAGAAAAGTTTTCCTCTATCTTTTAGCCCTACTTATCTTTCCTGCCTTATATTCTACCTTTACTCTTACAATGTTAGGTTATATAATAGGTTATGCACAAAAGCTGTGGAATTAGATATGCTTGGGTTTGAATCCTATCTTTACTGTTTAAATAATGGGTAGTTAGACAAGTGTCTTAAGCCTCAGTTTTCTTATTTG
The DNA here is from genome assembly GCA_029783875.1 of Phataginus tricuspis. Taxonomy (NCBI): domain Eukaryota; kingdom Metazoa; phylum Chordata; class Mammalia; order Pholidota; family Manidae; genus Phataginus; species Phataginus tricuspis. Next base: position 66,587,324 of record JAQQAC010016209.1, read on the forward strand.
TAAAATAAGCATAACAGTACCTATTGGCTAAGGTCTTTGTTAGGATTAATTAATGCATATAGAATACTTAGAACAACGCCTGGAATTCAAAAAATGGTAGTTATTATTATAAACACACTACACTTTAATCTAATCTAACTATGCATCTCATTTCCTGAAAAAGCCTCTCCGTTTTTTCCTTCTTTATAATTATGCTTATACTCATAACTCTCTCTTCCCATAGTAAATCCTCCCCCAATCTTTACCTCTGCCAAATGTTTCTCATTTCTGGAGCTTTGTCTAAATGCCAACCCTTCTAAGAAATAATTCTTTTACCATTCCTCAGCCAGGAGGAATATCTATTTCTTCTGAATATACATACCATACCTATATGTTCTACTTTCACTCTGTATTTTTCTTTGTATTATGATATGGTTTTCACGTCTCCCCTTCTTGATTGTAAATTCTTAGAGAATAGGTTTTGTCTCCCATTCTCAGTAGGTTCTTTAAAAGGTCAAAAAACAAAATCCCTTCATTCTCTAGTTCCTTCTTATATATTCAGCCCTCTCTTACATCATTCTGTCCATTATTCTGTGCGTTTTGGTCATATTGAAATTATCAGTTCTTCCTACCATGAGCATGGAATATCTTTCTATTTATTTGTATCTTATTTGATCTCTTTTACCAGTGTTTGTAGTTTTCATACTAGATTTCACATCCTTAGCTAAGTTTATTCTTAAGTATTTATTTTTTTTGATACTATTGTAACTAGGACCAAGTTCTTTATTTCTTTTTCAGAAAAATTGTTAGTGTATATAAACAGTACTTTTTATATGTTAATTTTATATCCTGCAGTTGTACTGAATTTATTAATTAGATAAAAAAATATTTGGTGAGTTCCTAGGATTTTCAATATAGAAAATCATGCCATGTGCAAATAGAGACAATTTTACTTCTTCCTAATTCTGATATTTTTGTATTTATTTTTCTTGCCTGATTGTTCTTGCAAGGACTTCTAATACTATGCTCAATAGGAGTGCTGAGACCTAGCACCCTTGTCTTGTTGCTAATCTTGGAGGAAGCGCTTTCACCATTTCACCTTTGAGTATAATGTTAGCTGTGGGCTTGTCATATATGGCTTTTATAATGGTGAGATATGTTTCTTCTATGCCTGATTCATTCGGTTTTTATCATGAATGGATGCTGAATTTTGTCAAATGCTTTTTCTGTGTTTATTGAATTGATCATAAGATCAATTTTTCATTCTATTAATATGATGTATCACATTGATTGATTTGCATGTTTTGAAACATCCATGTATCCCAGGGATAAATACTGTGTGGTTATGGTGAACAGTCCTCTTAATGTGCTGCTGAATTCAGTTTGTTCATAATTTACTGAGAATTTTTGCACCTATATTCATCAGGGATATTGGCCTGTAGTTTTCTTTGCTGGTAGTATCCTTCTCTGGTTTGGGTATCAGGATAATTCTGGCCTTGTAAAATGAGTTTGAGAGTGCTCCCCTTCTTAGATTTTTTTGGAAGAGTTTGAGAAGGATTGGTGTTAATTCTTCTTTAAATAACTGGTAAAATTCACCAGTTTAGCCATCTATTCCTGGACATTTCTTTACAGGGAGATTTTTTATTACTGATTTAATCCCCTTATTAGTAACTGACCTATTGAGATTTTCTATTTCTTTCTTATTTAGTCTTGGTAAGTTATATATTCCTGAGGATTTTTCTATTTCTTCTAGGTTGCCCACTTTATTGGTGTATCACTGTTCATAGCAGCCTTTACGTTCCTTAGTATTTTTGTGGTATCAGTTTAATGTCTCCTTTTTCATTTATGATTTTATTGATTGGGTCCTCTGTCTCTTTTTTCTTTTGTTAGTTTAGCTATGGGTTTGTCACTTTGTCTTTTCAAAGAACCAATTCTTATTTTGGTTAATCTTTTCTATTGTTTTTCTGTTCTGTATTTAATTTATTTCTGCTCTAATTTTATCATTTTCTTTCTAACTTTTGGCTTAGTTTGTTCTTCTTTTTCTAGTTCCTTAAGGAATAGCATCAGACTGTTTATTTGGGATCTTTCTTGCTTCTTCATGTAGGTGTTTATTGCTAATGACTTCCCTCTTAGAAATGTTTTTGCTGCATCCAACAAATTCTGGTATATGGTGTTTCCATTTTTGTTTGTCTGAAGAAATTGTTCCCCCTTTGTATTTTTCTTTGATCCATTGGTCGTTCAGGACAGTGTTGTTTAATTTCCATATGTTAGTGAATTATCCTGTTTTTCTCTTGTTATTGATTTCTAGTTTCACGTCATTGTAGTCAGAGAATATGCTTGGTATGATCTAAATCTTGAATTTGCTAAAACTTTTTTTGTGGCCTAACATATGGTCTATATAAGAAAATGTTCCATATGAACTTGAGAGAAATGTTTATTCTGTTGTTGTTGATTAGAATGCTCTGTGTATGTCTGCTAGGTTCATTTGGTCTGTAACTTTGTTCAGTTCTGTTTTCTTATTTATTCTATCTGTATGATCTTTCCTTTATTGAATGGGGTATTAAAGTCCCTAACTGGTATTGTATTGCTGTTTATTTTTCCTTTTAGCTCTTCTGGGTTTTGCTTTGTATATTTAGGTGGTCCAATGTTGGGCATATAAATATTTACAATTGTTTTAACTTCTTTATGTATTGTAAGCTTTATCATTCTAAAATGACCATTTTCTCTTTTTACTATTTATAGTTTAAAGTTTATTTTGTCTGATATAATTATAGCTACCATTGCTTTTAATTTTTGTTAACATTAGTTTGAAATATGTTTTGCCATCCCTTTGCTCTCAGTATTTATGTATCTTTAAGGATAAAGTTAGTCTCTTGCAGGCAGCATATTGTTGTATACTGGATTTTTTCAAGCATTCATTCAATATCTTTTAATTGGAGAATTTAATCTGTTTATGTTTAATGTAATCATTGATAAGTAAAGACTTTATAACCATTTTGTTATTTGTTTTTGGTTGTTTTGTAGATCTATTGCTCCTTGTTTATTATCCATCTGTCATTTTTTGTGTTTTGATGTCTTTTGGTAGCACTGTGCTTTGACTTCTTCATTGTGTTCTTTTGTGTATTACTACAGGATTTTCCCTTGTAGTTACCATGAGGCTTACATAAAATACCTTAAACTTATAAATAACACCCTATTTTAAAGTTACAACTTATCTTCAATACAATTTGTAAACTTAACACTTTTAATTCTCCTGACCCTCATATTTTATGTTATTTATGTTACAATGTATATTTTTTATATTGTATAACTAATAACAGGTTATTGCAGTTATGGTTATTTTTACTATGTTCATTTTTTAAACTTTTAAATTAGAGTTTAAAGTGAGTTATACACCACTATTATCACACTACAGAAGGTAATTATGACTATATATTTACCATTACTAGTGAGATTTACTCTACCTTTTTATGTTTTATGATGTTACTTACTGTTCTTTTACTTACAATCAAAGAATACCCTTTAGCAATTCTTGTAAGGCAGGTCTTGTGGTAATTAACTCCACCAGCCTTTGCTCAGGAACATCTTTATCCCTCCTTCATTTCTGAAGGATACCTTCATAGGATACAGAATTTTTGTTGGCATTTGTTTTATTTCAATATTTTGAATATGTTAATCCATTCTCTTCTGGCATAAAAAGTTTCTGTTGAGAAATCTGTCTAGTCTTGTGGGAGTTCTCTTGCCTCAAGGTTGTGGCTGTTTATCTCCTGAGATATTGCTTAAAATACACATTCTTCCCTCTTCTCCTTCTAGAATTCTCATTGCAAATATTGTTTCTTTTCATTGTGTCCCATAATTCCTGTAGATTTTCTTTTTCTTTTTCATTTTTTCTTCTTTCTACTCAGACTGGATAATTTCCAATATCCTATCCTCCAGGTCACTGATTCTTTCTTCTATATGTTTGAGTCCACTTTTGAAACTCCCTCTTGAGATCTTCAGTTCAATTATTGTACTTTTCAGCTCTAGGATTTTGGTTTGGTGTTTTGGATGGTTGTTATTTCCTTGTCAAAATTCTTATTTTGTTCATACATTTTTTCATAATTTAGTTGTCTGTGTTTTCTTGTAGTTCACTTAACTTACTTTCAATGATTATTCTGAATGTTTTTTGTCTAGGACTTCATAAATATCAATTTTTTAGGGTCAGTTATTAGAGCTTTATTAGTTTCCTTTAATGATGTCATATTTAACAGATTTTTCATTATCCTTGATTCCTTACATTGGTATCTGCATATTTGAACAGTTGGACTCCTTTTCCAGATTTTATAGTTTTGCTTGGCAGAGACAGTTCTTCACCAGTCAGCTCAGTTTGGCTCTCTGGGTGTGTCTGCTGATAATGTCATTGGGCAAATGGCAACTGCTACTGTGGCTAATTTGGGGGCAAGGCAACTATTTGAGCTCTGAGAACAAAGATGGGGAGAGTGACACTAAGAACAGTTGGATAGGACTACTGACTTGGTTCCCTACCCAAGTGAGGTTCTAGTATGGGCTCCATGGTTACTTGGATTCTATGATAAGGATGGTATACTGTATTCAGTAGTAAATTGGACTATGGATTATCTTTCCTGCCATGGCAGGGAAGCAGGATGGGACCCAGGGCCTGCACAGCTTTTTGGGGGGGACCTGGATCAGGCCAGAGTGTGCACTGACTTCCCTGGTCAGGTGAGGCCACTGGTTTTGCTCTACAGATGGAGGAAGCCATGGACTGTGTTCTTTTTAGTGCCTCTGTATGTTGGGTTGTTCTGGATTATACAGCTTCACATGTATTCTGGTTAGGTTCCCTACTCAGACAGGCAGAAGGCTGTATTCAGTGATGAATGGGAAATGAGTTAAGCTTATGCCCCTGCACTGTGAGAGAAGCAGCTCTAAGGCTGGTAAAGCTCTTTTCTTGTCTTTACTGAAGGTGATCCTCACCTCAATTTTCTTGACTGAACAGGGCCACTGGTTTTGCTCTGCAAACGGTTAGTTCTGCCACATACCTCTTGGCTCAAATGCTGCTGCGCTCAAGGCTGCTGCACCACACAGCTTCCAGGTGTTTTCTCTAGTACTTCTGGTCAGATGATGCCAGAAGATACTCTCCACAGAGGGTGAGGCTATAATTCAACTCTGCCTTCGTGGGAGGTGGAGGGACCACGAAAATCTACTCCCAATTTTCCAAGCAGGATCTCTGACTGGAAGGCACCCTCAGCCTTGGCTATGAATTAATCCACTTGCCTGTACATAGCATGGGAATGCTCCATGCCCAGTACTGGCTTTTATCTGGGGCAATCAGCTCTGCCTGCTCACCTCTTAGCCTGAGTACCACTGGGCCACACTGCTTCCAGGAGATGTCACTAGCCCTATGGTCAGATAGTGATGGATGACACTATCCACAGTGAGTGGGACTATGATTCAGCTTTCACCTGGGCATGGGCTAACTGGGCTCTAAGGCCAGAAAACCTCCTTATTTGAGGACCTGAACCAAGCAGATTGCACCCCAATGAATTCCCTGGTCAGAGTGTATCCTTGACTTCATTCTTTAGTTGAGAAGTTTTGCTGGTTGGGATTACTACTTGTATGAATGCAATCTGCCAAGATCCATGTGCATGTTGTTAAAAGGCCAGTTAGATTCCCAATGGTTGAGCCCCACAGATTCTCCTGTCATCCCTATGGTGTGAAATCATAGTAAGGCTCCCACAAAGTGACCGACTATGTTTGGAGGGAGTGCTGGTTGTCCCCCTAGGTTATATATTCCTACAGGAAGAACTGAAAGCCAATGGGAGACCTCTCCATGTGATGCTATGCTGGCCTGGGATGGGATGATAAAACAACATTGTAGCACTTCTCTTACCTTCTAATGCAGACAACCTCTGTGCTGTTAGAGGATCCTTCAACCTTACCCCCATGTTTTAGCATTATCTCAGTGGTATTTTAATCTTGAATTGTTAGTTCTTCTTGTGATTGGGAGAAAAGTTATGAACAATTATGTCACCATAATGGTAATATCACCCTCAGCACTGTATCATAAACAGCTTTCAAGATTGATGTAGATATACACTCTCATTTTAATGGCTACATATAGTCCATTTTCTGGATCATTCATTATTTATTTACCAAATCTTCTTTAATGGACACAAGTTGTTTCCAACTTTTTGACAATTTAAGCTAAGCTTTTTTGAAAATCTTTGTATATCTGCCTAATTTTATTTGCAATAAATTCCTAAGAAGAGAACCTTCTTAGTCATAAAGCGTGAGCAATTTATATGTTTGGACTTCCAGTATCCAGACACACCTATCCCTTCACCAATAAAAAAATGGAAAGCTGAAAATCAACCACTTTTCTTGTTCTCATAGGAGAACTGAGGTTGCAGGGCAAACTGCCATCCAGAAATCTTCAGGGACAGACAAATCCAGAGTAATAGCTAAGATCATCTTATCTGGACTAGAAGCTGCTGGAGACCCAAAGCATATAGGTGCACTTAAATGATAATTTTCACAAGTTACTGGAGGCTGAGAAATACATAAAAAGTAATACATCACAAACAAGTGAGATTCATTCCAGCGATGCAGGGCTCATTGAATATTCATAGATCGATTGATATAATTTGTCATATTAACAGCCAAATAAAAGAAAACATCAATAGACACAAAAAAAGCATGACAAAATGCAATACCTATTAATGATAAAAACTTTCAACAAACTATGGATAGTCAAGAACTTCCTTAACTAAAACAGTTTATGAACAATAAGCCTGAAACCAGCATGATGCACTATGATGAGAAATTGAAGGCCTTCTTCCTAAGATTAAGAACCAGGAAAAGATATCCTCTCTCATAACTCTTATTCATAATAGCACAGGAAGTCTTAACCTGTGCAATTAGGCATGAGAAGGAAATAAAATGAATATGTATTGGAAAGAAAAAAACTAAACACTCCCTATTTGCATATGACATGATTGTCTACTGCAGAAAATGCCAAAGAATGTACAAAAAGGAAAACTTTTAGAACTGCTAATTGAGCTCAGCAAGGTTACAGGATACAAGGTTGATATACAAGAGCCAATTTCTTTCCTATCTACCAGCAACAAACTGGGGTTTTAAATTCCAAAAATATTTATAATAGCATAAAAACGAAATACTTAGGTGAAAAACTAAAGAAAAGATCTTCATTCATGCATAAAACTAAAAACGTGATGAATAAAATTAAAGGAGGTTTAATGGGAGAAATATTTTTTATTTTGATGGATTAGGATACTCAGTATTGTTAAAATGTCAGTTCTGCCAAACTTGATCTCCAGATTCCACATAATCCCAATCAAATCCAGCAAGAGTTTTGTAGATATAGACAAAAAGACTCAAAAATTTATATGGAAAGAAAAAGGACCTAGAATAGCCAACATAATTCTGAAAAATAATAACAAAGTTAGAGGACTCACATTACCTGATTTCAAGACTTACCATAATCAAAGTTATCATAACCAAGACAGTGTTATATTGGTGAAAGAATACACACATAGATTAGTGGAACAGAATAAAGAGCTTATAAATAAACTCACATGAATATATTCAACTGATTTTTAACAAAGATAAAAATAGTATTCAATAAAGAAATTATAATCTTTTCAACAAATGGTGCTAGCAAAATTGGAAATCTATATGGATAAAATTAACATATACAGAGACTTCCGGGAATATGGTGTCGTGAACGGACCAGCAGAAAAATTCCTCCCAACATTATATTTATTCACGAAAATACAGCAAATACAACTATCCCTAAAAGAGAGACCAGAATACACAGGAAAGTGCACAGCGTACAGCTACACCTGTGAGAACTTGGCAGCCGGTGAGGCGGACGGGATACAGAGCGGCAACCCGGTGGGACCGAGCGCTCCCCCTCCCCAGAGCTCCGGCGGCCAGACACTCTGGACAGAGGACTCGGCACCTGGGGAGGCGGGACGGAAACGCGATCCAGTGAGACCAGAGCGCCCCTCCACCCCAGCACTCCGGCGGGAGTCCTGGCAAGGCGGGTAAGGTACAGAGCCGCGAGCAGACCGAGCGCTTCCCTCCCCCAGCGCTCCAGCGGGAGGAGAGGATTCAGAGCCGGGAGGGAGTGGAAGACTGCGCCGGGAGCGCTGACACACAGCCTGTGGTGTAGCGGAGATAGGAGAGACAGAGGGCACAGGGTCCCAGCCGGGAACGTGCGAGTTGCCCGCGGCAGGCTCTGGGAAGGAAAAAGAAAGGAGAAAAAAGGGAAGAAAAGCGCGCGCTCTACCTCAGCTGTCTTAAAGAGACAGGAGCTCAGTAGAGGGGCCGGATAGCCCCGCAAAATGATCCCAGCACGCCGGGAGTCCTGGGGAGCTTTGGACCCCTTGGCTGGCGACTAGGAAAGGGTGCCCGCCATTGAGAACCCCACGGAGATCAACAGCTTACCATTCGGTCCCAAACCAGCCAGAACTATAGTGTGGCGCTGGAATAGTAGAGCAACAGCGCCACCTACAGCACTCGCACGGAACCCACTCTCAGTGGCTTTTTTTTTTTCTTGTTATTGTTTTTTCTCCCCTTTCTTTTCCTTTTTTTCTTTCCCTCTCTTTCAACAGCCTCCCATTCATTCTCACCCGGCCACATCTTTAAAGGGCCATGTGGAGCAACGTGGCCACGGCTCTGGAATAGTGGAACAATAGCGCCACCTACACCATTCACACAGAAACCACCCCCGGTGGGCGTTTTGGTGGGTATTTTGGGGGTTTTTTTTGTTTTGTTTTTTTTGTTTTTGTTGTTGTTGTTGTTGTTTTTGCTGTTTTCTTTTATGTGTTGCTGCCTTTTCTTTTTCTTTCTTTTCTTTACCTTTCTCTCTCTCTCCTTTTACTTTTTTATTATTAGTAGAAATTTCTTTTTTTTTCCTTTCTCTCCTTTCTTATCTCTCCTTGCTACCAACAACCAATTCTATAGTCATGAGAAGACAGAAGAATATGATACAGACAAAGCTTCAGACAAACACCACCCCAGAAAAAGAAGCGGAAGAAATGGACATGCACAGTCTTCCAGAAAAAGAATTCAGAATAAAAGTCATAGCCATGCTGACGGATCTACAGAAAAATGTGCAAGAGCTGAGGGAGGAAGTGAGGGAAGTGAGGAAAGA